>JAKSZU010000029.1:5176306-5314185 GCA_026018925.1 Tupaia tana
TACTTCATGTGCAGGAGTCAGAGACTAGATGGCTCTCCCTGGGCAATGTCTTCCCACCCAACCATCACAAGTGTCAACAGTTGCTACATTTGCAGATATATGTCTACAGTTGAAATCCATAATGGTAAAAAAAAAAAAAATACAGCAGCTGCCCACATTCATTTTTTTTCTTCTGGTTTAAGGGAAAATGTGTTGCATTTTTACCTACTTCCTACAGATTCAACTAGACCCACATATTATCAAGAAGACCATAGTTTACATGGCTGTAAGTTTTTTTTTCAGTTCTGCTCTAAGTCATAACTGTTAAAAAAAAAAAAAAAAGCTTTAATCTTTTAAACTAAAGTTTGTCAACCAAATGTTTGGTGAAATGTCTGCAATGTAGTCTCTGATCTCTGGTATTTGCTTTTTCCTTTTGATTGTAGAAGAGCTTTGCAGTAGAAATACCAGTAAACAACTTTTAGACTGCTAAAAGACTTTTTCCCTTCCTAAATGTTTGAATTGTAAGGTAGTGTTTTGCCAACAGAAGCTTCTTAAGGAACTTGCAACTTTGTTGCTACCATGAAATTGATTGTTGTGGTTGCATTCTGCACTGTGCATAGAAATAGAATGACTAAGACAGAATGTTCAGTTTTTAATATTAGCCATAGCACTGGTTAGTACCTCTGTAGTTTCATGAAACGTTACCTGCATTCTAATCTACTATGAGAAATTTAGTAATTTTTTAAAAAATTTTGTCTGACAGTTCAAGTAGATTTTAATAAATAATTTTTAAAGATGCAGTAATCTTCCAACTAATACATTTTTCATGGGCCCAACAATTGCATCTTTAAATCCATAGGTAAGTTTTCTTAAGTATCTTTTTCTGTTCTTTCAAGCTTATTAATAGAGGAAGCATAAGAAAAATTTCAGTAGAATACAGTTTTTATTTTGCAAACAATAATGTATTAAACTTGTTATACATTCGGGACCAGCAGTTAGCTTAATGGCTATGTCACTGAACTCCCATGTAGTCAACCGTGGTTAGAGTCCAGGACTCGGTGGCTTAAACTCACGCCGGGCGTGTGTGCGTGCATGCCCAAGATCCTGAGAGGAGAATGGAGGAGAAGGGATTGCAGTGTGGCCATCCCCCCAGGGGGTGATTTCTTGCTTTCTGTCTCTCTGTCTCTCTCTGTTGTTCTGGTGCCCTATAGCAAAAACCTCTCCAAAATAACAAAAAAACTTCTTATACATTAAAGCAAATAGTACACATTTTATTTGAATTGCATGTATAAATTGGATGTTATTACTAGTTGATTCTTTTTTTTTTTTTTTTTTTTTTTTTTCCTTTTCTGGAGAAGTCCAACCCGGTAGGGCCCCAGGATCTGTTTTAAGCTTTGGACCTTTGAGCACCGCTTCCGGTTGGTTCAGCACGTTGGCAAGGCTGCTGCTGTATGTCCCCTAACCTAGGAACAAAGCTTGGGTCCACACATACATGTTTGGGAAGGCCGCTTTTTGTATGCTCCAGAAACTGTGGTAGCCTTGCTGGGAAGTGACACCCCTCTGACTCTCTGATATACTACTATAAAAAAATTACATAGCTCTCTTGAGTATGTGATAAGATTTCCCAAAAATCCCCTGACCACTCCCCTCGGCCCTGATCACCTACTGTTAATTACAATGCTTTATCTCTGTGGTCACAATAGAGGGTGTGCTGAAGTTCTATCTAGGCAGAAATAATCTTGACCTTTAGAAGGCCCTTCAGGATACATTTAACATAAGCTTAAAGATAATCTTTTCTTTACATAAAATAAGATTAAGCTGAAACTGGCCCAGGACACCCCCACCCTCACCAAGTAAAATAGATAAATATATTAGGATTCCTTAAATTAAGTTTTAGATCCCTATAAAACTATATAAGTATCATTCTTTATTGAGATCCATAAGAACTAATATCTATACTTGAGATTTTCTTTTCTCAGCATCATGCTTAGTAATCATAAGATGGCTGCCACTGCATCAGCTGATAATTATATCTGCTTGCTGGAGCTGCTTTCCCAAAACTGCATTCCATGGAGACCCACCTACATCCAACTAAAAATTGCAGAACCTCAATAGACCCACCCTGGCAAACAGTGGCTGCAGGGAGGGATTTGCCCGGTGGTGAGAGGCTTCGCCTGGTGGTGAGAGGCTTGGCCTGGTGGGGAGAGGCTTGGCCTGGTGGGGAGAGGCTTGGCCTGGTGGTGTGAGGCTTGGCCTGGTGATGTGAGGCTTGGACTGGTGGGGAGAGGCTTGGCCTGGTGGGGAGAGGCTTGGCCTGGTGGGGAGAGGCTTGGCCTGGTGGGGTGAGGTTTGGCCTGGTGGGGTGAGGCTTGGCCTGGTGGGGAGAGGCTTGGCCTGGTGGGGAGAGGCTTGGCCTGGTGGGGAGAAGCTCAGATGACCAGGATATTCAGCTCGTCCCCCTCAGCCTGGTGGAAGAAGGGTATGCAGGGGTTTCTGCCCAAACCAGCACACTCCTGGGGCTTCTTCATCTCAGGCAACAGCTGCTCCACCTTCTGCACAGTGGGGTTCCCAGCAGGAGATCTCATCATGGCTTGGCCTTGTGCTGGCTGCACAGGGTCAGCGAGGCTGATCTCGGGATGGTCTGTGTACACAGAGGGACAGGCTCAGTGCTACGGGCCCTCACACTCCTGCTGCCTTCCCAGCCCACCCTGTCCCAGAGTGCTACTCACCAGTCAGCCGGTCTGCAGCTCCGAAGTCCTGCAAGGCAGACAGAACTGGAGCGGGCTCCCAGAAAGGGCTCTGGGCAGAGGCCAGAGACTTGGCCTGACACTTGGTGTACTTTCCCACAAGCTGAAACACCATGTTCTGAAGCTCCTGCAGCTTCACCTAGAACAAAAACGTCCTCAGCACACTTCCTCTGCCCCCAGAGATGATGCTCAATGCCCTACTTCTAACCTGGCCCTGGAACTGCCTGCAGAGGTGCTGAACACCTCATCCCTACTCTGGGCCAGGCCTCACCCACAGAGAAGGTGCTCAGCATTCAGCCCCCTCTCCTGACCTGGCCTTGCCCGGCTCACCCACAGAGAAGTTCATGGCCCTACCTCCATCTCCCCTTGGTTGTGCACCAGCCAGCTGATGTAATCCACGTTCTCCTGGCTATACTTCAGGATTGCACCCTGGTTGTCCTGGAGGGTATTGTACTCTCCTGTAGGGACCGAGGGCAGAAGGGCCAGCAGGCATGTGTCAGTTTAGGACGCAGGTGCTTTCCCCACCCACCACTGTGCAGCTCTCTGGCCATGGACCCTGGCATCCCAGCTCACTGATGGTGTTGGTTTCTCCACAGTACAGGCTGAAGCGGCACTCTAATTCTTTCATACGATGCTCAAGGTCTCCCTTCTCCTTCATATACTGGAGGAAATGGCTCTGGAGCCACAGAAACAGCGTCAGGTCTCAGCAGCAACTCGCCCCACTCCCACCCTTAGTGCAGCATCAGTAGAGACTCACTCACCTGCAGCTGCACCACGGTCCGCTCTAGGGCCTCGTGGCTCTCCCTAGACACAAAGCCGCCCCTGGTCCCAGAGGCAATGGCCTCCCTCTCTGGCTCTTCCTGGGATGGAGCTGGCAGGTGAGCCAGCTGCTGGTGATAGAGTCCTTGTTCCTTCTGCTGCAGGCAACAGGTACATGTGTTTTTGTAGGGACAACACTCAGGACACAAGAGGGGCACAGATGTTGAAGGGAGCCCTGCCCCCCTTGAAACCTCGGTGGACCCTCCTGCTGTGTTTCCCTTCCCCCCGTCAAGAAGGTTTGGGGGTCCAGAGAAGGTAGAGGGCAGGGGAACCAAATAGGAGGAGGGTGCTCAAAGGGGCCCTAGTGGGAGAAATATAAATGTGTACAATACCCAACCCCTAAGACTCTGATTTTGCAGGGCTAAGCAGGGTCCCTATTTGTGGATTTTTAGCAATCTCAGAAGAAGCCTATGACAGGACCAAATCAAAGATCTGAATTTTCTAACTGGGGCTGCAGACCACCTCGTGATTCATGGAGATCACGGCCACAGCTGGATGGGGCACGGTCCCTCTCACCTGTTGTAACAACAGCTCCGACATCTCCAGTTTCTTCTGTAGCTCCTCCATCCTGAGCTGCCCAGCTGCCTTCTCGGCAGTGAGCAGTCGAAGCTTCTCCTCTAGTTCAGAGATCAGCTTCTTCAGGTCTTCATTGCTTTTGCTATGACCAGAGGCAGTGGAAGGGAATGAGCAAAAAACATATAGGCCCACTTAGGTGAACAGCCCCCTTCCCTTAGCAGAACCATGGTACCTGAGAAGACCCTAGGATCAAAGTCCTGGGTGGCACTTAGCTAGGACTACACTGAGCTCTGCACACGTGCAAACCTATATGACCACTTCGGCATGCTTGCCCTCCCACCTCCTACAGTATCTTCCGCGGTAAGACTCCCAGGCCTCCCTCCCGCCTTCCCCCATCCTACTTGTTCTCATACAACTCCAGCTTGAGGGAATCTCGGTCTTTGGTTAACTCCTTGTTGGACTGCAAATACAGAAAGGTTAAGTCAAGATCTGGCAGGCAGAAGATGAAACTAGCATACAATAGCAATGGCTACAATAACGATTCCACGGTAACATTCTTCCCCCTGATGCGATGATCCATGCCTAGCCTCAGCCACTCCCGGATCATGGGCACTTTTGCATACCTAGTAGGTTCAGGGAGGTTCTGGATGTAAACTCAGGACCTTCCCATGAGAGCCAACCTTGCAGAGCATGGCGTTTTACCAGTGCACTCCCATCCAGCCCTTAATGCTTCATTATTACTTCAAGACAAGGCAAAGCTGTGGTCTCTCTCACTCTCTTTTTTAATTTAGAACTCAGGAAGGGCTGAAAATCCAGAGGAAGATCTAATTTACGTTGCCTGACAGAAGCCCAGAGACTCCAGGTGATCCTGCTTTGTATGACTGCACTACCACCACTGCTTGAACCTTCGCTGAGTACCTTGGCAGGAACCACGTTAGCAATCCCATTGAACCTTTACAGTTACCACATGAGGCAGTTTATATCTCCACTGTGTAAATGAAAAACACACTACTAGAGTTTAACTGCTTGCTGAAGGCGACTTAGACCTGGAATTTGAAAATCCACGTCTCTTTTTTTTTTTTTAGTTCTTTTTTTAAATAATTATGTTATTATTTATTTATTTTAATTTGACGAGACAATGAGAGAGGAGAAAGAGAGAGAGAAAGCAAGCCACCAGGTCCAGGATTTGAACCATATTCCGCCATGTGGGAGTCCAGCACCTTTAACCACCACACCATCTGCTGGCCCCTCTAACTCTTAAAACACATTTTTTCCCTGGGGGTAAAGATGCATTTATGGGGGAGGAAGCATTTAATTTTTTAAAGAATTTAGCTTTATTTAATTTAACTTTATTCATCCATTTATTTATTCAATTATTTTTAAAATTTGACCAGAGACGGACAGAGGCAGGGAAAGATCAATGGAAAGTGAGAAAGCACGCCACCAAGTCTGAGACTCGAACCACGGTCGGCCCTTTGGGAGTCTAGCATCCTTTAACACCGTGCCACCTATTGGCCCCTAATTTAAAAAAAAAAAAAAAAAAAAAAAAAAAAAGAGCTAAAAAAACTTTAAAATTATTTTTCTGGCAATTTTTTTTTTCTTTTTCTTTTTTTTTTTTTTTTTTTTTTTTTTTTCCATAGGGCACATGCACTCGCCAAAGAGACAGAGGCAGAGAGTCGCAAAGTGAGGAATCACTTCGCAGGGGGCTGGTCATGGCACAATCCCTTCTTTTCTATTCTCCTCTTGGGATTTTGGCATCACACATACATGCAACCGGTGTGAGTTTCAAGCTGACTTGTGTGGAACTTATACCACAGTAGGCCACGTGGGCGTCCAGTTCCTTCCACCAAGCCAAATGCTGGCCCCTGTATTTTAATCTTCATTTTCTGAATGGATGATAAATACACACAGTCCAAAAATCAGAAAGGACAGAATGAAATGTCTCTGAGCCACCCTGTCGTCTTCCCTGAGCTTTCTGGGAATCCTTCAGGATTACTCTTCCACACCTTGACTGTCCAAGCACCATACTCCTTCTCCTACCACTTGGTTAAGGCTCTGCATCCAATGCAAGCACTGCCCCAGCTCACGCACAGCTGCCAACTCTAACCACCACACAGACAAGCTGCAAGAAAGAGCCCGTGCTCCACTCCCATCAGCAAGACCCTCCAGCCCGCAGAAGGAACCTTCAGGAAGCTCGGCTGCCAGTGGCTGGACTCACCCTTTCCACCTCCTTCTGCTTCACAAAGACAGCAGACAATGTCTTCTCCAGCTCTCGTACACGCTGTTGAGAAGCCTGTAGGCGGCTGGCAAGATCCTCAGACTCTCCTGGAATGAGAGAGATGGAGATGGAGCCAAAAGACTTCCTCTGAAAGTCCACTAAGGTGAAGGAATAAGGGGTGCCCAGAGGCCCACCTGCTTTCTGTGAGACTGCCTGCTGAGTGTGGGCCAAGGCTGTCTGTAATTCTGCCTTCTCAGAAATCAGGAGGCCTATTCTTTGAATGTGGACCTAGGGAGAAAAATAAAACAAGTTCTGAAACAGAAGGAAAGAAATGTTCCAGGGGACACGAAGGGTACCTGTGGCCCACTCACCTGCAGTTGTTCCCTGAGGTCCCCCTGATCATTTACCAAGGTTGGATGGCATTCTCTCTCCTCCTGTAGGAAGAGGGAAGCAGCACCTCTTACTGGAAGGAGGCCACAAGGATACTAGAATATCAGGGATGCTGTGGGGGTGGAGGTGTGCTGCAGCAGGAGCTTTCTCCGGGGCAGATGCAAGGGCCCATGGCAAGGCTGGCCTCTACATCAAAGTCCCCCCCAACCCATCAGCCAGGTAACAAGTAAACATAGAAGTCATATTACTTCTTCCAGCTTATCTCGAGTTTCTTGTTGTCTCTGTGGGGAAAGTTAAAGGAAAGTGATTGAGGATGTCTCCTTTACTTCATCCTCAGACCAAGAAGGACTGGGCAGGGGGCTAGAGAGTTTTTGTTTTTTATTTCCTCCATGAGAGAGAGAGAAATTGGTGCCCCCGAGAGGGTCCCATCATGCCACAATCACCCCAGCTCTCCAGCCAGCCAGGATCATGGGCACATGTGTGTGCACATGCCTGGTGTTTGGGTTGGCCTGGGACCCAGTCTGTAGTCCTCCATGTGACTCTAGCACCACCCCGTGTCATGTCCTGCTGCCTGTGCCACTGTGGCAGGGCAGAAATCAATTGTAAAGGAAGAGTTCTCGGGCCCTGTGGGGACACGAACTGACAAATTCTCCTCCAACTCTCTTCACTGGTTTTCACTCACAGCTATAGAACCCAAAGCCCAAATCTGGATTCTCTTTAAAAATCAGTAACATAAATGTCTAGAAATATAGTTTGAGAAGAGAACTATGCTGTTAGCTTGTGATTTAGAATGGTATGTTCATATTCAAGCAGGATTTACTGAGCACATGTTATGGACCCAGTCCTGGCCTTAACAGAGAAGTTCCCCTCTCCCTGACACATTCTAGTGAGCTTTTTCTGTCTCTGATGCTTAAGAGCTGAGAGCAACCTTTGACCTCCCAGTAGACTCAAGCCCATGGAGGAGGACTGGCTTGTCTGAAATCAAAGAGAGAGCAGGTCAGGGACTATGCTTCCACTAGAGACAGTGACCTCAGGGCAGTTTGGCAAGGACTCAGTCAGGGTTGACTTCAGAAGACAGCAAACAAAAAGAGCAGCAATAGAAAGAGCCATGCTGCATGCTATGTGAACTGGGGTCTCTTCGGATAAGGCCTTGCCCCCATAACACTGCATTCTCCCTTGGTACTGGGATCTCTAGGACCTTACTTCAGAGCCCCAAGTGGAAACAAGCCCAGGATTGGCAGTGTGGACTCAGGGGACCACAATGAATTCTTAACAATTCCTCTATCGTGTCTCTGAGTTGGTTGGTTGTTTGATAGCTGGATCCCAGGGCTACTTCTAGGTCTTGGTACTGGCTCTGAGGCACATACAGAGAGAAGGAATTGGAGGAAGGTTGGGGGATAGAAAGACAGAGCAATCATTACGGTTGGGAGGTGGGCTGTCTCAGTTGGCAGGGATCACCTAGCCCCCGCTGTGGGAGGAGGTCAGGGGCTGGCCTGCAGGGTCTCTGGGTCATGGTCCAGGGTCTTACTCCAGATTGTTCATGTCAGGAGAGATAAGACCCTCTCCACTGTCATAAGATGAAGACTAGAAGAGATGACAGCCCATGGACACGCTCTGTTCCCTGTCCCACTGTCCCCACAGATGCTCTCTGACTGGCTTTCATCCCCGTCAGCTACCAAATTGCTCTTTGGGATTGATCTTGGACTTCTGCTCCTATAACCTCTTTGTGCCTACTTTTCAGGGTTCTTATCTCCCTGTCGACCTTCTCCTGAGCAGCTCTTATTCTGCACTTTACACATCCAGATAAAACGATGTAAGCAAATTCATGGCCTAACACCTTCCCTTGTTCAGCTTCCAGGGAGAAGACTTGAAGAAGATGTCACTTGCCCAACATAACCCAGCAGGTTTCTATGCCCCAGGACCTTACCTCTCTTAAGAATCTCTGCCTTTGGGACCAGCAGTTAGCGTAATGGCTATGTCACTGGACTCCCATGGAGTCAACCATGGTTCTAGTCCCAGACCCTCTGGCTTAAAATTCACGTCGTGTGCATGTGCGTGCACACCCGTGATCCCGAGAAGAGAATGAAGGAGAAGGTATTGCAGCGTGGCCATCCGCCCTGGGGGTGATTGCTCGCTTTCTGTCTGTCTCTCTCTGTCTGGCAAGTGCACATGCCCTTTAGCAAAAAAAAAAAAAAAAAAAAAAAAAAAAAAAAAAAAAAAAAAAAGAAGAAGAAAAAAAAAAAACCCTCTCCCCCGCCAAAAAAAAGAACCTCTGCCTTGGTTTCTATCATACCTTTCTTTCCTCTCTACCCTGTGGAACCTGATTTCTGGCTTACCTCAGACCCAAGACAATTGATCTGCTGAGATAGTTGTCGCAGACTCCCAGGTGATGACAAAGTCCTAGGGATAGAGACACAGAGATCAGAGGTGTGGGCAGCTTGATGGAAATAAGACCACGGCCTTCCCTGACTCCTGCAGGCAAGTCCTGTACCCTCCTCCAGGAGACACTCACTGGATCTTATCCACGAGATCAGGGATGTTTCCAGAATCATGGTTCTGCTGGGAAGAGACACAAGAGGTGAACAGTCTACTTCTAGTAAGAATTACCCAGCACTTGGGGGAGCCTGGCTCATCCCAACAGCCTTTCATCATCTCCTCAGACCTCAAGCAAAGGTTGGCCTCCCCAACCCTGGTTCTGGGAAAGGGACTGTGTGCAAGGAACTAAACTACCTGAAGGGAGGAGAGGAGAGGCCACAGTAGGTCTCCTGGGGGAGGAGGATGGGGCAAGCATTTGGGGGGGGCAGTGGGAAAAGGGGCAAGGGGCACAAACCTGAGGTGTTACCATGCTAGCATCATGGACAGTGACACCACCAGGTAACACGGTGTCTTCAGCAGTTGGTGGTGCAGGAGCAGCATGGTCTTTGGGCACCTGTCACAGAATGGAGAAGGTGGTTAGGGCCCTGAGGTAAGAAGGTGCCTCACTGTCAAGGATTCAAGAGCGCAGAGAGGTAGGACAGGTGCTGCTTCAATCAGAGGGACAATCATGCATGCTGGGTGGTGCTAGGGAGTGTGGACATGGCTCGCCAGGCTGTGGGCTGCTCAGCAGCATTTTGGATGACCAAAGCTCAAAGCTAGGGCTGCATGACTTTCTTCATGGACACACAAGGACCTCTTCTCCCTGGTGCTCAGAAAGACAGTACCAGATTGTTTGCTATGGCAGTCCCAGCAGATAGAAGGAAGGTGTGCCTGAGTCAGGGTAAGAAAGGCTCTATTCTCCCCAAAGAGTGCAGAAGGACACCAATCCAGGGCCCTTGCTATGCAGTGGCGGTGAAGGAGGTGTGATCAGAGCAGCTCCTGTTCCCCACCCCTCAGCATTGCCTGTTTCTCTGATTCAGGCCTTTCTTGTGGGGAAAACAGCCATCCTACTAGAAGCCTCTCCCTGCTCAGTGGAGGTAAAAAGAAAATCACCCAAAGCCATCTCCTGTCCATTAATTACATTCAGTCCAACAGCCTAGCTCCAGAAATGACTACCCAACCAAAAGCAACCCGAGAAGCCACTGGTAAGATTTCTTCCCTTTAACTCTCAGCACCTTGGAGGTCCTGAGGTCTCTTTCCCAGAAATAGCAGCCAAGGGACAATCCCAGCACTTAGGACTTAGAGCCATGTGGAACCCTCTTCCTTACTCCAAGTCCATGGCCAAGCTTCTAACAGGCCAAGCAGGCAGCACCTGGGAAAGATGGCTGATAGCTGTAGCTAGACCAAGAAAAAGTGCTAGGGAGCCAACACCTGGCTAGCGAGGCTGAGTCTGGGGAGGAAGTAGTTGCCTTTATCTTTAAGGAAAGGGTGACGTGCTATTTGGACCCTTCAGCCCTAGAAATCTAAGCAAGCGTCACAGAGGCTAGGAGCTGAGGATGAGCCAAGGTATCCTTGCATGTCTACTGTGACCACGGCCTGGAGCCTGGTAGCTGCAATACGCCCACTGGAACCTTGTATTGCTTTGATGTCTACAACTGAATCTACCAGGTCAGAGTGGGGACTCAGCAGCTGGCCAGGTGTGATCTAGAGGAGGCTGGAGGGGAGGGGCACTCCTAGGTGTCTCTGCACATCCACTGACTGAGTTCTAGAAATAGACAGGAACACTTTGGGTAGGAGAAATTCTTTTTCTAAGGACTGTTACGTGTAATGTGATTTTATTTTACTCTCAGAAAGCACATGTGCTCACCAGAGAGATGGAGAAAGCCCTGACCAATGGGCTGTAGTCACACTGCAATCCCTTCCCCTCCATTTCTCCAACCTGTTGAGAATCTGGACATGCACACACTCGTGCTCATCATGCTTTTTCAAGCCACAGCCAAGATTCAAACCACCATCAGCTGTAGTGTGATTCCGGACACCCTCTAACCTAGTCCCAATTCCCTGTCCCTGTCCATCTCCCCTTGTCATGCCCACAGAACCTGGCCCTATTTCATCCCTGCTCCTCTGGTTGGCAGGTGTCCCTTGGCAAATAGGATGGAATGCCAATATCACATCTGGAGGTTACCCGTAGCCTGGGTAACCAATACTCTGGCCCTGCCCCACTCCCCGCATCCCTTAAAGGTGCTTTGTGACACAATAATGCTGGCTATCACCTCATTGCTCCCTCAGCATCTCCTACTCTCGATGGACGTAGGAAAGGAAATTTGTGGGGAAACGGAGAAACAAGACACTTGTGGGACACAGATAAGGTTTTTATCTGTTGATGAGGATGGGTGTAATAGTCTTATCTTGGCTGGACTGACGTGTATATCATACTGGATAATCTCTTCACGATCTAAATGATGTATAGCAATTTAATGTATGAATAATAATTTTTTAATTAATAAAAATAAATAAATAAATAAAGTCATCCACCTTGTGTCTTCACACCAGCCTCCTCCTGCCTTGAATCCATCCAGAACCAGCCTGGTGAATATTTAAATACTGTCACATCTCCCTCACGTCTCTCAGAGAACTGCTTCCCTTGGTATGCACCCTACCTCGTTCATCTGTTTTCTCCAGTGTTTAGCAAGGTGCCTTGGCTACTAGGGACCCAATGCATATGGCTGAGTGTCTATTTGATTTTTAAAAGATCAGGGGCACAATGTCCTGGTCACTTCTCTGTTGACGGTAACCTTACATCCTTTACAGTTAAACCGTCTCAATACAGGTAAACAAACTACCTCAATTTTTGCAACTACAATGCCAATTTGCTCTCTCTTCAATTTACATGCTGTAATCTCAATTTAATCCATTTGAAAAATTATAAACTTCTATGTAGTCTTTTGGGGGGTAAATATCCAGAGAGTAAGACATAAAGGCTTGTCCTTTCTGTTTCATCTCTCCTAGCCCTGATGGCATTCGCTGGACATTTAAAAGCCCAAACACATCTGCTCTGAAAGTTATTCTCAAACTAACTTTAACCTTCAAGGTGTGTCTCCCCTTCTTCAAAATGATAAAAGATATAGGGAAAGAAAAAAAATCAATGAACCAAGCAGGTGAAGAAGCAAACAGAACTCAGGGTAATGGCAGCAACATAAAATAAGCCAGAGCCAGAACAGTCCCCAAACCAGAGACCAGCAGTTGGTGTAAAGGTTATGTCACTGGACTCCAAAGTAGCTGACCGTGGTTTGAGTCCTGGACCCAGTGGCTGAAATTCACGCTTGTGTGTGTGCATGTGTGCCCAAGATCCCGAGAGGAGAATGAAGAAGAAGGGATTGTGGCATTGCCATTCCCATTGGGGGTTGATTTCTCGCTTTCTGTCTCTCTGTCTCTCTCTGTCTTTCTGGTGAGCAAAAACCTCTTCAAAAAAAAAAAAAAAAAAAAAAAAAAAGAACAGCCCCCAAACCAGAAAAACCTCAGTGGCATGAACAGGTGGGGGAGTGCAAGCAGGAGACAGGTGTGCTCAGCACTGCCTCGCCTTCCATCTGTCCAATGGCGGGCAGCACTACCCCATTGGAACAGTGAAGGTCCAGCACCTTCAGAATATCCTGAAGCTACGGGAGCCAAGAAGGGAAAATCAAGGGCAGTGGGAGAAAGAGAGAAGCAGTTTAGAGAAAAGTGAGAAAGTCAGAGAAAGAAGAAGAGGGTTTAGGGAAAATGGACACTGAAGAAAAGCAGAGGAGGTCAATACTATGGCCTGTACTGTCCATACTAATGGCTGCCTGCTGCTGTGTGGGAGGCACCCATCACGGTAAACACATGGAAAAGTCCCCCCTGATGCAGTTGCACAGAATGGAGCCCCCGAGCAGTGCTGCCTTCATTCACTCACTGGCCCCTCTCCTCAGGCCCAGGATTTGGGAGATAAATCTGGTAGGGGTCCAGACCCTTCTCTCCATTTTAAAAACCAGTCTTCCAAGTAAGGGTTCACTTGAACCAAGGGGACTGTAGGAAGATGGAAGAGTCATAGTTAGGACGTTGCCAAGTGCTTATTTATTTTTTCCAATTTTCTATAGAATGCATAGGCCCTCATTGTGGGGAGGGGGAGAGAGCGGGGGAGGAAATAAAGGAAGAAAGCCCCCCAGACAGAGGGGAAGGCCACTCTATCATCTTTCTCTTCCATTCTCCTTTAGGGATTTTAGGCACCTGTATGCAGACGCGTGCCTTTCAAGCCAGAGCATCCAGGATATGAACCATAAAGTTGGCCACGTGAGATAATCTTCACTACATCACCAGCTGGTCCAATCAGAGCATTTGAACTACTTGATTTGAAAGACTCTGACCTAATCCAGCAATGCCATCTTTCAGATGGGGAAACCAAGGTCCAGAAAGTGATTTTTATAAGGTCATCCAGCAGAATCAAGGCACAAATTAACTCAAACCTCAGATCTTTCCTCCTAGCACCCAGGGGTCTCCCCTACAGCCTGGGTCTTCTCTCAGTGCTTCCTAACGGGACGGCCTGATGGCAAGTGGCTGTCCTCACTGGCCTGGCTTCCTCTGGAGACTGAGATAAAGAAAATCAAATAGCACTGCCATTTACTCAGTGTTTCCTGGTACGTGAAACTTCTTCACATTCTTAATCACCACCCTCTACTGCCCCTTAAGCCTTCTAACCCCAGAAGGCTGGTCAGACAAGACTCACATCCTCAGAGTGGCAACCACCAGAGGTGGTTGCCTCAGGGGTACTGCCATTTTTTGTTTTCTTCTTTCTTGCTGCAAGATCAGCAGGCCTGTGCTTCTGCTGATAGGCTCTCAACTGTGGAAAGGAAAAGAAACGATACTTAGAAGTATAAGCCTCTAAATTCACATGCTGACGTTTTTACAAATCATTATAGACATGCCACTACCATCTGTACAGAGCATTGTAATGAGCATTTAATGACTGAAGAAATACACTGAGAACGTGGCTTAAAGGGGGGGTGGCCGCAGGTGGCATGGTGATTAAGGAGCTGGATATTCCCACGTGGCCGACCACAGTGTGAGTCCTGGACCTGGTGGCAAGCTTTTCCTTTCCCTCTCTGTGTGTCTCGCTCATCAAAATTAAAGTGAGTTAATGAATAAATAAAATTAAAAGAAATAATTCTTTAAAATATGTCCTTAAAAAATAAAAGAACCATGGCATTTCAATTCAGTCTTCTGACTCTGAGCTCTGGGGTTCTGTCATGAATCAGCAGCTACCAGAGAGCAAAACCACAGATGGAGTTGGAAAAGGAAGCAGAAACTGGACATTGTGCAGTTTAGAGATCTGATGGGGTGTGGAGGGGTACTTTCTTACATGTCAGTTAGGATTGCACAAATATCTGGGAAATTCTGTATCAGGGTACCCCAGGGGCAGAAGACAGCTAAGGCACACTCCTAGTGAATCTGGGAACCTAACGGAAAGGGGACACCCCAAGCAGCTGTTCAGAGTGATCTATGAAAATCTTAGAAATCTATGCAAATGTCATCACTGAAATATGTTAATATATTTTTCTTTCGAGAGAAACAAGCAAAACTGAAAATGTATCTCCCCCATATTTATCCTGTGGCACTCAGAACACTCCAGAATGCCATGACAATTTGGAGACAATTCATTCTGTGAAGTTCAGATCCAAAGATGAGGAACTCTCTCACTGTAGAGAGCACCGATTGAAGGGGTTCTGGTCCCAGAATCAGGGGTAATTCTAATGTGAGATAGGGAACACAGTGGGAAAAGTAAAGCACCTCTGGAGATAGAAATGGGGAGAAAACCAAACCAAGTCAAACTCCTTCCACTGTCACCCAGACATAATGCCAACCTTTGGGGTTACTACTGAATGTAGTGTTATCGCACCGTCAATGTCTTAGATAAGGCAGTATAGATGCCTGTAATCCCGAGTAGCCTTCCAGCTGGAGATCTGGGCAGCCACCAGAGAAACCCCAAGAGGGGAGGAATACACTTAGGGGACTGGGTCAGAAGATCAATCAGGCTGGGACAATGACAGTTCTGAGGGGGATAGTGATGTAACTATATTCCACTCCTCCCAAGCAGTCCAGACTTGCTGCTCCATGGAGGGTAGGGGGGCACAGGGCAGAGATGCAGGCTCTAGGCTGCAGGAGCCCTAAGACATCTGTCCCTTCCTTGCGGAGGTCCGGTTTGGGGACAGCAGGATGTCTGGGTCGAGACTAGAGTGGGAAGCTGGAAGCATCACCAGCCCGAAGTCACCCAGGGATGACCAGGAAGGGCGGGAGCTGGCTGAGAGGACGGGGAGCCAAGAGGTGCAAGGGGATCCCGTCGTGTGCCCTAGACGGCACAGACTCTGTCCACTGCCTGGCCAGAGGAATGGGCTTGAGCTGGGTCAGGGGGTCACGACCCTGTACGTTTTACCATTTTCTTGGCTGAAGCCAACTTCTTCCGACGGGTCTCCTCCGACATCTCAAGGCAGGGATAGGGAAAGGGATGGGACCACATATCTGCGCTCAAGGCAACCACTGCAAAAATCCTTCTGCTCGCTACCTCGCAGCTATGCGACTGAGCCAGCAGAGTGGATTGGCCGTTTCCATGCCTCAGGGGCATGGGCGTGGCCTCAACTCTCCAATCCTATTGGCTAATGAAAAGCATAAAAGAGAAGAGGGCGTGGCCAGAATGCCTCTGGCCAGTAGGGGTGGTTGGAGTCACAATGGAAACTGTGCAGGCGCCGGCCCCACCCACCAGGAGGGGCGGGGCTTGTTCTCTCCTGAAGGGCACAGAGCTTGAGGGGGTGTGGGGGGACGACTATGGTCTTCATTTCAGAGTTTGTACCTCAGGGACCTGGGGGTCTGCTCCCTGGCCAACCTTGGATCCTCCTTCCTGCCCCGCAGACTTCTGACACAGAGGCCTGGGACCTCAGGGGGCTCAGGAGGTGAACAGGGCTTGGACAGCAGAGTGAGTGCACCAATTCACAGCCCCTTCCCTGACTCCTCAGCTCTGCCTCAAACTTTCTAGTCCCAGATTTTCCCCTCCAGGGACCCGCCATCTAGTCCTCCAGACACTCTCCCTTTCAGGAGTCCTCCTAGCCTGACTTAGGAGTTTGAGTCTCAGCTGGACCCAGTCCAGGACCCCTGTCCCCAGCCGCACCTTTGCCCACATCTCCACAGTCCCCTTCCCAGAACCAGCTCCTCTGACCGCCTTTCCTCTTGTGTTCCTCCCGAGAACTGAACCAGGACTTAACCAAAGCTGTCCGGGGCCTTTCACTCCCCTATGTGTGCCTGTGCCCTCACATGTCTGTGCCAACTTGCCCTCACCCCTCTCCAGCATCCCAGAAACTGTAAGGTGGGAGGCCAAGCCTGGGGGTGAGCCCAGATCACAGGGCAAGAAGCCAATTTCCCTAAAGATCAGGTTGATCGACCTCGTCTCTGAGAGTAGAGTGGCATTGTTTTCGGATTTTTGTTTTTCAGAAAATTCAGGTCCAGGGAACCGGCAGTTAGCGTAATGGCTATGTCGCTGGACTCCCACGTAGTCGACCGCGGTTCGCGTCTCGGACCCGGTGGCTTACAACTCACGCCGGGCGTGTGTGCGTGCGTGCCCAAGATCCCGAGAGGAGAATGGAGGAGAAGGGATTGCAGCGTGACCATCCCCCCTGGGGGGTGATTTCTCGCTTTCTGTCTCTCTGTCTCTCTCTGTCTGTCCGGCGAGCGCACGCGCCCTATAGCGAAAAAAAAAAAAAAAAAAAAAAAAGAAAATTCAGGTCCAGGGACCAGCAGATGTAATAGTTATGTCTCTGGACTCCCACATGGTTGACTGTGGTTCAAGTCCTGGACCCGGTGACTCCATACTCACTCTGGGCACGTGTATGAGTGTGCCAAAAATCCCAAGAGGAGACTGGAGGAGAAGGGATTTCCGTGTGGCCATCCCCCGGGGCGGTCATTTCTTGCGCTCTGTTTCCCTGTCTCTCTCCGCCTGTCCAGTGAGTACACATGCCCTATACCAAAAATCTCTATTAAAAAAGAAAAGAATAAGAAATGCCATGACATTATGGACAGATTTGGAAAAAGCAATCATAGCAGTTGTCTGGCATCATAAAAGACCCCATATTGCCAAAGCACAAGAAGAGTGGGGTAGGAAGGCATCTTAATCCCTGATCCCATAATATATTACAAAGCTGTGAAAATCAAAACAGCATCCTGGCACAAAAACAGGCATACTGGCCAATGAACAGAATAAAGACCACAGAAATAAAAGAAAGTTGGATTTTTAGTTACAATCTTTCTAACAAAGAGACCTTCAGGCCAGTGGCTTCATTCGTGAAAACTATTGAACATTTAAGGAAGAAATAATCACAAGTTTCCACAAACTATTTCAGAAAAATGAATAGGAGAGAATATTTTCCAGTTCTGCTGAGGCTAGCATACTCTGCTTCTAAACCTAGGAAAAGATGTTTTAAGAAAAAGAAAAAGAAACTTACAGACCAGTATTCCTTATAAACATTGATGGCAATGATTCTTCTTCTTTTTTCATTTTTTTCTTAGAGGTTTTTGCTATAGGGTGTGTGCGCTCACCAGAAAGACAAAGAGAAAGAGAGATAGAAAGCGAGAAATCACCCTCCAGGGGTGATGGCCACGCCACAATCCCTTGTCCTCCATTCTCCTATCAGGATCTTGGGCACTCAGGCGCAAGTGTTCAATGTGAGTTTAAGCTACAGGGTCCAGGATTCAAATCAGGGTCGATTACATGGAGTTCAATGATGTAGCCATTACACTATCTGCTGGTCCTGGTGGCAATGATTCTTAAGTTGGAGATAACAAATCAACAAAATGTAAACATAACAATCTATGCTGACCAACTGAAGTTGATCTCATTAATGTAAAGTTGGTTTAACATTCCAAAGTAAAAGAATGTAATTAAATAATTATGTTAATGAGCTAAAAATGAAAAACTGTGTAATCACCTTAGTAGACAGAGGGGAATCACTTGAAAGTTTTAGCATTTGTTTCTGATTAAAAAATATCTCAGAAAATTAGGTAAAAAGGTAAAGATCCTCTACTTGAAAAAGGGCATCTCACAGCTTCCTTACCAGTTGGACTGAATACTTTTATATTTTGATTTAGAAAAGGGCAGGAATGTTTGTTCTCATCACCTCTCTATATATTTAATTTTTAGAATTATTTAATTTTATTTTTTATCATTATCATTTTCTTTAAATTTTAGCAGAGAGAGAGAGGGAAAGAAAAAAAGAAAGGTGAGAGAGTAAGCCACCAGGTCAGGGAGTTGAACCTGGTTGGCCATTTGGGAGTCCAACACCTTAACCACCAGTCCCCACCACCTCTCTGTTTTAAAAAACGTATTTCTAGAGGGTGCATGCACTCCCTCCAGAGAGCCCGAGATAAAGGAAAGTGAAAAAGTACCCCCCATGGGGGATGGTCTTGCTACAATCCCCTCTCCATTTCTCCTTTCAGGATTCTGGGCATGCATACACGCTCACCTAGCATATTTTTTAACCTGCTGGGTCCAGAGGTGCGAGTCAGTGAAATATAACACAGACAATGTAGGTGAGGTAAGGAATGTATGAAACTGAAATTAATCATTTGAGAAAAATCAATGAAAATTAAGCATGCAGTTGGCTGGCCAAATCCAGCTGCCTGAACCATCAAACCACCAGCTGGCCCCTTACCAATTCTTCTAGCATTGTCTTGAAGGTTCTAGCCACTGCATCAGAGAAAGAAAAAGAAATAAATAACATCCCTACTGAAAAAGAAGTGTGTTTTTATTTGCACACAACGTGAGCATTTGTGTGGAAAATCCTATGAAATCTAAATAATGCTAGTAACATTCATGAGAGCTTAGCAGGTTTGGAGGATACAAGATCAACCTAATTCTCTCACTGTTGTAGGGGCTTCTGTGTGCCTGTCCCTAAGGGCACATGTGCTATCAACAGTCCTTCCAATATGTGTTCCTCTGAGGATCTGTTTATTGGCTTTCACTCCTGAAGGGTAGCGTCACTGAGCATAGAATCTGTAATGGAGAGAGCCTCCTGCGGGCCCATTTGCATCAGGAGTGCCTCTTAGCCAGGAGTTCCCAGCAGACTCAGCCCCACCACGTTTCATACTTCTGGCATTGGGGAAGGCTGTCCTTTTCTTTTGCTTTCTGTATTTTAGAACCAGTTATAATCTCTTTAAAAAGCACTCCCCTAAGTAGCTAAACATAGAAGAAAGAACACATTGGTTTTTAAAGCAGGGAAAGAAGAGAGACCTGCTCTATAGCATAACTTCTTTAGGAGTCAGAAATATATATGCAAACAAAAGTATTTTAATTAAATTCTAAAATGCTGAGATTTGTACAAGTGATGTCTCAAGATGGTGGTTCTCAGTAACAAGGAGTCATTCAACAAGAACTAGAATTATCTGTGAAGAAGAAACAAGGAAAAATACTCACTACACACCATCACATGTATTCAACACACACACGTACATGCACAGACACACACACCCCTAGATGGATTTTGGAAGGTGTTTCATAGATTTTTGCATGAAAAGGGATCTTCTGTGGATTAGGGAAATATCCAGAGACCTCTAGAAGATATATTGATTTCTTTCTCCCATGGGACAGAGAGAGGAACAGTGAGAAGGGGGTAGACATCACCAACAAGGTATTGATTCTGCGATTCACAACCAGACTCAGCGGGTCTGGATTGTGGGCATACATATGAGCACCTGGCGTGTACAGGGAGCCCTCCACACGCGAACCTGGGACCTTCCCGTGTGAGTCCTGTATCATAGAGTATTGCACTGCTGTTGTGCCACTGCTCCCAGAACAAATTCTCCCTGCTGCAAAGATTAAGTTAGCTAATTCTTTAACCTGATGAATTGCAGGAGGTCTGCAGTCTATTGGGTCAGTGAGAATAAACAACTTAATGCCCCCCATTTGAAAATGTTTAGCTGTTTGCTTAAACAATGTAACAAAAATTTTTCCTTGACCTTGACTAGAAAGATTCCATGACAGTAAAGCTCTACAGAGAGCCATGCTCTTAAGAGCAAAGGTCAGAAAGCAAAAATAATAACTTTTATTGATATGCATCGTGACAGAACTTTTTTGCAAGTAGGGAATGACTGGTTGTATTTAAACATAAACCTCTAAGTGAGGACTAAAATAACACCTTATAAAAAGCATAAAAATGTAAACAGAAGTCCAGAAACAGTGACGAATGTCCACTTCAAAAACAAAATAATCTTAGAGTCAGTAGGTACTGTAGTCGTTAAGGTGTTGGACTCCCCACGTGGTCTGCCATGGCTCAAGTCTTGGACTCAGCGGTTTAAAACTCACACCAGCTAGGGGTGCATGGATGTCCAAAATCCTGAGAGGAGAAAGGAGGAGAAGGGATTGTGACATGGCCATCTTCCCTGGGGGCAATTTTTCACTTTTTGTCTCTTTCTGTCTCTCTGGGGAGTGCACGTGCTCTATAGCAAAAATATCTTTCTCTAAAAATAAATAAATGAAATAAAATCAATAAGGAGCTGTTGACCACAGTTCGAGTCCCGGACCCGGTGGCTTAAAGCTCAAGCTGGGAAGGAGAGTATGTGTGTGTTTCTGTGCCTAAAATCCCAAGAAGAGAAGGGACTGTGGCATGGCCAGGCGCCCTGGAAAATAATATCTTGCTTTCTGTCTCTCTGTCCGTCTGGGAAGCTAACACAACTTATAACAAATATTTCTCTAAAAAAATAAACAAATAAAGTAAAATCAATTGGAATTTTAAAAGATTAACGTGACATTTGCGAATCTATACATATGTCACTTTTATTCCTCTTTAGTTTGTTTTGTGCCCCTTACATTGCTCCTCTTTTGTTAATCTGTTGTCACACTGAAGTAAATGAGTATGTTGAATCATATAGGTTTGATGTAAAGAATCCAAACCACTGGGGCTAGATCCAGTAGCTCTTACAATCTTACTGGAAACTCATTCCAGCTGCTTGAGATATATTTACCTTTCTCATTTTTAGAAACCCTAGTCAGATGAGATCTTGTGCATGTGTGCATGTACGAGTTTGCCAGAGCAGTGTGAGAGGGTGAGTGCAACTCAGAGACAGGCCAGACACACAAGTTTACACAGTGATCCAACTAACCCCTAAGAGACTGAGCAAGCCAGGCACTGGATTACCCCAAATAAACCCAAGGCTGAGCAATGAGGGGATTTGGCCACCTGTGATGACAATGAAGAATCAGGGACAGGTTTGGATGAGAAAGTCGAAGGCAGGGTGCCTCAGCCACAGCATTTCTGTGACACTGTAGGATGCAAGGCAGTGATGGCCAAGTCACACGCAGGGAGCAGAGGTTGGGAATCCCTTGGGACTGCCACTAAGGATCCCTGGCAAGTCCCCTGAGGGCCTGATAGCCTGTGGCAGTGGCCCTCCACCATCCCCAAGGAGAATGTCTTAGGGACATCCCTCTTCCTGGTCCCAGTGGTTCTCCTACTACAGACAGTATCCCTTCCAGAGGTTTGATTAAAACCATTATTCCCTTCCATTGCCAATTTGGTCTCAGAGAGTCGCCTTCTGTCTTGCTAGGTCCCTGGGTTTGAGGTAATTTATTGTAGAGCAGGAATCTATGAAGTCGGGAGGTCTACTTTAAACTCAAGCACTCTCCCTGCCATATCAGCCAGTTTTGTTTTCTCAGTTACACGTTTTACTGAGATAGTTTCTCCACATGATTTATAATGGGTAGGGCACACACATGCGCACACACACACAAAGCTGGAATGTGATAAAAGATTTTCAAAAGTTCACTGTTGAAACTCCTTCAAGAGAAAGAAAAGTAGATAGTACTTTTCTACTTACCGGTCCTTAGCTTTGGGGTAAAAGAACACTAAGTTTGCTCTGAAAGTTCAAAGTTCCCTGTCCCTCTACCCACACAATAATCCTTGGAAATTCCCGAGCCATTTACCTCACAAGTTTGTAATTGTAACTCCAGACATGTCTTTGCTGCTCTCTAATTCAGTTTTAAAATCCACAGCATTTTTGAAACAAAATGGCATAGTTGCATTCTTTAAATGCAGTCATGAAATCAGTTCAAAATAACCTAGGTGATGTACCTCAACTAAAATTCTCTTGTGTTTAAAAGTGCTTTATTCCATCTGTTGAAGAAGTGCCTATGACTCCTAAAGCCCTTGGGAGGCTTCTAAAGCATTCTGCAGTTTGATATTTTGTTCCAGTTTTATCAGGTTCTTAAGTCAATCGCCTGGAAGATGAGACTTTCTTCATGAAAATCCTACACAATGGGGTACATCAGATGGAAAACAAAGAAATACTGCATTTATAATTCAGTGAATGTTAGTTACTCAAAACGATCATCTAACCCACCCAAACATGTATCTTCTCTTTTGCTTCCATCAAGAACTCAATTCCCTTTTTTTTTTTTTTTTTGGAGAGGATTTTTCTATAGGGCACAAAGATGACCCACGTACTTTGTAAGCAGCGACCTTTCTTTGGCCAAGCACATAGACATTCCCACGATCTCGGCAAAGTCTTCTGACTTTAGAGATCCTTTCTCTGAAACTCTCCAGGGCTGAGGCCACCGTTTCTTCGTCCTTGTGGGACTGGCGCTCAGTTACCACTACATGACTGTCAAAACCTCAGAGCCTGGGAGGTAATTTCAGCGCTTTTAGCATCTTGCATGCAGTCACTAAGTCCCTGGTGAGAGCCATTCCCCTCCTCCAGCTCAGTTTACTAAACGAGACACCTCCGTGAGTGACATCTTTCCCTCTCATTCCTCTGAAGGTGCCTGCATGTTCCTGGCAGCTGCTTGGCCTGCTGCATATGACACGGTGGGCCTGAGCCATAGTTTCCATGGTAACTGGGTTAGCTAGTTCCATGCTCAGCAAGTAGGATTTAAATCTGATGGTCCCATCTTCTGTAATGTCACCTTGTGTCTTTAATTTTACTAGCAAATGATGTTGATAACGCGTTTCCTTAGCCTTGATCATCAGTTTGCTGAAGCCTTCAAAGGCCTCAGAAATGTTTTAACAATTTCTATTCCTTTTTCTCCTAGTTTTATTTCAATTCTTGCAATTTCTACATCCATTACACTTCTTGACTGGGATCCTTTATTTGTTTGTAGTGACGGGGAAGCTGGCATCTTCTGCTATCTGCTAACATCATTTCCTCTGATAAACACCTGTAAAATCCTCTCTATGTATTTGAAGGAGAGTTTGATGAAGGAGTTCTTACTACTCTGGAATGGGCCGGGATGTTTGTCAGTAGGGGCTGGGCCAAGAAGAACCACTGCTTTGGCACTCTTCCCAATTCCAGCTGTTGGTCCTCCGATGAAAACAACTGGGAAAGGGGAATGGCCATGAGGCCCATGAGTTCTTTGATCGCTCCAAATCAGGCTTTGTGTACTAAGCAGGGTCCCAGAGCCAGATCTGATCTCCTAGCTGTCTTGGACGCACTGCCTGAACCCGTCCACATCAACACACATCGGCCCACATCCGTGCACATTAGCCCGCATCCGTCCACATCACCACACATCGGCCCACGTCAGTCCACATCACCACGCATCAGCCCACATCCATACACTTCACCATGGATCGGCCCACATCCATGCACATCAGCCTACATCCGTCCACATCACCACACATCGGCCCGCATCCATCCACATCACCACGCATCGGCCTGCATCCACCCAAATTGCCCGCCCGCATCACCTGGCATCATCCTGCCAGGGTGTGTTTACCTGCAGGAGCAAGGAACCCCATCTCTGCTGTTCCTCACCAGCCTGGAGGCCACTGCCAGCTGCGCATCGGGCAGCCTATGGTACCCCCTGGCAGTGCACAGGAAGGAGGCCAGCCTCAGTGAACTTGTACTCTAACTTCCTTTTCCTGTGAACTTTTTTTTTTTTTTTTTTTTTGAGAGGTTTTTGCTATAGGGATCATGCACTTGCCAGAAAGACAGAGAGACAGAAAGTGAGAAATCCCCCCCACTAGGGAGGATGGCCACACCACAATCCTTTCTCCTCCATTCTCCTCTTGGGGTCTTGGGTATGCATGCACACACACCCAGTCTGAGTTTAAGCCACCGGGTCCTGGACACGAACCGCTTTCAACTACATGGGAGTCCAGTGACATAGCCATTACGCTAACTACTGGTCCCTCTGTGAACTGTTTGAACTTCCTTGTATGTAGAATTATCCTTAGTCAGCACCTTCATTCATTGTGGTAGGTTTACATTTACTTATGTAAGATAGGTATAAGGGGTAGGCCTTGCTTTATTGCATTATCTATCTATAAAATAGGTGGGCTGGTCAGTGGTGTGGTGGAAGGCAGCTGAATCCACATAGACAACTGCATGCTTCAAGTTCCTGGCCCAGTGGCTTGAAAAACACTCCCATATGTGTACATGTGTACCTAAAATCCTGAAAGGATACGTGGAGGAAAAGCAATTGCAGCGTGATCTTGTTTCATGGGGAGCACTTTGTCACTTCTCTAGACCTCCACCCACTCAATTCCCAGAGCCCAGGCCTTGATGGACCAGTGTGAGTCTTAAGTGGGAGGCTACAGCCCAGAGCCTGTCACTCAGGTGGAGTGGTTCCACGGGCAACTGCTTCCGAGAAGAACAAACTGCTAGGGCATTGTTTCTCATTCTTTTCAGGGTGAGTGATTTCCAGGGGTTGGTGAATGATTGCTCAGCCCTGCCAAGCCCTTCCCAAGGCATTCCTGGTGTATTTCTAGTGACAAATTCTCCACCAGGGCTCCTCATCTGGAGCCGGGATGTAGCAAACTCCAGTTCGCACATTAAGTCACAAGTCTGTCCACTTGCTGATCTGCCTCCAGTCAGTCACCTGGGGTGTGGGCCCTCGGGGTGCAGCAGAAAAATAAATATAGTCCTGGGCCCAGCACTGCATCATCCAATACAGCAACTGTGAGCTACACATGGAGATTTTAAAACAAATTCTGTCCTTGGATGCACCAGCCACATTTCAAATGCAACATGGCTGGCGGATAACCCAGTGGACAGTGCCAGGCATAGAACATTTCCATCTTTGCGGAAACTTCCATCAGCCAGACTCTCTCCGGCAGTTCCTTCATCCCCTGTGTGTGCGCTTCTGTCCTTTCCAGCTCTGAGCCTCAGTTTTCTCCTCTATAAAGTGGGGACGACAGAGAAATATGTGAGAGGGTTCTGGGAAGGATAAGCACTAGTGTCACATGCTGCTGAGACAGCTGGCCATCAGTTCTGCTGCCATGCTAAGAGCTGCTCCCCCACTGCCACCTCCCTCAGAGTCTACACCACCATCCCCTCTTGGCTACCTTATGGCAGCCATCCACTTTCCTCACAGCAGCCAGAGGGAGCCTGATAAAAAACCTACACTAGGTCACACACCTCCTCTGCTCCACACCCTGCCATGGCTCCCGTGTCCCTCAGAGGAAGAGCCCAAGGCCTTATAGCCACACCTGCTACCCCAAGACCAGCCACTCCCAGCTCAGCTCTCCAACCTCACCTTTCCTTACCCTCTCCTCTCTGTGTTCCAGCCACTCTGGCCGCCTCTCTGTCCCTCGAACAAGCCAAGCGTATTCCCACCTTAGGACTTTGCACTGCTGTGTCCACTGCCTGAAACACACTTCGAGATTCTGTAAGGCTAGCCTCATAGCACAGCAGAGAAGTACTATGCATAGAAAGCTGGATCCCACATGGATGGCCACAGTTCGAATCCCAGACTTGGGTGGCTTGAAGAACACACTTGGGGTGTGTGTGCTGAAAATCCCAACTGGATGGAGAAGGGATTGCAGTACCTCTTGGGGTACTTTCTCCTCTCTCTCTGTCTCTTTGTCTCTGTGTCTCTCTCTAGAGAGCACATGCACCCTCTGGCAATTAAAAAAAATCATGTGTATTATCAAAAAACAATGCATGCATTTCAAAAAATTTTTAAACCAAAATAAACTCAGATTTTAATTTCACGTTTCTGTGAAATTTTTGAAGTCAGCTCAAGTCAGCTTCGAAGGGGAACAATTGGTCTGTTCTGTTCAGTGCTGTCCCTCATGGCTGGAAGAGGACCAGCTGCAGCGAGTGGTCGATGGCGTCTGGAAAACCAATGACTGGATGAGGGTCAGTATGGTAGGACTGCAAACAGTCCTCTCTGAATCCAGCAATGAATCCAGCATGTGGGAGGTACCGAAAGGGGAGAAGGTGGAGAGGCCTCATTTAGGAAGTTCAGTGGCAAATGGAGAAAAGAATAGGATAGCAAAAGAAGTGAGGGAAGCCTTTATTTTTGTCTTTTATTGTTGTTTTTGCTACAGAGTGTTTGTACTTGCCAGAGACAGAGAAGGAGAGAAAGCACCCTCCATGGGGAATGGTCACATTGCAATCCCTTCTCTGTCTCTTCATCCTTTCGGGCTTTGGAGCACACAAGCACAAGCGCCCAGTGTGTTTCTCAATCTGATGGGTCCCGGATTCCAACAGCACGGTCAGCCACATGGAATCCAGCTCCCTTAACCCCCCAGACCGTAGCGCTGGCCCAGAAGCCCATCACTCAAAAACACTCTTTTCCCTTTGGGGCTAGCCTGTGCCTACTGACTGGGGAAGTTGGCTCCCACATAGCCAGCTCTAGTCTGAATCTGTCCTCAGTGGCCTGAAGGACACGCTGGACACTTATGTGTGCACGCCCCACATCCTAATGGTATGGAGGAATGAAAGAGAAAGATTGCAGAGTGACCACGCTCAATCAGAGGGTGCTTTCTCCCTTACTGCCTCGCCTGTCTCTTCATCACTCTCTGACATGCTTGCCCTCTAGCCAAAAAAAAAAAAAAAAAAAAAAAAAAAAAAAAGAACTATTTAATCATAATAGAGCTTGTGTGTACACATACGAGGGGAGAGAGAGGAGCGGGTGCAGTAGGATGTGGAATGTGGTCATGCCACGATCCCCTTTCTCCCGTCCTCCAGCCTGTCAGATCCAGGCACTCACACACGTCTGATGTGTTTCGAACTGACCAGGCCAGGGATCTTAACTGTAACCAACATGTGGAATCCAGTGTCCCCTGAGCTGCACCACAGAGCCAGCCCTGGATATGTGTCATTTAGATGCTGGTGGGAAGAGCCAGTAGAGAGAAAGGTTCAAGACCCAGAAGAGGAAGAACTCATGGAACCGGACAGAGAAGGTGGACGGGAGACACACCCAGCAGTGCCTTTGGAGGAGGTACAGGAGGTGGGACGTAGAAGGAGCTCCATCGTGAGAGTATACCTCCGAAAGTCATCCCCATGATGGGTCAGGCATACAGAGCATGTGCAATGAAAAAATGACTTCATATTAGTTTGGTTTGTCCAAGGAAGTTTTTTCGGTTGGTTAGTTTGTTTTAGAGAGGTCTTTGCTCTAGGGCACGTGAGCTTGCCAGAGAGACAGAGAGACAGAAAGAGAGAAATCACCCTCCGGGGTGATGGCCACACTGCAGTCCCTTCTCCTCCAGTCTCCTCTTGGGATTTGGGGCACGCATGCCCATGCCTCCAGCTTGAGTTTTAAGCCACTGAGTCTGGGACTCGAACCATAGTCAACTATATGGGAGTCCAGCGACATAACCCTTAGGCCATCTACTGGTCCCCATTCAAGGAAGTTTTGAGGGTCACTTATATCCCATGACAGTCAACATCTTTTTTTTTTTTCCAAGAGGTTTATGTTACAGGGCACGTGCGCTCACCAGAGAGACAGAGAGAGACAGAGAGACAGAAAGCAAGAAATCACCCCCCAGGGGAATGGTCATGCTGCAATCTCTTCTCCATTCTCCTTTTGGGATCTTGGGCACGCATGCACACGCGCCCGGCGTGAGTTTAAGCCACCAGGTCCAGGACTCAAACCGTGGTCAACTACATGGGAGTCCAGTGACAAAGCCATTATGCTAACTGCTGGTCCCGACAGTCAACAACATCTGACAGGTATCTGCTCCATGCCAGGCACTGGACAAGCCATGGTGTGGGGCACGGAGATTCTGTCTGGTCACAAGTACCAGAGACAACTGAGACCCTCTTTGTAACACGCCTTCGTTTTTAAAATTTTTTTAAATTATTTTTTAATTTATTATTTATTTAAGAATCCCGAGGTCCACACTGGAGCATTTTCACCTCCTTAGACTTGATGTCTAGTTAGATGCCTGTCCTGCCTTGTCCCAAAGTCGTCACCTGTTACCACACTTGTTTACGATGCTACACTGAAGACAAAGCCTAGATCGCGACAGCTGAGCACGTGATGGTGGGTCTGTCAGTGGCAGAGAGGTCACACAGTGCTCTGTGATGCTCAGTCCACATGGGAGGGTCCTGGGTTCACGGCCGAAGACCCTGCTGTGCATGTTGGGCACACACTTGCATGCCCATTATAGAGGCGGCTGAGACTGGGGTGAATCTCAGCATGAGAACTACGTTGGGGTACCTCCTATCTCTCTGTGGGTGTGGGTGTATGTCTCTCTCATGGAAGAAATACATGGATAATCTAAAAAAAAGGGGGGGGCATGGGGACCAGCAGATGACATCATGGTTACATCCCTAAACTCCCACGTAGTCTACTGCAGTTCAAGTTCCAGACTCAGTGGCTTAAAACTCACACCGGGTGCGTGTGCATGCGTGCCCAAAATCCTGAGAGGGGAATGGAGGAGAAGGGACTGTGGTGTGGCCATCCCCCCTGGGAGGGTGATTTCTTGCTTTCTGTCTCTCTGGCAAGTGCATGCACCTGTGATTTTTCTCTTTTATAACTAGAAGCCAAGCCGAAAGATATCCCAGGCCTAGGCGGCCACTCTATACTATCTTCGGGGACTTGAGCTCCCCTCTCCCTACTCTGTCGTCTTTCAGATGTGGTCCTTACCTTCATGCTCATCACACAGCTGTCCGGTGGTGGCCATCACATCCACAATTGCCAGAGGACAAACAAAAACTTAATTTCCCAGAAGTCCCTTGGAAAACACTTCTACTTAGCACTCATTGTGTAGGGCTGTGTCCCATGGCCACTCCTAACTGCAAGAGAAGCCAAGAAATGGAGTCTGGCCTGGGCCTAGTGTATTACCGAACAAAAGAAATCGGAGTCCTATCACTGAGAGGAGGGGGAGACGAGAGCTGGCTCTGTAAACAGCAGGATCAACCATGGTTATCCATGCTTTTCTTTGTCATCCTTTATAGAATAAAGATGCAGAGAAATGTTGAAATGGAACGTAAACACCCTACAGAGTCCAAGGCAGCTCTGAGCTCTGAGTCTGTCTGGTCTACGACTTTGCCTTCAGTTTCTATAGCACAGCCTGGCACACAGATGGCATTCAACGTATATTTGTTATCCTGAAAAGCAGCCACGTGCTTGTGGTCTAGAGGTGGGTATCACCATCTCGTTCTATAGGGGAGGAAACAACCTCTTCACTAGACCTCAAAGAACATCAAACCCGTCACTAGGCTTACGGCTCTTATTTCACAGAAATGGAGACACGGCCCGGAGACATTAGGTGACTTGCTCAACATCACACAGCAAACTCATAGCAAGACTGAAACCTGGGTCTTCAGAGAAATGGGTCAGATTACACCTATATGAATCCAGATGCATTCAGCCCTGAAGGCTAAGGAGCAGACTTACCATGCGGCTCCAGAGGTGGGCAGCTCGAGTCATCTTTGAGTCGCACTCTGCTGCTATCAGATCAGGGGAATGTGAAAAACAATAATGACTTTTGACCAAATTCAGGGTGAAACTGGTAAACAATGAAGTGAGGCGGGGAGAGGGCTTGTTTTCCACTAAAAAGTCCACTTCCTTGGGTCAAAAGCATTTTGGCAAGATGGTTTTCCCAGTGGACCGTGAAGACCTGGACATGCCCGAACTATGTAACCCCTTAGTAAGTGCCAGAGAAAGCCCACACTGGCGCCCTGACAAGTTGCCACCTAAACCACAATACGGTTCCAGCTCCAAGAGAGGAATCAAAGTCCCCGTTATTGAAACGCATTCTTTATGGCTTACAGAAAGTCTTCCAGACTCCCCAAATCATATACAGAAATCTTCCCTAAGGAGGAAAGGTGGGAGCTTGCCAGGCCAAATCCACATATGTCCATTAGAAAGAACCAGGGCTCCAGTTTGCGTAAGCTCTGGAACCCCACCCTCAGACTCCAGGCCGCACAGGCACCAGCCCCTGAGCAGGTGAAAGTCGTGTGGCATTGGCTGAGGGAAGTGGCCGAGGCCCCCAGGCCTCCCTTCTGAACAGCCAGCTGGAGTTGGATATCCCTTTGCAACTAACATCATTTCATCCAATACATCCTCAGGCATTGTATCTATAGAGGAAACCCGAGGCCCATCTGAAGTCACCCAGCAGACACAGGACTTACCCAGAAATCTTATGCCTGCAGCCAGCACTGGGCTTTAACTTAGTTAGCAAGGCTTCTGGGGAAATCTAAGAGAGTGGGGAGCAAGGAGCCCCCTGCGTGGGCAGGCTACAGTAGGCCAGTTCTTCTACCTCCCAACAGCTCCATCTCTGCAGTATGGGCCCTGTGGGCAGCTGACGGGAGTAGAGGGAGGGAAGGGATGCCTGCCTATGACAAGGGTCAGAACGGGGTGAAGGCAAAGGTTTGGTTAAGGATGGACCCTGGCTGGCCTGCCGTGGATCCCAGCCGGGATGCGGGAGGAGCCATCTGTTCTCTGGATGAGAAGCTCCAGATGGAGTCAGGGACATGCCCTGACCTGCCCATTCCTGTCGACAGAACCCAACGCCCTCTAGCTCACCCTCCTGGTGGCTGCTGACACCCTCCTCAGCAGGCAGCCCGGCCACTCTCCACGCATCCGTGAGTGGGAAGCTCCCTCGTCCACAGCACTCGCCCACTGGTGGTATTGCTTTCTTGGTCTTCACTCAGACTTCACAGTGCACTTTGTGAGGGCAGCTGTCCCCAGCCTGGTATAAGGACCCCTAGATAATAGATGGACGGGCAGGTAGAAGGGTGGGGAGTGTGGACAGGTGGGTGGGTGAGTGAGTAGATGGATGAATGGCAGGAAGGAAGAAGGAAAGAGGGGAAAGAGGGAGGGAGGGAGGGAGGAAGAACAATGGGAATAGGTGGATGGGTGTATGGGTGTATGGGTGGATGGGTGAATGGGTGGATGGGTGGATGGGTGAATAGGTGGATGGGTAGATGGGTGTATGGGTGGATGGGTAGATGGGTGTATGGGTGGATGGGTGGATAGGTGTATGGGTGAATAGGTGGATGGTGTATGGGTGGATGGGTGAATAGGTGGATGGGTGGATGGGTGGATGGGTGAATAGGTGGATGGGTGAATAGGTGGATGGGTGAATGGGTGGATAGGTGGATGGGTGGATGGGTGAATAGGTGGATGGGTGGATGGGTGGATGGGTGTGGATGGGTGAATGGGTGGATGTGGATGGGTGAATAGGTGGATGGGTGGATGGGTGAATAGGTGGATGGGTGGGTGGGTGAATAGGTGGATGGGTGGATGGGTGGATGGGTGAATAGGTGGATGGGTGGATGGGTGGATGGGTGAATAGGTGGATGGGTGGATGGGTGGATGGGTGAATAGGTGGATGGGTGAATAGGTGGATGGGTGGATGGGTGAATAGGTGGATGGGTGGATGGGTGGATGGGTGGATGGGTTACATATCTTCCAAGATCCTTCCTCTCTTTCCAACAACAACAACAACAACAAACACACACAAAAAAGGGAAAAGCGCTTCCTCATACAGAACTACCAGCTCCTTCAGTGTCAGACACGTCAGACACGTAGGCATCGAGGGTCCCATTTTCCTGCCCCCCCCCCATTCCCAACTATTTCCTGAAGGCCCTGCAGACACTAGGGGAGGTAGCAACTAGGGTACCTGAAACTGCCTCTCCAAGCTGACTGGCCCCGTTCCTCCAATTTCTCCTTGTGAAGTGAACTCTCCCGGTCATAGCTGCCCGCTTTGGACACACCCCAGCCTATAATTGTCCTTTTCTGAAGGATCTCAGCTGCCACACTCAGGGGTTCTAACTAGTACCGAGGTGGAGGCAGAAATAGCCTCCCTCCTTGTAGGCCCTATGCCTTGGAGAATGTGGTCTGGGGCACATTTGTTTTCTAAACCACACAGGGACTGTGCTTCTGACCGCCATGAACAACTGATCCTGGCTGCATACGGCTTGCTTCTTAAATATTTATTCCTGGTCAAGTTCAGTTTGTGGGACCAGCAGTTAGCGTAATGGCTATGTCGCTGGACTCCCATGTAGTCGACCATGGTTGGAGTCCCGGACCCGGTGGCTTAAGACTCACGCCGGGCACGTGTGTGTGCGTGCCCAAGATCCCGAAAGGAGAATAGAGGAGAAGGGATTGCGGTGTGGCCATCCCCCCTGGAGGGTCGTTTCTTGCTTTCTGTCTCTGTCTCTGGCTGGCTGGTGAGTGCTTGCGCCCTATAGCAAAAACCTCTCCAAAAAAAAAAAAAAGAGAGAGAAAAAAAATTCACTTTGCGTGATTCCTGCAGCATGACAAGGTTAGTCTAGTCTTGAATCCGTTTCTGGCCTGTCTCCACCGCAGCCAGCTGCCCCCATCACCCATTCCTCGAGCAGTCACGGCCTGACATGGTGGCACTCCCCCCTGCAGAGGCCAGGGCAGGGCAGGTGGGCTGTCACCTTGCAGGAGAGGTAAGAGCACTTGGTGACCTCCTGGTAAGCAGCTGAGCCAGAGCCTGACCCCACCCTCCTACAAGGCCTATTTTTCTGTCCTTTGATTTGCCCCTCGTTCTAGGCTTAGGGCTGCCAGAAGCTTCCCAAAGGCCTGGCCCTACTTCTTCCCAGGCATCGCTGATAAAGGGCAGGACACAAGGGTGGTTTGTGCCTTAAAGGAGAAGAAACTGAAGCCTACGGAGACAGGCCTGGCATTCGGGGCAGAGGTGGGGCCCAGCTGTGCTGATGCATTCTCACCACTTCCTAGGCAGGGCTCCGCTGCAGTTAGATCTCCAGGGTCCCAGTTCCACACCCCAGGAGCCAGGTGACTTTGGACGATGGCCTCTCTGGGTGGCTTGCCCGGTGATAAAGGGGCACAGCACAGGCCTTACCCCAGACCAGACAGACGCCATCGGGTTAATGAGATACTGCCTGTGGGGTGTGAATACCGATGCCCCAGACCTGGAAATGGGCCACTGCTCTGCGTGTCTCCCCATCCCGTGCCAAACACAGGGCTGGACACATTACACACGTCATGGCCCTTCCTTCTCACAGCGTGCGTGCTGCGTGGGAAACAGTCTTCCCATGTTACAGCTGGAGAAACTGAGACTCAGATAAGGAAGTCAGGGCCACTGAACTCTTTGCCCCAAACTATTGCCATTTATTCTGTCAAAGAAGGGAAAAAGAGCACCCACAGGTTTTTGTTTGTTTGTTTTTTGTTTTGTTTTGTTTTTTGTGTTTTGAGAGGTTTTTGCTATAGGGCTCATGCGCTCGCCAGAAAGACAGAGAGACAGAGAGAAAGAAAGGGAGAAATCACCCCCAGGGGGTATGGCCATACTGCAATCCCTTCCCCTCCATTCTCATCTCAGGATCTTGGACACACATGCACATGCGCCTGGCGTGAGTTTAAGCTACCGGGTCCAGGGCTTGAACCGCGGTTGACTACATGGGAGTCCAGTGACATAGCCATTATGCTAAGTGCTGGTCCCCAAGAGCATCCACTCTTGAGTTGCTGTCCACCTGCCTCATGCGTCATGGTTAGTCTCATCTCCAGGCATCCGTCTAGCCTCTGAAGAATCCCAGGGAATGGCAAAAATGAGGTCCCTGCTTTTTCTGTCACAGAGAGACCAGGACTGACCTTCGGCTACTACCCACATTACTTTGAGGTGGTACCCCACTGTACCCTCAACGAGCTGGTAAACAAATGCATGTATAAAAAAGATAAATTCCCTAAGTGATAATTTCATGATGAAGAGAAACAGAATAATGAGGAGATGGGGGTGGGCAGGTATGTTCCACAAAGGTGGCCAGAGAAGGCTTTGTGGGAAGCAGAATTTGAGTTCATGGTAAGACAGAGTGTGGCAACCCGAGAGAAGACATTCCAACAGAATAAACAGCAGGTGCAGAGGCCCTCAGGTGGGCAGCGTTCGGCATGTGAGGGAAACAGTGAGGTGGCCGGCGAGGTGATTCCACACGAACTAGAAGATGAAGCCGGGAGGAGATGAGGCTGGCATGAAGGGTTCCCAGGAGCGAGGCTTGCCTCACAGAGTACCCCCTCTTCCAAACCAGGGGGAGCTGTTCAGAAGGAAGGAGCAAACGTAGCTTGGATCACTTTGTTCCAGAACATTCTGCCTGATAGCCAGCACATAGCTGCTGGGCACCAACTGGGTTGAGAATCAAACATCAGAGGAGGCAAACAGTGGCACATGGTAGAACCCAGTGCCCTGCCTGCAGACCCACAGGGGAAAATTCTGGGTTCACATCTGGAGACTTCCCTGAGTGTGCCAGGAATGCGTGTGCCCATGACCTAAGGCTGACTGAGGCTGGCAGTGTAGCACAGCATCGGGACTCTTTTGGGGTGCTGTCTCTTTTAATCTCACTCACTCATAGAAGAAAAAGTAAAATATACTTAGAAAGAAAAGAATCCAGTGTCAGATCCAGCAGAGTGGAAGAGACGGCAGAGCCCTGCACGGCAATGCATGGAACCAGTGGGAAGGCCCCGGGTTTGGGTCCCGGGTCCACCTGCACACACTGGGTGCACCTGTGAGTGGGCTAGGATCCCAGCTGGCTGGAGAGCTGGTGCTGGCCTGAGGCAACATGAGCCCCTGTCGAGGAAAACTCACTTTCTCTCACCCTCCTCCTTGTAAGAGATGAACTTGATGCACTTAAAAAAAATTAAAAAAAAAAAAAAAAAAGGATTGAACACTGAAAATACAGTCTTCAGGGCCAGCCACTGGCATGGCGGTTGAGCCAGCCAGTTCACACATGGCTGAATGTGTGGTTCGAGTCCTAGACCCAGCAACTTGAAAACCTCCTCGGTGCATGACGCCCAAACTGGAGAGAAGTGTGGAGAAGGGATTGCGGCAGGGTCATCTTCCGTGAGAGTGCTTTCTCCTTTTCCCTCTCTTTGTCTCTTTCCAGCAAGTCCATGTGCCTTCTAGCAAATATTTTAAAAAGTAAAAGAAAAAAAATAATTTTTAAAAAGCACACCATTTGAATGAGCAATTTTACTTCAAGACACCATTTCCAAAGAACCTGTCCACAACGGAGACAGATTCAGCTACCAAGTTATATATAAGGGGCACTTCTGTCCCAACAGGGGACAGTGTACACCAGAAAGGTGTGCATTACACAGCGCTAACACAGGCTAACACGGCCTCTTTCTAACTAGAAATACGTATCTACTGTCAGAGAAGAGGCTGAAATGCTGACGAGCACCTCCGAAAAACCGAGAAACAGTCGCAGGCAGGCGTTCTGTCATCCTTTCATTTACCTGGGGTTGTTTCCTCTAAAGTCACTTCAACTCCCTATGCTTAGTTAAAAGGGACACTTTAAAGAAATGCATGGCTTTGTGGTTCTGTGGCCAAGAAGGGGTCTGGGGCTGGCGGGTGCTGGGTGGAGTCTCTGGTCACCAGGATGGGTGTGTTGACCATCTGTGGCCCTCTGACGAGGCAGAACTCACTCCAGGAGTGTCGGGGAGCCTTGGCCACTCTGGATTAATCAGGGCAGGGTGCGGGTACAGGGGCAGAGCGAGCTATCAACAGTCAGTCCTCGGGTGCCAAGCACTGCACTGAAGCTCGGCCCAGGAAACCTCCAGTCTGGGAGATACTGCTGTCCTCACGTGACAGGTGGAAACTGAGGCCCAGGGAAGGGACCCAAACTCCCGATGGCACAGCTATGTCACACCAAAGCTGGGACCCACACAAGGCCAGTGAGACTCCAGAGAACGTGTGAGTTGACGAGAGTGCCCACTTACGGCTAGGAGTCCACCCACCCGCCCAGCACCTCTCAGCCCCTCCATGTGCCAGGGCCCGGGCAAGGCAGCTCGACACACACCCTCACCACAGCCTCATGATGGGACACTAGGAGCAGAGAGGTTAAGCAACTTGTCTGAGGCTACACAGCCTGTAAGCAGCAGAGCCTGGGCCTCCCACTCCCCACTGGGGAAGTCCAGAGGGAGCAGGGAAGATGGCTGGTTCCTGGCCCTAGGGGTTGCATACAGAAACAGAGACAGTCATGGTGGTTCCTGGGAGCTGCCGATGACACCCTTCCCAGGCACCTTCTACCTGGGCCTCCCCAGAGACTGAGGGGCGTGAGTGGGGACCGGTCAAAGATTTCCACGGGAAGTTCTTTCAGAGTCATGGGGTCCCACGGGAGGTCCAGAGGCAGGGCTGACTTACCCAAGGTCACACAGCACAACACAATGGAAGCCCAGGCCGTCCCTCCCTAAGCAGGCGGGCTGGGGAGAGGGGGCGTCAAGGAGAAAGAAGGAGAGCCTGCGTCTTCCAAGTAGAGATTCCTCATCTGGCGATCACGTCACCGACTGGGACGCCCTGGTCCCCGGAGTCACCGTCCTGTCCTTCATGACCTCATCTCTTGGCTGGGCCCCAGCACAGTGCCTGGTGCCTGGAATCAATACCTCTTGGCAGCGCCAATGCCCCCTTGCCTTCCTGCCCACCCCTGCTCCCGCCCAGGGGGCCCTGCCCAGCACATCAACCAGCCTGCCTCCTGCTCAGAGTCGGAGCTGCTGCTGCAGGCGAGCACCTGGATCTTCCAGAGCTCAGCCCGACTCTCCACACTCAGCTCAGTGCAGAGAAGGAAGGAGCCTCCTTTCAAATCCAGCTGCCTCTCTACACTTCCTAGTCTGGGGGAGCCGCTCGCTCAGACACCTCGAGCCTCGGTTCCTTCATGTGTCTAAGAGAGCGTTGAGTCCACCACCTTCGAGTGCTTGAACCAGTGCCTGGCAAACAGCAAGTGCTTAATGAACAGTGAGCTCTTCCTCCTTTTAGTTAAGATGACTTAATAAAGCACGTTCACAGCTCTGATCCCGGCTAGCAGCAGCCACTTCACAGGCGGGAGTGTAAATGCGAAGGAGGTTACTATGGAACAGGCTTTGAGCCCGGACTTCTCAGCGCAGCACCAGGCTGCATTTCAGAGCCCGGGCTGGGAGCCTTCTTGGAGACCATGATACCTACCAGTATGCCTGCTCCCAGGTGCACAAACCATGGCTCAGAATGGGACCAGCAGTTGGTGTAATGGCTACGTCGCTGGACTCCCATGTGGTCCACCGCAGTTCGAGTCCCAGACAGTGGATTAACTTCACACCGGGCATGTGTGCGTGCGTGCCCAAGATCCTGAGAGGAGAATGGAGGAGAAGGGATTGCGGCATGGCCATCCCCCCTGGGGGGTGATTTCTCACTTTCTGTCTCTCTGTCTTTCTCTGTCTGGTGAGCGCACGCACCCTATAGCAAAAACCTCTCCAAAAGAAAAAAAAAAAAAAACCATGGCTCAGAAACATTAAAGGGGTGCTGATGACCAGAGAGGGTGTCGAAGCTGGGCCTTGGTGTCGACACTCCAGGTCAGTGGGGACTGGTGGTCATCGAGGCCTGAGACACGGAGGAGGCTCTGCTGGGACATCCCTCCTTGGCCCTGGAACATCAGTGAACACCTACCATGTGCCCACCCAACCCCTTGCCAGACCCCGAGAGACCTGCTCTTCTACATCACGTCCCCCAGTGTACCATGGACTCTCCAAGGCCTGGAGACATGTCCCTGCTGCCCAGGCCCCACCAGCTTCAGTGCCAGAGCTGAGGACCGGCCCTGGGCTAGGGCTGTCCGGCAAAGGCCCCGGGCACCAGGCAAGTAGCAGGATGGAACTGAGAAGCCGCTTAGCCTGGACAGATGGTAGGGAGCAGTGGGGACTGTGGAGGGCAGGGGAGCAGACGGGAAGAGGGGAGAGCACGCAGCCCTCTGTGAGCTGTAGGGGCTCCTGGGGTGGGGTCAATATTACTGTTTTGTTTCACAGAAAAGCAACAAATCCCAAATCCAGATATTTGTATAGCACCTCCTCATCCAGTCACTGAAAACGCGAGCCTCAGACAAACCCTGCAGAAGGAGGCTCATCTGGAGACCGCCAGGGTGTGTGTGTAGGGGGGAGGAGTGCCAGGGCAGGGCAGCACAGGAGTAAGGGAACCCAGAGGTGGAGGGCAGATAGTTAAACCTTACGCTGGAGCCTCAGCCCCCTGCTCTGTAAGCAGGTACGTCCGTCCCAACCTTCGGGGTGACCATATAAATGCCTCCTGGGCACAGCAGAGCTCCACAGGCCAGGTTCACCGTTGGCTTCCTTGGGGGCAGAGGAGTTCCCAAGTGGCCCACCCCTGCCACTGTGAAGCAGGACCCTTGCCCTGGCACACCGAGGTAACCACCATCCCCATCCCCAGTAAGACCCATTTTGGATGGTGGGCTTCCAGAACTAGTAAAAAAATAAATGCATGCTGTTTTAAGCCACCGTGTTTTAGAAATTGGTAACAGCAACAATTAAAAAATAACACAAGTGCTAAGTCAGCCAGAAGAGGGCACAGGATAGAAGCGGTTTGGACTGGAGAGAGACCCACTCCCCTGCCCAGCACCAGGGGCCCTAGACATGCCTCCCATGGCACTGTGCTACCCTAGGAAGGCCACATTTCTAGCTCGGGTGTAGCTATGGGCACCATGGTGGCCTCTCCTCACCCATCACAAGAGGTCAAGCACATCGGCTGGAAGGAGTTCTCCCCGTGCTTGGCTCCAGGGCCATTACCTGACTCACCTAAGCTGGTCTGCAACACCTGGCCCCTCACTTCAATAATTGGTCCAGATAAACCAGGACAAGGGCCAATCCAGGCCCTGGGGGAGCCCCCAAAACTGGCACAAAAATGGCCTCATCTATACAAAGGCTAGAACCTCTGCTGGCTCTGCTGAGAATCTTGGGAGTGAGACATGGGAACAGTTGCAGCCACTTTGCCACCATGAGGGAATTAAAAACCAGAAGAGGAAAGGAAAAAAAAAAAATCACCAGTGAGAAAAAATGAGGCCTGAGCAGAAATAATGGCTGTGGGTCAGGAGAAAAAAATGGAGGCCTGACTCTTCATGGTGTTTGGGGAGGGAGAAGACTCTGTGGGGAACTGAGACATCACCACACCCATCACATTTGCATTCTCCCCACAGCAGCCAGGGACACTGCAAAAACCTAGGTCAGACCACCATCCTCCACTACCCAGGACCTCCAGTGGCCCCCACCTTAACCCAAGGAAAAGTCAAAGTCCCCTCTGGCTTCAGAGCCCTGCATGATCTGGCCCTGTGACCTCTCTGAACCCCTGTACCTGGGCTCCATGTGCCCCCGGCCCGGGACACTCTCTCTCAGATGCCCCCATGGCTCACTTCTTCCTCTCTTGCTAGTCGTTGCCCAAACGTTTCCTTCCCACAAGCCTTTCACTGACCCAGCTTGCTTAAAACTGTGCACCCTGCCATTGCCTGCTTGGTTTCTCTTCCAATTGCTTCTTTTCTTTGGAGAGGTTTTTGTTATAGGGTGCGTGTGCTCACCAGAAAGACAGAGAGAGACAGAGAGACAGAAAGCGAGAAATCACCCCCCAGGGGGGATGGCCACACTGCAACCCCTTCTTCTCCATTCTCCCCTCGGGATCTTGGGCACGCACGCACATGCGCCCAGCATGAGTTTTAAGCCACCAGGTCCAGGACTTGAACTGCGGTCGGCTACATGGGAGTCCAACGACATAGCCATTACACCAACTGCTGGTTCCTTCCAATTGCTTTTACAGATCATTTATTTCCTTGTTTGTTTTGGTAACTGGGTGTAGCTCCCTCTCCTGGGCAGGCACTGTCTCTTTTCCCAGGGCCTCCAACAGTGTCTCACACAGAGTAGCTGCAATACATATCCAGTATTTGAATCAGAACCTGGAGGCCTCCAGGTGGAAGCTGGGTCCGAACGCTGGGCACAGCCTCCAGTGCCTGGAGGTAGTCAGTGGTGCCCTTCTCTGTCGAGGAGGTGCAAGTCACCTGCCTGCCTGTGGATCCAGACCTCTGAAGTCTGCACAGACACCATGGCCTTAAAAAACAGCAGGCATTCCTGTGTGCCCCCTCCTCTCTCACCACCCCCTGCCCCAGGGCCTCCAGTGCACTCAGGCACGTGTGTGAACAGGCCAGCGGAGCGGATTCCAGGAGCTTGGGAGATGCCTGCAGGCCTGGAGAGGCTGCCCACCAAGGGACACCACCAGCCTCTCCCTGAGAGCCCCAGGTCTGCTACCTGTGTGGGGCCCTGCTCCTCAGCACACACACACACACACACACACACACACACTCCATTTGGAGATTCTAGAATCTCAGACCCTTAGAATTTTGAAAACTTGTTTATCTCAACTTAGCCCATGGTCTGTTCTTAAAAACTTGGGACATGGCAAAGTATACATTTCCAAACCCTCAGACCCTTAAGAGTTAAAGAAAGTCCCCATGCGATTATCCTATGGCAGAGTTAGCTAGTAGACCTCACTACCATCCTATCCTATTTCCCCAATATTCAGCGAGGTCCCAGAATAAAAACCTGTTCTGAGACTCTCTTGTGTCTAAGAGTGGCCATGAGATTAAGCTCTGGCCCGTGGATATAGCAAAAGTGTCTGACATCAGCTTCCAGGAGCCTTTCTTAGGATATCTGATACACTCAGCCCTTTTCTTATGTTCTCTCTCATGTCGTCTCTCTGCTTAGAACTCAGATGTGATGGTTGGCACTCTGGCAGCCATCTTGGACCACAGGGACCAGATAGCCTCCTTAGTTTGATGAAGCCAGGAACTAAAAGAAAGGTCCCCTGTCAGAACTGTATCATCACCTGCCCAAAGGCTTAAATATAAGAGATAGACTGGTTGAGCCCTAGGTATGAGACTCAGATCCCACATGGCCAATCACTGTTTGAATGCTGGCCCAGAGGCTTGAAATACAAGCAAAGTTCATGTGTATGAGGGCCCAGAACCCTGATGAGATGGAGAAATAGAGGAAAATGGATTATGGCATGACCTCACCTCCACTGGGGTGTTCTTTCCTCACTCTCTTTCTCTCTTCTCTCTCTCTCTGGTGAGTGCATGCACCCTCTTGGCAATACAACAAAACCAAAGACCTACGAGATATAAAAATGTCTCTCTCATATAAGCCACTGCTCTCTGGAGTTTTCAGCACACACACACACACACACACACACACACACACCACACTCCACTTGGAAGTTCTAGAATCTCAGACCCTTAGAATTTTGAAACTTATTTATCTCCACTTAGCCCATGGTCTGTTCTTAAAAGTCTAGGACATGGCAAATTGCACATTCCCAGGCCCTAAGACCCTCATGAGTTAAGGCAGAAAGACCCCATGAGGCTATCCCATGGCAGAGTCAGCTGGTAGACCTCGGTATCACCTTCTCTTCTTTCTCTGATTTTCAGATGAGTCCCAGGATAAAAATCAAAGTCTAAACATAGATGAGACACGTGAGCCCAGTGGGGCCTGTGTGAGGGTGGAAAACGGTGCAGACAGAGCCAGGACAGAACTGAGACACCCACTTTGTCTTCTCAAGAACCCCTGGGCCGGTTTCTCTGATTCTTGCTCTACTGGGTGATAAGACTCTCTTCCTCCGGGGTCGCCTGGCCCGCCCCCAACTGGTTGGAAAGTGTCTCCAAGGACCTGGAGGCAGCCCAGGGTGGAGGCGCTGCAAGGCCTGGGCTTTGCCAGGGGTATCTGCATGAGCCTGGGCCTGTGTGTGCTTTGTTCATCAGTCGTGGGTACTTGTCTCCATAACTACCCCCAGGACCCAAGATTCCAGAGCTCTGGTTGGTCCTTAAATCCCAGAACTGGACGTCTCCAGAGTCCCCAGCCCAAGCCCTCTCCCATCTGCAGCATTCCTGTCAGAGAGTCTCCCAGGTGCACTTGGACTTGTCAGGTGGCAGGGAAAGTAATTCCTCCCAGATCTCCTAGCCCAGTGGTGCTGAGTTCCGCCACAGAGGACTGCTCCCTGGGGATCTGGGCCACAGCCGAGCTGGAGTCACAGCCCTTCCCTGGGTTCATCCAGGGACATAGAGCAGGACCCTCTGAGGAGGCTGCTCTCCAAGTTCCTGGCCATTTGCTGGCCTGCTACTACTGTCTGAATTCTGCATCCCAGCAAGAAGTTAGGGCAGGAGAGAGGAGAACCAAATACAGACTCCCGTGGGGCTGCTTGAGCTCTGCTTCTTTTTTCTTTTTTTTTTCTTTTAAGATGTTTTTGCTATAGGGTGCATGCGCTCACCAGAAAGAGAGAGACAGAGAGACAGAAAGCGAGAAATCACCCCAGGGGAGATGGCCACACCGCAATCCCTTCTCCTCCATTCTCCTCTTGGGACCTTGGGCACACACGCACATGCGCCTGGGGTGAGTTTAAGCCACCGGGTCCGGGACTCGAACCACAATCGACTACATAAGAGTCCAGAGACATAGCCATTACTCTAACTGCTCGCCCCTGGGTTTTCATCTCAGTGGACAGGCAGCTGCAGAAGTCCCCCAGGCCTGGGTGGCAGTGGCATAGCCCCTGAAGAGTGCTGAGCGCTTTTCTTAGGTCCTTTTTTCTTATGCATTGGGTGATTAATCCCATTTCCGGATAAGAACACTGAGGTGCAGACAGCGGCCCCAGGGAGCTCAGCTCACCAATTCCGATCTAACCCAAACTTGTCCTGCCTGAGGGCCGTGCCCTTTCTGGGCTCACCCTGCTGCCCGAATCTGGAGCAGTCTCCCGTGGTGGGATCTGAGCGCTGGCCTGGCAGGCCTCTGCACCCCACCCCCCGGTGTCCATCAGGACAAGACTACAACTTGCAGGAGAAGTTATGAATAAGGCCAAAGAAAGTGGTGCTGGCCCCCGTGCGTGCCTTGAGTATTTAAATTCTTTTTCATAATTATCTCAGATAGTAATTATTGCAGGAGCAGATGCACTTATCGCAGACAAGAAACCACCTGCCTTCCCATTTTCATCAAAAGTGGAAACACATTTTTCAATTCTCCTCAATAGCTGTTTTCACGGTAAATACCACCTTAACCACAAGAAAAATACTCTAGGATACGCTGGAGGTATTCGAGGTTTCAGAGGAATTATTCCAAGGGGGCTCCAGGTGTCTCACAAGGATATGGAAAGAAAGAAAGAAAAAAAAAAAAAAAAACTCAAAACGGCTTCCTGTCCTGACCAAGGGGAAAGTGGGAGGTTTTGCCTCATGGCATGGGATATGCAGAGCGCGTGCCCGACCCCGTCCCCTCTCTGCCTCCAACGCCCATCTCCACCTCACCTCCACTCACACACCCCATGCTGCCCATGCACCAGAAATACGTCGTTCACCCCAAAGAGCCCCAGAAGGAATTTGCTTCCTCCCAGTCTCCATAAGAAACAAGGGGGTCCAACTCTGATGAGAAGTTCTCAGAATTCAAAGACTAGAAGCGACCAGGTTTCCCAGCACCTGGCATTCCAAGACTTGCGGTTCTCTAGCCTCGCACCGTCTGGCACAGGGAGCTGGAGAACAGGCAACTTCCCGGAGCAGCAGCCTAGGAAACTGCCCGCCCTCTGAGGGCAGGCCCGTGACCTGGCAGGAGCGCTCTGGCCAGGAAGCAGGGTCCCAATTCTAGGCTGTGTCTTGGCCAAGCTGCGTCCTTCTGTGGGCCTGTGTCCCCATCTGCCCAATAGACAGGCAGTCTTGCAGGGGCCTGTCGGCCTCTCGTCCCTGTGAGAACATGTTGGGTAAATCCATCCTCTTCACAACCTCGGCATTCTCTCCTGACTCTAAGCCCCCAAGTCAGAAATATTACCATCATCATTATTAATTATTTTCATGGAGCATTCACTGAGTGCCAGACACTGGCGAGGCCCGACCACGCATTATGCATTCATCAGTTTTCTTGCTCAAGATTCCCCATACGGTCCAACCTGGTGGTACAGTCGGTAGCAAACTGAATTGCAGTGCTAGAAGCCACTGGTTTGGATCCCTCGGAAGGCTTGTAAAAAGTGCTGGGGGTCCAGGTGTGTGCCCGACATGCTGACAAGCCAGGGGGCCAGGGAAGGGGATGCAGAGTAATGAGGGGTCTCCCTACTCTCTCCGTCTCTCTCTCTCTCTTATGTGTACACACTCTCTAGCGTGAATAACATAAACTCTGAAAGGATTCCCCAGCAGAGTCTTCGCATCATTTCTACTTAGAGAATCGGAAGCCGATTCACTCAGTAAGCAAGTTGCTCAACATCACCCAGCTGATGGGCCTAGGCATCGCAACTGCAAGTGACAGTGTCACTGAGCACTCCTGACACGCCCCCTAGAGATGAAGCTCTGATCATCCCCACTCCACTGATGCGGGGATGCCGGCGTCAACGGTCACAGAGATGCTCTCCAACAAAAGTAGTGGGGTCGGATTCTCCACAGCAGGCACTTCCCGATGATGAGGAGGAGGGAGCTGGGTCCCCAGAAGCAGAGAGAGGGACTGGTCTGTGTCCAGCCCAGATGCCTGAGGGCCCTCAATCTCACAGACTGTCCCCAACCGCGTCCCAGCCCTGTTCTCTGCTGCCCCCATGTGGTCATTGGGGTTGACGCGGCCTGCACAGCTTTGGGGATGGGGAGTCGGCTTGAGAGAGGAAGGAAGATTGCACGTGGCAGAAGGTAAAGTGCCCCCCAGGGGACTGTCCTGCCCTGGGGCCTCCCGTGCCCTCTCCAGTCACATCGGCTGATTTGGAAGCAGGCTGGCACATGGCCACTTCCCAGTCTTCACCTTTGCTGTTCTCTCTGCCTGGGATGCTTCCCCTGGCTTTTCGATCATTCAGACTCCTGTCTAAAGACAGCCCCTCTATCCAACCAAGGCCCTGGCTGACCCCCTGCCTTGGGCCCCGCCCTGTTTATCTTCACACTCACTGCCACCCAACGCCACATCACGAATTTGACTCCCCTTATCTCCAGCACAATGGCACTGGTCCCAGCATGGGGCGTGCAGTGCCCAGTGATGGTGTCCCAGCAAATGACTGCATGAACATTCCCATCACATAGTTACCCACACTCCATTATGGGACACTAGGACTAAAGTGGGGGGACTTCCTCACAAGCTTGGGTCCTGTCCAAGCTGCCAGACCTAACCAAAGACCCACCAGGCCCCTCCTGCCACACTGCTCCATAGGATGGACACTCCAGGGGCTCCTGTGCAGCTTAGAGTCCATTACAGGTCTGGAGCACAGGAGCCAAGGAGCGCAGAGAACAACGCAGACCAGATACTGCTTCCCTCAGCACAAGCACAGACCTTTGGTAATGTGGTCCAACAGATGCAGGTTCAACAAATGTATCTTCATGCTGCTCCATGTTGGTATAGACAGGTCTGCAGAAATCAATCAGGCCTTAGGACCAGCAGATCGCGTAATGTTTACATCGCTGTACTCCCATGTAGTCGACTGCGGTTTGAGTCTTGGACCTGGTGGCTTAAAACTCACTCTGGGTGCGTGTGCGTGTGCATGCATGCCCAAAATTCCAAGAGGGGAATGGAGAAGGGATTGCGGCCATCCCCTCCTGGAGTGCTATTTCTTGCTTTCTGTATCTCTGTCTCTCTGGCGAACGCGTATGTCCTATAGCAAAATATTCTCAAAAAAAAGGAAAGAAACTAATCAGACCTGGATATTTCTCATAGGAGAGCGATGTGGACTTGGCCCCTTCATCCTACACACCTCTGTCCGGCTGCGTGACTTTGGCCAAGTCCTTTAATCTCCTCAGCTTCAGTTCTCGGCCTTCTTACAACGTGGGGTGACAGAGGGTGGTAATAAAGCCCCCTTCTCACTGTCGCCGAACCTGCCCCCACTCTGAATCTGTGCCCTTCGCAAACACCCTCACTGGGCAGCCTGCCCACCTCTCCTCACTGCTCAGGGGTGGCAGCCTTCACAGACAAAGAGGAATGTAGGACTTGGGACTGCCAGGGGCCGGAGGGCTGCCCCCACCAGCCCAGCAGCTATGGAAAGTGTCCCCACGGTGGTCATCCTTACTCTTCTAGGGGACGGAGATGGGTCCTTAGCCCAGGCTCTCATTCGAGCCTCTCCTACTGAGTGAGAGAGGAAGGAGACAGCAACCCCTGTACATCAAGGGCCTACTGTGTGCCACACCCCATCCTGGACGCCAAAGCCCCATCTGCAAGGCACCTGCACCCAATCTACAGATGGAGAGCTGGGCTCGGTGGGCTCAGCAACTCGTCCACACCACCCTGGCTCCACACCTGCTGGGCTGCTTGCTCCTCCCCTCCCCTCCCCTTGCCCCACTCCTCTCCTCTCTTCTCTCCCCAGGAAGTCAGGTCTGGACCAGATATCTCCGGGACACTCCCCGTCCTCTGGAGTGGATACACTGCTCCTTTATGAACTTCTTGAGTCTCTGTGCCTCCCGTGAGCCTCTGGCTTTCGTGCCCTGAGTCAGACACTCCATAACCCGGCTAATAATCACCCTGCCCGAAGCTGGGCTGGAGGTCACCTGCCTGACTCACTGCGTCTTCATCACTGCTCCGTGAAGCTGGTGCTAGCATGAACCCTGAATCGCTGGCACACTCAGCTGGCACAGCTGGTACACGGCATACCGGCCCCAGGCCACTTGGCGCCAGGATATCACCACCACACTGTGCTAAACTCAGAGATCAGGTCCAGTTCTGGCACTGGGGTGTGGACTCCGCACTCTTAGGAACACTTTCATGAACAGACTCCTTCTGAAATGTCCCCAGGCCCTCCACCTTGGGCTCTCTCCCCAGGCCCACGCAGAGACGTCTGGGCATCTGTGTCCTGGGGAGGAGGGTCCCAAGGTGCCCTGAAGTCTCAGAGGAGCTCTGAGAGCTGCTTCTCTGAAATGCGCGTCCTCCAGGAGGGCACCCAGGGTCGGTTTGACACCTTCCTTTAACCCAGGTCCCGCGTGCCTGGGCACCAACGCAGGACCAGCACCCTCCGCAGGGGCAGGGTGAGTGGGCAGACCGGGCAGGAGCGGGCAGCTTGCACGAGCCGGCCCCAGACCGCGCTGGGAGGCTCTCAGAGCCGGCCGGCCACGCGCGTCCCGCCGCGCTGCAGCGCCCTCTGGCGGCGGGCGGCGTCCTGCCGCGGCGGCGGTGGCCTTGGGCGCGGGCGGGTCCTTCCTGCGCGGAGCCCGGATGCCGCGGGCGGGCGGACAGGGCGCGCCCTCGGAAAGGGAAGAGACGCCCAAGGCCGGTTCGGGTGCGGTTCAGGGCCGGCTACAGGCAGGCAAGCGAAAGCCGCAAGCAGCGGGGCTGCCTGGCTCCCTGACGGGCTGAGCTGCGCCACCTGCTGGAGGGGACTGGCCCCGAGGACACGTTTAGCCTCAGAGAGAGACCACACCTCGGGCCCTGGGGTAGTGGACATTTGGGCTGCAGCTTTGACCTGCGGAGGCGTGGGCAGGGGATTGGCCTCTCCACCTCCCAGCTGTGTTCGGCAGGTGGTTCCTCCCTTTACGCATCACCTAGCCAGGAAGGGAGACCTCGAGGCGGGGCGTCTTCCCCGTCCCCACGCCGCGGCCGAGCCTGTATTCTGCCCACGGGCGTGGGAGCTGAGAAGCAGCGCTGGGAGCACGGCAGGGCGGCGGGACCTGTCTGAAGCCAGTGGGCTGAGGACAGGCGACCTCAGCTCTAACCCCGTACCTGCGCACGCTGCCCTTCAACGCCTGCGTCGCAAACCTGGGGGAGGAGATGCGAGCTGGGGGCTCTTGCCCACTGGGCCCTCGACCAGCGCAGACCTAAGGCAGCGTCTTTCCTGAAACCGGGCTGTGGCCCCAGAACCCGGTTCTAACAAAGGGAGGTGGAAGCTCCCTCTGCTGGAGCCTGTTGTCTGTTTCCATGGCAACCCTTCCTGCAGGACAAAGCAGAGGCTCAGAATTGCACACATCTTATTTGCAGCCTTGAGAGATCACCAGCCCAGACCTTAGCAGCTGGGGAAACTGAGGCTTAGAGCAGAGCCATGACTTGCTGCAAGTCCCCTGGAGACATCCAGGCTTTCCCAGCGTGCCACAGAGCCCCCCAGGCAGTAATCACACAACTAAACCGATACAATACTGCCAGCAAGTGAAAGTGCCTGGAATGAAGACATAGCAGGTAAGAAGACGGGAGAGGGGAGTTACTGTGGACCTGTTGGTCAGAGAAGGCTGTCTGACCAAAAACTGTCCCAGGGGACGTTTGAGAGATCTGTGGAGGTGAGGGGGCAGCATTTATAGGTACCAGGAAGCGAAGTGTTTAGGCAGTGTGAGTGGCACGTGCAAAGTTCCTGTGCGCTAGCTGAACACAAGCAGCAAGTTGCACACCACTGTAGTGGATGTGGCAGGAGCCAAGGAAAGAGGGGGTAGGGAGGTGGGCAGAGCCAGAATCCCCCGGGTCTTAAAAGCCATAGCAAGTGATTCAAATTCATCCTGGAGTGAAGGGAAACCATCGAATGTGGGGAAGTTGAAAACAGGGGAGCCATTTATAGTCATTGCTCAGGCAGGGGTGAGGAGAAAGGGGTGCGGAGAAGGCAGGAGACAGAAGTGACTGAGGGGTTGACGGCAGTGATGTGGGTGAGGGATGCAGGAGCTGGAACTAGGCAGGCAGCAGTCGAGGCAGGAGAAGGGGTTGCTTCTGGAACATCTGTGGCTGTGCAGGATTCACCGATGGTTGGGTGCAGGCGTGAGAGAGGAGTCAGGCCACCCCAGAGTTCTAAGTGAGCACCTGGGGCACTTGGCGATGCCATCCCCTGGGCATGCCCTGATCTGGCTCTGGCTGACTCTCCTTCCACTCCCAGTCCTTGCTGTGGCTCCTGCACTCAGCGGGCTGCCCAGCAAACCACCTTCCCCCTACCTCCTGCCCACCCGAGCCCAATTCAACCCTGTGTGTGGAAGGATGAGCAGGACAGTGTACAGGGGACAGCCCAGCAAAGCCCATGTGGAGAGGAAGGAGACTTTATTCCCATCTGCACTGCAGCTCGGACATCAGCTGCAGTCCTGTGGACACCCAGCAGCCAAGGGACCCAAGAGGTGGCTGAGATTAAGCCCATTCGCAGTTGTGGAAACAGCCCAGGAAGGTAGCTGTCCCAGAGATCTCTTAGCTGGATAAAGCCCCCAACACTTTGGACCCGACATGCAGCCAGGCTGGTGCCTCAGAACGCCTTCTACTCCTGCTACCCCCGCTCCCCAGATCCTGGTCCTCAGGTGCCACTGGGTCCCCTAAAGGGCATAGCTCAGCCTGGTGACCAGGTCCCAGGGTGGGAGTTTCAAGGCATAAATCCTGACCAGGCTGACAGTAACGAGTGCAGACAGAAGTCCTACTGTCCCCTTCCTGTCCCAAACCTTCCTGGCATGCTTCGCAGGATCAGAGTGGCCGGGGTAGAGAGGATGGGCACATAAACCTTGGCCCCAGATGGGCTTGGTCAGTCTTGGGCTTGTGACTTGATAAATGGACAGAGAAGAGGATGAGGCCTGGCCCTGCACTGACCTATAGGATGAGACCTGATCCTCCACTGACCTATAGGATGAGTCCTGGCTTTAGGATGAGGCCTGGCCCTGCACTGACCTATAGGATGAGGCCTGGCCCTGCACTGACCTATAGGATGAGGCCTGGTCCTGCACTGACCTATAGGATGAGACCTGACCCTCCACTGACTTATAGGATGAGTCCTGGCTTTAGGATGAGGCCTGGCCCTCCACTGATCTTTATGATGAAGCCTGGCCCTGCACTGACCTTTTTAGGATGAGGCCTGGCCCTGCACTGACTTATAGGGCCAGGAGAGAGCCAGTCTCTGTGGCCTGAGCCCCAGGAGAGACACGCAGGCACCTGTGTTGAAGCAAGGAGCATGCAGAGAGGGACCTGGACTCCCAGCTGCTGCCCTACCACCACCCAGACCTGCTCCTCCCTGAGCTTGGGCTCTGGTCTGGACGGTTCAGTAATTTCTGAAAGCAAGAACCTATGGTTTTCTCTCCTGCAGTTCACGCGCAGGTAACGGAAGTGCACAGACATATGACAAATGTGCATGTGTCCACTTTCTGCTGTGCCTGGTGCTAGGTGCTCAGAGGCGTGTATCTGCCTAAGTCCCAAGAAGGGCTTCCTTGCAGGACTGTGCAGGCAGTGGGGCACAGAGCAGGGAGGTGCCAGCCCTGTGTGGGCAGGCAGAGCTGAGCTTCGCAGGATGAGTCGTTCCCTGGGAACTCTAAATGGAAGTACGGATCCACAGAGGCTTGGAGATGTAAATGGGCTTGGGGAAGCTAGAAGGGCCTAGAGGCCTGCATGGCTGGAGTGTGGGGAGTGGATAGGGAGCAATGGGCCAGGAGGCCACAGTGCCTGAGGAGTCAGAATGCCAGACAGTGAAACCTGTAGTTGATGCTGTGGGCAATGGGGAGTCACGGTGGGTTTAGGCAGGAGAGTCCAAAGCTGAGTGTCCGCTCTGCTAACTCAGCTACAGACAATTTCCTCTCACCTGCTGACAGCAGACAAGTACACTGAGGCGCAGAAAGACTAAGTGTCTGGCTCTGCTCTGACCCCTGCCCCTTATCATCCACAGCTGGACTCCCTGCATGGCCCTGGGCAAAATACACAACCTGTCTTGGCTTCAGTTTCTGAATCTGTAAGAAGAGGATGATAATGGAAGGAAGGTGAATTAGGTGAGTCAGGGAGCCTGCCGGCCTCCCACAGAGGAAAAGAGATGGAAACCAACACCACCTCCATGTCCTGCAAGCCTTCAACACAGGGGAGCCTGGCCCTGGTGTGGTAGGCCTGTCCCAGGCTAATTAGCAGCAGTGCCCCTTTCTTTCTCAGGTGTTTGGATCTGCAGGATAAGTTATATGGCCAGCTGCCACAGACTTAGCACAAACTGGTGTCACCACTCCCCTCCAGAGGGGTCCTCAACCATGCATGTGCATATGTATGTGTGCTCCACTCAGGTGTGCATGTGTGCATGTTTGCAGGCAGGTCTGTATGCCTGTGTGCATATTTTTGTGTATAAATATGCCAAAGACATCATTGGCAGTCTGAGCAGGTCTGTAGGTACTACAAAACCAATAAGGGACCAGCAGTTAGCATAATGGCTATGTTGCTGGACTCCCATGTAGTCGACCGTGGTTCGAGTCCCGAGTCCAGTGACATAACCGTTACACCATCTGCTGGTCCCTCCGTGACTTCTTTCTGCAAAAACCAGCTGCTCTCTGCTCTCAGAACTTCCCCAATATGTCAGGTGATTTTGTACATGCTGGTTCTCATGCCTGGAACGTCTGCCTGCCCTGTTCCTTCACCTGGGTACCTCGCTGCACCAGCAAAGCCTGCTGTATTTAATTGGGATCATTATCCTTTCAACCTAATTGGCCCCTCATCGCAGTCCACATGGTTGTGTCTGATTCTGGACCTTTCTTATGTCCAGCAGAGTGAGCTTGGTAAGGCTGGATAAGACAATGCAATGAGTTTTGTTTTGTTTTTAAATAGATTATTTTTAGGACAATTTTAGGTTCACAGCAACACTGAGTGCAAAGTACAGTCTTCATATACCCTTGTTCCCACAAAGGCACTGCTTCCCCCAGTATTGACATATCCCCCCAGAACAGTATTTTTCTAAGTCCACAGTTTACTTTTGGGTTCACTCTTGGTCTTGTATATTCTATGAGTTCAGACAAATATATAATGACATGTTTCCACTATCTTAATATCATACAGAATAGTGTGACCGCCGTAAAAATGCCTGTGCTCCACATTCATCCCTCTGTCCCCTGACCCCGGCAACCACTGATCTTTTATTTTTATTTCATTTTTTATTTATTTTATTTTCTTATTTTGTGTTTATATTCAATCACTGTATATCTTTACAGCATACAAAATGAATTTTCCAAGCATGAAAACATTGTATATTAGGGAACTATATTGCAATGCACATTATCATCGACAAATTTTTGTGTCCCTTGAATGTTTTACTTCTTTTTTCCCCTTAATTCCATTCCTCTCACCCTCCCCCCATTTCCCATTCACCTCCCACACTGTCTCTAAGATCCACAGCTGTTCTTCACACTTTAATACCTTCCAATCTTTCAGTTTCTGCTCTAGAGTGCAGATATTCACATATAATATTAGGTGGGGCATACAATGCCTCTCTTTCATAGTCTAGCTTGCTTCACTTAGCATGTACCTGTCCATATATGCCCACTTTCTATCAAATGCCAGTGTCTTATTCTTTTTTATGTCTGAATAGTATTCTATAGTGTAGATGTGCCACACTTTTTTAATCCATCCATCTCTTTGTGGACATTTGGGTTGGTTCCATGTTTTAGCGATTGTGAATAATATTAAAATAAACATGGATGTGCAAGTGTCTTTCTGACTGAGTGGATTCCTGTCCTTTGGGTAGATACCTAGGAGTGGAATTGCTGGATTATATAGTAGTTCTATTGGTAGGTCTTTGAGGAACCTCCATGTTGCTCTCCACCATGGCTGTACTAATTCACACCCCTAAAAACAGTGTAGGAGGGTTCCTTTTCACCACAGTCTCATGTGCACTTATCAGTCTTTATTGTTTTAATCTTGGTCATTCTGACTAGGGTTAAGTGGTATTTCATAGTGATTTTGATTTGCATTCCCCTTATGACAGGAATGTTGAGCATTTTTTAAAAATATGCTTTATGGCTGTTCATATATCTTCCTAGGAGAGTTTGTGTGTGTGTGTGTGTGTGTGTGTGTGTGTGTGTGTATGTGTGTGTGTGTGTATGTAAGCTGCTTGAGTTTCCTGTATATTTTGATTATCAGTCCCCTTTTTGAGGGAGTTTGCAGATATATTGTCCCATTCTGAGTGTTTTCTTTTCACTCTAATTATTGTTTTGCTGTGCAGAAGCTTTTTAACTTGTTGTAATCTCACTTATCTATTTTAAGGATTATGATCTGTGCTTTGGAAGCCTTACCTTCTCCAATGTCTCCAAGAGTTTCTGCTGTGTTTTCCACCAGCAGTTTTATAGTTGAGGTTTTATATTTAGATCTTTGATTCATTTTTGAATTGATTTTGTTCATGGTAGGAAATAGGGTTTCAGTTTCATTTTTCTGCAGTGGATATCCAGTTTTTCTTTTCTTTCTTTTTTTGGAGAGGTTTTTTTCTATAGGGCACGTGCACTAGCCAGAAAGACAGAGAGAGACAGAGAGACAGAAAGCGAGAAATCACCCCCGGGGGGGATGGCCATGCCACAATCCCTTCTCCATTCTCCTCTCGGGATCTTGGGCACGCACGCACACGTGCCCGGCATGAGTTTAAGCCACTGGGTCCAGGACTTGCGCCATGGTCGACTACATGGGAGTACAGCGACATAGCCATTATGCTAACTGCTGGTCCCGATATCCAGTTTTGCTAGCACCATATGCTGAAGAAATTTTATTTTCTCCACTGGATTGTGTTGTACCCTTTGTCTAAGATCAGTTGGCTGTATGTTTTGGGGCTTATTTCTGAGGTTTCTATATTATTCCATTAGACTACATGCCTGTTTTAGTGCCAGTACTATGCTGTTTTGATTATCACCGCTTTGTAATATATTCAGGGGTCAAGGTGTGAGATTCCCCCTATTCCACTGTTTTTGTGCAGTATTGCTTTGGCAATATGGGGTCTTTTATGATTCCCAGATGAATTCAGTGATTGTTTTTTCTAAATCTGTGGAGAATATCTCTAGTAATTTAATTGGGATCACACTAAACTTGTGGATTAATTTGGGTAGAATTGACATTTTTTATTATATTTATTATTCCAATCCAGGAATATGGAATATCTTTCCACCTTTTTGTGTTATTTTCAATTTCTTTTTTTAGGTTTTCATAGTTTTCCTTATAGAGATCTTTGATGTCTTTGGTCGGGTTTATTCCTTAGGCATCTTATTCTTCTTGTGGCTATTGTAAATGCGATTGTTTTCTTCAGTTCTACCTCAGTCTACTGACTGTTGGTGTATAGAAATGCTATAGATTTTCATATGTTGATTTTAGTATCTTGCCACTTTACTGTATTCATTTATCACTTCCAGGAGTTTTTTGTGGATTCTTTTTGGGTTCTCCATGTAGTATATATAATCATGTCATCTGCGACTAGAGATAACTTGACTTTTTCTTTCCCTATTTGAATGCCTTATGTTTTGTTCTCTTTTCTAATTGCATTGGCTAGGACTTTCAGTAGTATGTTGAAAAGGAGTGGAGAAAGTGGATAGCCTTGTCTTGTTCCCGTGTTGAGTGGTCAAGTCTTCGGCTTTTCCCCCATTCAGTATGATATTAGTGATGGGTTTTTCATATATAATTTTTATTGTGTTGAGAATGTCCCTCCTATGCCAATTTTGTTGAGGGTCTTAATCATAAGGGGATGTTGAGTTTTATCAAATGCCTTTTCTGCATCAATTAATATAATCATATGGTTGTCATCTTTCCTTCTGTTAACGTGATGTATTGCATTTATGGTTTCACATATGTTGAACCACCACTGTCCTCTACTTCTGCATTCTCCAGATGTCCTGCCTCTCTATTTTTCCATTTGGTTCCCTTCCTCTCACAGTCCCACAGTTCCCAACCTCTTCCCACATTGTTTCCAGTACCTGCAACTATTTTCCATGTTTCTATATCCTCCAATCTTTTAGTTTCTGCCATAGAGTGTAAACATTTGGTATAGATTAAGTGGTGACATACGATGTCTTTCCTTCATAGACTGACTTGCTTCACTCTGAAGTAGTTCTTCTAAATTCATCCACTTTCTATCAGATTCCAGGGTCTTGTTGATTTTTACGGCTGAGTAGTATTCTGTAGTGTACATGTGCAACACTCTTTAAAGCCATTCATCTCTTCGTAGACATTTGGGTTGGTCCATGTCTTAGCAATTGTGAGTAATGCTGCAATAAACATGGGTGTGCAAGCACTTTTCCAACTGAGTACTTGCCTTTCCTTTGGGTAGATACACAGGAGTGGAACTGCTGGATTCTATGGTCGTTCTATGGTAGGTCTTTGAAGAACCTCCATATTGTTCTCAACAGTGGCTGGACGAATTGACGTTCTTATAACAGTATCGGAGAGCTCCCTTTTCACCACAGCCTCACAGCACTTACCATTTTTTGTTTCTTTTTTTAAACTTAGCCATTCTGACTGGGGTTAGATGGTATCATATTGTGGTTTTAGTCTGCATCTCCCTTATGATGAGGGAAGTTGAGCATTTTTTCATATGCTTTTTGGCCATTTGTGTGTCTGTTCAGTTCATTTTCCCATCTTTTATTTGGATTGATCAGGTTTTTTTTTGTTTGTTTGTTTTTGTTTTTGTTTCATTTGGCTTACCCACCTCTTGGGATCTTGGGTACGCACGCGTCCGGTGTGAGTTCTAAGCCACTGGGTCCGGGACACGAACCGCGGTCAACTACGTGGGAGTCCAGCGACATAGCCATTACGCTAACTGCTGGCTCCCAATAAAATAAATCTTTTAAAAAAACACCCTTACTCTATAGATAAGAGTATTTTAACTCCCCCTCCCCCCACTTTGTATACTTTTATTTACCTGGAAAAGGAGCTTTTAGGGTGGGGGTGATTTGCTGTCTTTTTAGCTAGCAGAATACCGTGCCTTCAATCTTCACGCGTCTTATTTTTGTTGACACAGTCGCCATGCTTGTGGGAGGTCAGAGCTGAGCACCGGCCTTTGCCTCTGCCCCATGCTCTGAGTGGCCCCAAGAGACAGCTCTTCGCAGAATGAGAAAGCCTAAAGGACTCCGGGCTTTATCCCCACTTCCGGAATACAGAGTAGCTTTCAGCATCAAATGTGCGACGGTATTCGAATTTAACTTTGGCTACACTTTGGCTTTAGAGAGGAATCATTTCAAATAGACACTGGTACTTTTGGACTTGATGGCTAAAGATTCTAAACTGCATGTTTTCTACTATTAAGTTTTAACCAGTCAGGAAAGTTTTATGTAACCAGCGATAGTTGACTTTATTTTTTGTATGGATTTTGTTTAGGCTCCAATGTTTGTTTAGCTTTTGTCAACTTTTACTCTTGCTGTCTAAGTTCATTACTGTGTCTAATGGCATGTTTGCCAAGATATTTAGCAGGTAAAAAGCAGGATTTTGATTTTCTTTTTTTTAAAAGGCAGCTTTATATTGAACCTGAGTTTTATTATAAACAAGTTGAGTGGCAGGCCTGTTTCACCGTGCCCTTGTTACAGAAAGCTATTGCCAGAATCATAGTAAATATAAAGTTTTAAAAGTTAAAAATGAAAAGAAAAATATCTGTGGTACTTTGACTGACATTGTGTTAAATATGTAGATTAGTTTTGGTAGAATTGCCATTTTAAATATATTAATTCTTCTGATCCAGGAATGTGGGACTCCCTTCCACTTTTTTTTTTTTTTTTTTTTTTTTTTTTTTTTTTTTTTTTTTTTTTTTTTTTTTTGAGAGGCGTTTGCTATAAGGTGCATGTGCTCGCCAGAAAGACAGAGACACAGACAGAAAGTGAGAAATCACCCCCCGGGGGATGGTCATACCACAATCCCTTCTCTTCCATTCTCCTCTCAGGATCTTGGGCAAGCACGCACATGTGCCCAATGTGAGTTTAAGCCACCAAGTCCAGGACTAGAACCGCGGTCAACTGCATGGGAGTCCAGCAATTTAGCCATTATGCCAATTGCTGGTCCCACCCTTCCACTTTTTTTGTGTGTCATTTTCTATGTCTTTTTTTAGATTTTCATAGTTTTTCTCAAAGAGGTTTTTGACTTCTTTGGTTAGATTTATTATAGATTTATTTGTGGTTATGGTAAATGGGATTACTTTCTTCAGTTCTACCTCAGTCTGCTTATTCTTTGTATATAGAAATGCTATAGATGGTTGTGTGTTAATTGTGTATCCTGCCACTTACTGTATTCATTTGTCACTTCCAGGAGTTTTTTTCGAGGGTACCTTTGGATCTTCTATGTATACAATCATGTCATCTGCAAACAGAGATCATTTCACTTCTTCTTTCCCTATTGGAATGCTTTTCGTTTCATTCTCTTTTCTGATCACACTGGCAAGGACTTCCAGAACTACGTTGAAAAGGAGTGGAGAAAGTGGGCAGCCTTGTCTAGTACCAGTTTTTAGTGGGAAAGCTTTCCACTTTCCCCCATTCAGTTTGATATTAGTTATGGTTTTTCAAAGATGGCTTTTACTGTGTTGAGAAACGTCCCTTCTATGCTGATTTTGCTGAGAGTCTTAACCATAAAGAGATGTTCTATTTTATCAAACACTTTTTCTGCATGGATTGATCATATGGTTTTTTATCTTTCTTTCTATTAATATGGTGTATTACACTTATGGTTTTGGGTGTGTTGAGCCACCCTTACGTCCCTGGAATAAAATCTACCTGGTCGTAATGTATAATCTTTGCTATGTGCCATTGAATACGATTTGCTAGTATCTTACTGAGAATTTTTGCATCTATATTCATCAGAGATATTGATCTGTAGTATTCCTTTTTTGTCATATCTTTGTCTGTTTTGGGGATGAGGGTGATGGAGGCTTCATAAAATGAATTTAGAAGGGTTCCTGCCTTTTGGATCTTTAGGAATAGTTTGAGTAGAATGGGGGTAGGCTCTTCTTTAAAAGTTTGGTAGAATCCAGAAGTGAAGCCATCAGGACCTGAACTTTTCTTTGTTGGGAATTTATTTATTACTGATCCAATCTCATGGCCTGTTATGGCTTCAGGCTTTCTATGTCTTCCTCAGTCAGTCTTGGTAGATTATATGTGTCCAGGAATTTGTCCATCTCATCCAGATTTTCTTGTTTGTTGGCATATAGTCACTCATAGTAGATATAGATAGATGATATAGATAAATAGTTATAGATATAGATACTTTTTGCTATAGGGCACATGCACTTGCCAGAAAGACAGAGAGAGACAGAGAGCTAGAAAGTGAGAAATCCCTTCCCAGGGGGCATGGACACGTCACAATCCCTTCTCCTCCATTATCCTCTTGGGATCCTGGACACGCACGCACACACACCTGGAGTGAATTCAAGCCACTGGGTCTGGGACTCGAACCGTGGTCAACCACATGAGAGCCCAGCGATGTAGCCATTACACCATCTGCTGGTCCCAGTCACTCATAATATACTCTAATGGTGTTTTGTATTTCTGTTGTAATATTGCCTGTTTCATTGCAAATTCAATTTATCTAGTTCCTTTCTCTCTTCTTAATTAGTCTAGCTAATGGTGTGTCAATTTTGTTTATCTTTTCAAAGAACCAACTTTTGGTTTCATTTATTTTCTGTATGGTTCATTTATTCTCTATTTCATTTATTTCTGCTTGAATCTTTAGTATATATTTTCTCCTAGTGTTTTTTTGTTGTTGTTATCCCAGTTCCCTGAGGCATGTTGTTGTCTATTTGCCACCTTTCCATCTTTTTTTTTTAAAACGCGCTAATTGCTATGAATTTCCCTCTGATGACTGCCTTTGCCCTGTCCCATAGGTTATGGAAACTCATGCATGCATTATCACTGGTTTCAATGAATCTTTTGATTTCAGATTTAATTTCTTCAGTGGTTATAAAGTCATTCAGGAGAAGGTTGTTTAGTTTCCATATGTCCATGTATTTTCAAGGGGTTTTTTTTGAGGTTAATTTCTAGTTTCATTCCATCATGGTTACAGAAGATGCTGGATATAGTTTCTCTGCCTCTGAATTTGTAAAGGCTTGTTTTGTGCCCTATCGTGTGGTCAATCTTTGAAAAAGTTCCATGCAGGTGTGAGAAAAATGTATATTTTCTGGTTTGGGGATGGAAAGTTCTATAGATATCTGTCAAGTCCACTTGATTTATGGTATCATTTAGGTCCTATATCTCTTTGCTTATTTTTCGTCTAGATGATCTGTCCAAAGGAGAGAGTGGGTGATGAGATCCCCAACAATTAGTCTATTGCCATCTGTATCCCCTTAGAGCTCTAGGAATCTTTCCTTCATGTATTTGGGAGCTCCCAAGTTGGGTGCATAGATACAAATTTGTAAGTGTTAAATCTTCTTGATGTATTCGGCCCTTTCAGTACTATGTAACGTCCTTCTTTGTCTCTTCTTACATTTTTGATCTTAAAATCCATTTTATCTGAAGTTATTATCGTGACTTCATCCCTTTTTTGGTTTTCATTTGCATCCTTTTCTTTTTTCTTTTTTTGAGAGTTTTTTTTGCTATAGGGCGTGTGCGCTCGCCAGACAGACAGAGAGAGAGAGATAGAAAGCAAGAAATCACCCCCCAGAGGGGATGGCCACGCCACAGTCCCTTCTCCTCCATTCTCCTCTCGGGATCTTGGGCACACACGCACACGTGCCTGGCATGAGTTTAAGTCGCCGGGTCCGGGACTCGAACTGTGGTCGACTACATGGGAGCCCAGCGACATAGCCATTATGCTAACTGCTGACCCCGACTATCCCCATTTTCTTGTAAGCACTAATTACTACGAACTTCCCTGTTACGACTGCTTTTGCTGTGTCCCATAGATTATAAAAACTCGTGTGCTCGTTATCATTGGTTTCAATGAATCTTTTTATTTCAGTCTTAATTTCTTCAGAGGTTGTGAAGTCATTCGGGAGTAGGTTCTTTAGTTTTAATGTGTCTGTGTATCTCTGAGGGCGTTTTCTGCCATCATTTCAAGTTTAAGTCTATCAGGGCTGGAGAAGATGGTGGGTATAGTTTCTATCCTTGTCAGTTTGTAAAGGCCTGTCTTGTGTCCGTTCATGGGGTCAAGCTTCCAAAAGGTTCCAGGTGTGGGTAAGAAAAATGTGTATTTTGTGGTTGTTGGGTGGAAGGTTCTACAGATGTCTGTCAAGTTCATTTGATTTATGGTGTCGTTTAGATCCTGTATTTCTTTGCTTGTTGTTTGTCTAGATGATCTGTTCAGAGGAAACAGTGGAGTGTTGAGATCTCCACAATTATTTTGTTGCAGTCTATCTCTCTTTTTAGATCAGTCTTTCTTTCATGTTTTGGTATGCTCCGGTGTTGGGTGCGTAGATATTTGTGTTTTATCTTCTTGGCGAATTAGCCCTTTCAATATTATATAGTGTCCTTCTTTGCCTCTTCTTACAATTTTTGTCTTAAAATCTATTTTATCTGATATCAGTGTTGCAATTCTAACCTTTTGAAAATTTCCACTCACTTGGAATATCTTTCTCTAGCCCTTTACTTTCAGTCTGTCTGTCTTTATCCAAGAAGTGTGTGTCTCTCTCTCTCTCTCTCTATATATATATATATATATTAATTGTTTTATTATTATGACAAGACAAATGGTTTTTCTTTTGACCATTACACTCATGCTAGAGCTAACAATGCTTCCTCAATTATGAATGCTACTTGATCTTTTTAAAACACATCATTTACTATGCTTGGAATAAGTAGGCATGCTTAATGAAATAAAGTAGAAAGCATTCCGATTTCTTGTACTAAGCAAAGTACCTAATTTTACACAACTTACATGTGATGTTTACTGTTAGTAACAGAAACAAGTTATTTTACTTCTTAATATATAACAATAACAAGACTTGAACTGTTAAAGACATGCACTATAACCACATAATAGTTTCTGTCATCAATATGATAGTCTTGGCATCTTATCGGCAATGCTCCCACTTCAAATTAAGTCCTAGTTAGTAAAATAAAAATAGGTAGAGATAATGAACATGTGGTTCATAAAATAGGAATATAAGTGGCCGATAACAACACTGCTAATATCCTCATTTGAAATGAGAGAAATTCACATTTTTAAAATGATGTACTATTTCAGTTATATTGGCAAAGATTAAAAAGAAAAGAAAAAAGATAATATCTTCACTTACTAGGGATTATGCAGGTAGAGGCCACACATACACTACTAACTGGAAGTGAACTTGTACAGGCTTTTTGGAGAGAAATATGAAATACCTATCAAAGCTCTAAAGTCCTTTCAAGCAGTCATACCTTTCCAGAAACTTTTAAAGACATAATTAAACATGCAGCGTATCCACGCATGCACACACGCCTGGAGTGAGTTTAAGCCGCCGGGTCCAGGACTCGAACAGTGGTCGACTACATGGGAGTCCAGTGACATAGTCATTATGCTAAGTGCTGGTCCCAGAGCAAAGCAAATCTATTAGCCAGGGAGGTTCTTGTGCATGGGAATTCTTTTTTTTTTTTTTTTTTTTTTTTGAGAGGTTTTTGCTATAAGGTGCGTGCACTCACCAGACAGAGACAGAGAGACAGAAAGTGAGAAATCACCCCCAGGGGGGATGGCCACGCAGCAATCCCATCTACTCCATTCTCCTCTCGGGATCTTGGGCACCCACACACACGTGCCTGGCGTGAGTTTTAAGCCACCGGGTCTGGGACGCGAACCGCGGTTGACTACATGGAAGTCTAGCGACATAGCCATTGCGCCAACTGCTGGTCCTGTGTGTGGGAATTCTTCATTCCAGGGAGAAGGTAGAGAAGCAGACCCCAGGGAGACACTGAGGCCAGGAACACACCTGCTGTTCAGGGGAAGGTTGGCCACTCTGCAGAGTCAGGGCGCCATCCAGGCCAAGTCCTCTCGAGGACCACTTTCCCTTAGCACCCAGTGCCTTCTTGCCTGGTTCCTACAGATCTCCAGCCTCTGCTCCTGGTATGTGCTTTCTTCCCTGCCACTACCCAGCCTCAGGCAGGGCCTCGAGGCCTTAAGGCCTCCTGCCACCAGAAACACCTCTCTCCTGGCCTATGGTCCAATTCACCCTCTCCACTTGTGGCAGGTGGGGTGGCTGGACTCCAGCTCCAGCCACAAGGGAGCGCCACTGCCCCGCAAATGTGCTAGGGCCCATGCGGCCTGCTGGAAGGAGCCTTTCCATCCAGAGTCTGTGAGCAGCTCCCCAGAGAATACTTGCTTCATAAAATCCCAGAGTCAGGACTAGACAGAAACTCCAGGGCCCCACCCATGCCCAGGACCTTCTAGAACCACTGCACGCTCCTGTAAAGAGCACTGAGTGCGTCTATCTAGCCAGGCTGCCCAGAGCATCTCAGGGCTGAGTCTACTGTGTAACAGCCACAAGGTCTTAGGGACCACAGGGATTACTAAACCAAAGATTTTTTTCTTTCTTTTATTTTTATTTTTTTGGAGAGGTTTTCGCTATAGGGCGTGTGCGCTCACCAGACAGACACAGAGAGAGACATAGAGACAGAAAGCGAGAAATCAACCCCCAGGGGGGATGGTCATGCCACAATCCCTTCTCCATTCTCCTCTCGGGATCCTGGGCACACACGCACACGCGCCCGGCGTGAGTTTTAAGCCACCAGGTCCGGGACGTGAACCACGGTTGACTACGTGGGAGTCCAGTGACATAGCCATTACGCTAACTGCTGGTTCCCTAAACCAAAGATTTTTAAGAGAACACTTTACCTTGGGAAACAATGAGAAAGGGGAAGCTTGGGCTTTCCAGAAAAGCTCAGAATCTAAAATTTATGTGGAATTTCTCAGTGTCTACCTTCTCGTGTGAAACTTTCCTAAATATCAGGCCAGCCAAACAATGGGCTGCTTGGGCCCATAGCCTGCTGCCTCTGGGTTACAGTGTAGTTCAGGGGCTGAGATGAAGCCCACCGCGGGCATCTGTGTGCCACGGTCAGACACCTCCACTTGCACACAGTCTGATGACAACCAGCAAACACACCTCCCAGCGTGGCATCTACCAGGCCGTGAAAGCATTGGTCAGGATGTGCTGCCTTTCCTGGGGCAGCTGGACCACGTGTGATCCAAGCAGGAATGCAGACACGCTGGTCGTGTGTCCAGGAATGTCTCCAACAGGTCCTGCTCACCACAGTGGAGTGTGGGAGGGAGGGGCACCTGGGGGCACCAGGAGAAATGGCCGGGGCACCCTACAGAGCACCTCAGCACTTACAGCTGCAGACAGGGCCTGAGAGGCAGCACCCTCCACAGGGCCTTGGTACTGTAGTTCACCCTCGGTCTCAGCCACTGCCAGAGCATGGGCACACGTGCCTGGGGTACTCAGTGAGGTCCCTGGGTGTCACCTGGAACCCTCCTGTGTGCTAGGTGAGCGCCGAGCCCAGTCAGTCAGTATGTGACGTTCAGGGCGCAGAACGAGAAACTGAACAGCACCAAGAGCACAATCCACTAAAAGAGGTAAAAATGCGTGCACAGAAGGGCACGGCGTGGAAGAGGGAGAGAGAGCAACTGCGGTGGAGAAGCCTGACCAGCTAGGCTTCCACAGGCGGAAGGCCAGCATCACCAGGTCGACCTCCTGCTGACAGCGTGTGTCCTTGCCACGATGTGACGAGAAGGCACTGTACCTCCGGGGTACCCCTCCCCCAAATACCCAAACCTCGTTGAATCATGAGAAAGACATCCATATACTTGCCCGGTCCTCCTCAGAATGTCAAGGTCATCAAAAACTAGGCAAGTCTGAAAACCGTCTCAGCCCAGAGGTGCCATGACTAATTAGAAAGTACTATCCTGATTGAGGTCTTAGGACAGAAAAGGGACTCGGGGAAACTAAGAGAAACTAAATAAACTATGGACTTAATCTTTTTAAAAAATTTTTTATTTATTCATTCGTTTATTTTCATTCGACCAGAGAGAGACTCTCAGAGAGGGAAGGTGAGAAAGGAAGCCACCAGGTCCGGAACTTGAACCGTGGTTGGCCATGTGGGAGTGTCCAGCACCTTAACCACCATGCCACCTGCTGGTCCCCTAATTAATAATTTATCAGTATTGGTTATATATATTCCCTTGTGACAAATGTACATAGTGATGTGGGCTGGACAGTGGTACAGTAGTAAAGTGCGATGTTCTGCAAGGCTGACCTCGCACAAGGGTTCCAGGTTCACATCTGGAGACCTCCCTGAGTACACTAGGCATGTGTGCTGACGACCCAGGGCTGGCAGAGGCTGAGGGCGGGTCACAGCATCAAGCCCCTAGAGATCTAGTTCCGATTTTACGGCTCTAGGCTTTTTGGGTATGGATCACACCTATGCTCAAAGAACTCAGCTCTTTGACACCTTAGTCAACTTCTCCCTGACGGCATGACTCCTCCGGAAGGCATATGGTAGGCCTCATCACTCTGTAATGGAGGAGGCTATACATGCAAACGGAGAGCAGGAGGCTGCTGTCAGCGTTTTCGATTACAACTCGATCTACGGTTAAGCCGCAGTGACTGAGGACTGCACCCGAGTGTTGAAGGGATCTTTACCATCCCAAGTTTTAACCTTCATCCATGACCTCAACCCCATTCTCCTCACCGTATTTCTAAATTAGGCAAATAAAGTAAAATTAAACCCTACTGAGGTGCTGGTGACCTGGGGTTGGTTGCCAAATCCCACTGGGCAGTTTATGATAGCTCTCGATTGACCAACAGAGCTGCTTGGTTTATAGATGGCAGTGCCGAGGTGAACAGACAACATTCTGGTTGGGAGGCCACCCCTATCATTGTAGAAGGTCAAAAATAATCTGCCAGTTAACCACTGCCAAGGGTGCCAGGACCACCCTGCTTTCAGAACCTCCCGAGGTTGAATAGCTCCCTAAAAACCTAAGTGACCTGGCCCTGGGAGACACAGTCTTGATATGACGGTGGACCGGGCTGCTTGCTAGTGGCTGAGTGGGACCCTGGTCTTTTTCTGTTGTGTGTGTCATACTGCGACATGGACGTCACACCGGCATTGGTGGCACTGATGGCCAACTGTATTGGGAAATTGACTTACAGCCTCCTCAGGATGTAATACTGGTGGAAATGCATCTTAGGAAGATCTGGACCTAGCTAACCATCAGCTAATGTCTATGCTAAATAATTCTGCACACTTTTTTTTTTTTTACAGGTACAAATGCTAAACTGTCAGAAAAGTCGGGATGCATTTTTGCATAGAAAACCAGAAAAAAGTACATCACGACTTTTTGGACAACCCAAGAGCCATAGATGGGGAAGGAGTAATGTGGAATGCAGGTGCCCAGACAGATGTCCACATTCTGCTGCGAGAAAGCCTAGGCCGCCGGCCGAAAGGCAGCCTATGCAGTGAGATCTCTCCACCCTCGAATGTCCTCCCTGGCAAAAATGTCTTTGTTTCCTTTGCTCTCCTGACTGCTGGAAGGACTAGTGACTGAAGGTCAGCCGTGCTGTCAGATTGTCACCAGGCTCCAATAGAAACGCTGGACGCCAAAGGCTCCCTGGTTGGCCATACCTGCGTGTACCATCACACACCCGTGTTGTGAGGTACCGTGTCCCAAGGGCCATGAAGCCATGTTTGCACACCTGGACCCCGCCCTGTGTGTCATTGTCCTTAGTTGATTCCTCATGTGTATCCTTCCGCTATATACAACCGCAATTCTAAGTGTACTGCTTTCCTGACTTGCTCAGCTGAAGTGACACACTGAAGGTGGCCATGATGGACCCATATTTGAAGCTAGCTGGTAGGACGTGAGGGTGGTCCTGGGGACGCCAGCGCTTTGTTTGGCATCTGAAGTGAGGGTGGTCTTACAGGAGCTATTCCCTCCAGCTGTCATTTGCCTCGCTCCTTGCAGGAATGGAATTCTAACACCAAGAAATCTTAGAGACTCCAAGAAAGGACAATTGGTTTTTGAGAGACTGTGGGTGTGCTGGGTGTCAAGCTGAATAAATTGCACATGTTCGCTAAAAGTTTATCCACCTATTTCTTCTATAAGTGAGAGTCAGGGACAGAGAGACACACACACACAGAGAGAGAGAGAGAGAGAGAGAGACAGCACCCCCAATCGGGTCTTGATGCCACGATCCACCCCCAGCCTTCAGCCAGCCCTGCACCGTGGCCAAGTGCACACCTGGCCTACTCAGGAAGGTCTGTGGACTTGAGCCAGGAGCCACACGTGGGGTGCTTCACAGAGCACACGTTTCACCTCTGCACCACCATCTGGCCCCGCGTCGCTTACTTTGTGGGCTCGGCAGCCCTGTGCAGGAAGAAACGTTGGGGTCCCCGTTCACGAGCGAGGCAAATGGAGCCCAGGGAGGTAGGGCGGCTCGCCCCAGGTCCCACAGGGAGTCCCTCATGGGTTCATGAGCTTGGAGAAGAAACCAGGCCCGTGTTAGGAGAGAAGAGCTGCCCCCAGCAGGTGTTGCACATCCCTCACTGGCGTCCCTAACCTGCCCGTCTTCTGAAGAAAATCCACTGCCTAGGTAAGGGCCCCTGCCCAGTGACTTAGATGACTATGTTCTGTTCTTCTGAAAACCAGAGAAACAGAAGGACCAGGGACAGCTGGGCCAGTGACAGGGAAGTCCAGGCATATGGTACACACCCTTGGGGACAGGGATCAATGAGGAACAGGGAGGGGAGGAGGGGCGGGAAGCTTTTGTGACTGAGAACCCTCTAGGGCAGGCTTATGGCAACAGGCTTGGCTTGACTCACACCTGTTTTGAAATTTGTTAATTCGTTTCCTTTTTTTTTTTTTTTTAGAGGTTTTTGCTATAGGGCGCGTGCACTTGCCAGAAAGACAGAGAGAGTCAGAGAGACAGAAAGTGAGAAATCACCCCCCACGGGGGAGGGCCACGCTGCAATCCCTTCTCCTCCATTCTTTTTCGGGATCTTGGGCACGCACACACACATGCCCGTTGTCAGTTTAAGCCACCAGGTCCGGGACGCGAACTGCGGTCGACTACATGACAGTCCAGCGACATAGCCATTATGCCAACTGCTGGTCCTGAATTTGTTTCCATTTCTAAACATCAGGAACTTTCGCACCAAAATGTTGTTGAGAACTTGTCTTGAAGAATGAGACATCTGGCCATCCAGGGTCTGTGAGCCCAGAAACAGCAGCTGCTGAAGCTGAGAGTCACTGAGGTGCAGTCCCCAGCTGGCCTGCCTTCTCTCCACTGGCCCGAACCAGAGCTGGTGTACACACGTGTATGTTCACTCACACAGACACGTGCATGACTGTAGGGGAGATCACACTCTTTACCAGGTATGAAGTAGATACAGTTTTTTTTAAAGTTTATTTGTTTATTTCTTCCAAGACAGAGAGACAACCCCAACAAAGTCCTCAGGCCGTTACCCGTCCTGTCCAAGCTGGCCCAGATCAGGGGCACATGTGTGCCCCGCATGCTCCAGAATCCAGGGACGCCAACCCAGTGCCTGCCCATGTGGGCGCACCTGCACCGCCTCTGTACCGTTAGCTGACACGTGGTCTACACCTCAGTTCTCGTTTTGAGATGTTGGCGGGCATTGAACTCAAGACCCGCTGCATCACAGACACTTGCAGAAAGAAGCCCACTGGCTCAGAGGGAGCCGAAGACTGTGGCAAACATGTATGCAAGGTGTGTGGGGGATGAGGGGGTCCTCAGACAGGGCCAGTCACGCAGACCGGGGTGTGGACACTCAGTGTGGACCACGAGCTGTTCTCTTCTCCACTCAGGGCCTTGGTTTCCTTGGTTTTCATTGTATCCTCCTCGCCTCCGGCCTAAAGTCACCAAAAGATACACTGAATTTTGTGACATCTTGTGAAAAGCTGAACTCCTGCATGTGCCCAAGTCCACTGCCTGGCCTGCTGTCTTCAGGGACTGGAGTTCTAGATATTCTGAGTGACAAACCATGGCTGAGGGCCAGGTGAGGAAAGAGGAGGAGAAAGGAGAAAATATGGGAGGAGAAAAGAAGGGAGGAGGAGGAGCGGAAGTAGTGAGGCCAGCAGGAGGGATCGCAAAGAGCACCGTTATACTGCAGCTTTCCACCGAGCTCCTGGTCCCGGGCTCATTATTTGATAAAGACATGGGGACCAGCAGTTGGCTATGTCGCTGGACTCCCATGTAGCCCACGGTGGTTTGAGTCCCGGACCTGGTGGTTTAAACTCACGCCAGGCGCGTGTGCGTGTGTACCCAAGATCCTGAGAGGAGGATGGAGGAGAAGTGATTGCGGCCTGGCCATCCCCCCGGGGGGTGATTTCTCACTGTCTCTCTGTCTTTCTGGCAAGTGCATGCACCCTATAGCAAAAAGCCTCTCCAAAAAAAAGAGAAGCCTGACAGAAAGGCATGGAGGAAGGCCTCGATCTGACACGCTGGCTGGGGACTCGGTGCCATCCGGAAACCGTCGAACTCTACAACTACAAAAAGAAGAGGACCTGGAGGTGTTTTACTTTTTTACTTGATAACCCTTTTGTACTATTTGACTTTTTTTCTTTTTTTTACAATGTACATCTACTACTTTTATAATTAAACAGAAAAACTTAAAAGTGATTTTTTAAAAAAGCAAAGCAGGAATCACAGTGGAGGCAGAAATGGAACGTCAGCTTTAGGGACGGGTCATCTGGGCGAGTCCAAGAGCCCCAGCATGGTGGCTGTCTCTGATCTGCAGGCCATCATCCAGCCTCTGACCCCTCATTCGCAGGGTACCCCGGTGACCCTGGACAGCCCTCAAAGCCCCCACTTCGTGCCTGCGTGAAAGGTCCCCTGCCACCAAGCTCCCTACCGCGGGGCATTGGAGAGGCCCGGAAATCCAAGAGGAAACAAGTCAACAAAATTAACTTACGAAGCTATAAGAAAACCACCACAGTAATAATCCGGCCGCCCTGCCCAGGCGACGCTGAGCGGGACGCTGAGCGGCAACAGAAGTGTGCTTGCTGGGGTAAGGAAGATGAGCCCCACGGCCGCTGCAGGGCGGCCCAGGAGGGCCCTCACAGCACGAAGGCGGTAAAGGTGTGCATCTTGGCCAGGAAGGTGGTCACCGAGCCCTGCCGCCAGAGCTTCATCTCCATGTCCAGGGCGAAGTCCCGCTGCTCCAGCACTGACTGCTGCAGGTAGACCATGCCAGTGTAGGCGTTGAGCCGGCCCGCGCCGAAGTAACCCTCTTCGTAGCCCTTGAGGATGGTCAGGGCGATGGTGTCCCCAGCAAAGGCCGGTGCTGGGCCAATGTGGAAGATGTGCGTGGGCACCGGCAGGCCTGTCTGGAAGTTGAGCTAGTAGTAGGTGACGCACGCCGGCGAGTTCTGGCACTCCACGAAGTCGTGGCACGTGGTGCACTCGCACTTCCTGCGGGACAGAAGGGGTGCCGGGTCACCTACAGCTTTCCCACCGTCTCTGGCTCAAATGCTAGCTCTGCCCTTCCTTTACCAGCAGCCCCTGCTAGGTCAGCTTAGGTCTCTTGGCCTCGGTCTCTTCATCTGTAAGATAGGGTTAACTTGATGGTTTCTTTGGGCAGATGGGGTGAGTCCTGACCCCAGTGTTCAGCCAGGGCTGGGTTTGTCAGTAACTCTCTCCATCCCTCGTGCTTCTTCCTTCCCTGCCTCCCTCCCTCCCTTTGTCCTCCAACCTCCCATCCTTCTTTCCTCTCTTTCTCCTTCCTCCTCTGTCTCCTCCTCACCCTCTTACTTCCCTCCCCTCACTCTTCCCTCCTCTCCTCTCCCCTTCCTCCTTCGCCCTCCTCTCCCTCCTCCCAGGGCTCCCAATGTCCCTCCTGCTGGCAGCCATACCTCGCATGGTCCCCTCCTAGACCCCTCCCTCTATGTCCCTCCCACGCTGGACTGTGTGGCTGCTGGTAGAAGTGACGGTCTGTCATTCTCAAGACTAAGCTAGGTTAAAGGTCTGTCGCTTGTTCTCCTAATGACCTGCGCTCAGAGAAGTCGCGTCACAGGCAGCCCCATGGAGAGGCCTACGTGGCGAGGTGCCAAGGCCTCCTGCCCAGAGCCGTGTGAGTGGGTGGTGGAATTCTTCAGCCCCAGCTGAGCCTTCGGATGATGCAGCCTCCTGAGACAGCAAGCCAGAACCACCCAGCTAAGCTGCTTCTAGGCGGCTAGCCTCAGAGCTGAGCTCAGACATACTGTGGTACTAGGGTGCCAAGTGGAGGGATGACCTGGGGCAGTGTACTGGATAACTAATGTCATCTGTGTGTGAGAGAGGACAGCGGGGAGGGAAGAGAGGGGGTCTCGAGCCTTCTTCCCTCTGCTTTCTATACTCGGAACTTTCTGCAAGGTGCTTTAATCTACAGGGCGGTGAAGAGGAGGTGGTCGAGGCAGGGGTAGCCCATCACCTGACCTCTCCTCTGGGCAGTGTAGGGCCGGTGCAGGGTCCCCAGGTCCATGGCCAGTGGCCGGGGGGACACTCACGTTTCAGAGACTTGGACGTAGTTGGGAGGACACTCCAAGCGCAGGCAGCGGAAGCTGCCCTGGATGTTATGGCAGGTCTCTGCCTCAGAGCAGTTGTGAGTGCCCAGTGCACACTCATCCAGGTCTGTGGAGAGGAGGGCGGAGGAGATGGGAGGGGTCCCCCAGGGTGGAACACCCCTGCCTCAATGGCCCCCATGCATGCTGGAGGCCAAGGCCTCAGAGCAGCTCACCCTCACTCTATGAGCACAGTTTACTCACTGCCTGAACCATACCCGCCCCATCTCACTCGCTCTGCAGCCAGCTCTGAGGACCTGCCTTCAGAATGTGAATTATCTGTGCCCCTTCCTCTGATGGTTTCTCACACTCCCAGGTCCGTAGATGGACACCAAGCCCTGTGATACAGGGCCTGTCTGGCACCTCCCCGAAAGCCTCCCTTCCACCAGGCTGTACACTTCCGGGCGGTTCAACAGCCTGACCGGATCCTGCCCCAGGGCCTTTGTAATGCTGTTGGTGCTGCCAGAACCCAGTCCCCTCCACATCTTCCCACGGCTGACTCCTCAACTTCAGGTCTCAGATCTGTCTCGGGCCTCCAGGATGGCCTTCCTGACCACTCCACCTCCGACCCGACTGCCCTCCATCCCACCCTGTTTTATTGCCCTTGTGTGGCTGGTCACAATACAGCACATCCACGGTACCGGTTACGGCTGCTCTGTGCCTCCCTCCCTCCTGTGCCCAGCTCCAGGAGGGTGGATGTGATTGTCTTTTCCCATCCATGGTGATCCAGCCACACAGGGAGGTGCCCGGCATGTCCTGTCAGACCCAAGAACAAGGCCCACCACTTGTAACACCTGACTGTCCCTGACTGACTGAGCCCACGTACGGATGATTTTCAACCTTATGACAATACGAAAGCAGTGTGCACTCAGTACAGCTGTACTTCAGATGGGACGGTTTGTCTTTTCCTGGGCTTCAGATACTCTGGCAAGGCCGGACACCACTTTTCTTTTAAAGAATTTACTTTTCTTTTTAAGAATTATTTTATTTTAACTTTTTTTATTTTGTAATTTTCCAATCTGACCAGAGAAAGACAGAACAAGAGTGAGAGAGAAGAAAAGTGAGAGAGGAAGCTACCAGGTCCAGGACTCAAACCACAGCTGGCCATATGGGAGTCCAGCGCCCCCAGCCACCACACTACTTGCTGGCCCCACACATCATTCACTTTTTAAATCTCCTTGTACCATTTATCACTATGTAGAATCATTTTGTGTATTTCTTTCTTTTTTAGAAGTTTTTGTCTTGGGACCAGCAGTTAGCATAATGGCTATGTCACTGAACTCCCATGTGGTCAACCGCAGTTCAAATCCCAGAGCCGGTGGTTTAAACTCACACCAGGCGCGTGTGCGTGCGTGCCCAAGATCCCGAGAGGAAATGGAGGAGAAGGGATTGCAGTGTGGCCATCCCCCTGGGGGGTGATTTCTCCCTTTCTGTCTCTGTGTTTCTCTCTGTCTCTCCGGCAAGCACACATGTCCTGTAGCACAAAACCTCTCGGAAAAAAAAAAAAAAAAAAAAAAGGAGAAGAAAAAAAAAGAAGATATTTTTGCCTTAGGGTGTGCGTGCACTTCCTAGAGAGAGAGGCAGACTGTGAGAGGAAAAATGAGAAATCATTCCCCAGGGAGGATGGCCACACTGCTATGCCTTCTCCTCCATCCTCTTCCAGGGATCTGGGGCATGCATGTGTACACACACATATTTGGCATGATTTTCAAGCCCTGGGTCAGGACTCGAACCACGGTTGGCTATGTGGAAGTTCAGCGACGTAACTGCTACACCATCCGCTGGTCCTCCTTTTGTGTATTTCTGAGTTTACCTTTTTCAGTTGTCTGTTTCCTCTTCTCCAAACCCAGATCCGAGATGGTAGGGGTCAGCAAGACCCTGGGCAGATAAAAACTGCTGTGTCAGAGGACAGGGTCAGGACTCTGACTATAATGCCTGGCCCCATGTACTCTGGACCCCAAACTCAGGGGCCCTGGGTGCCAGGCAGAATCCTGCCTCTACCTGCCTGGGCCCACACTCAAAATTTGAATCTCTGTGGCCACAAATATGATGCCACCATTCAATGCTCAATCCCATCTCTATATTCTGGGTATGTGGGAGTCTCTCCTTACTGGAATACTTCTGGTGATGGTGAGCTCACCCCACCCAAGCAGCATGTTCTTTTTCTACATAACTCAGACTAACATTGAATTTTAAGAGACTAAATCCTTTCTCCTAAGCCTTTTCCAAGACTGCCTTACAGAGATTAGGATATTGCAACGGCTCCCTGGGCCTTAGCCAGACAATATGGGATGAATACTCAGTCAGGGTCACAGTAACAAGCCAGGCAGAGGTCTGAGCACTTGAATCTTCAGTTATTCAGACTGAGCCCGATCAAGTGGAGGATTAGCGGTCTCACACCTCCGTTTCCCTCTTCCTTTCCCCTCTCCAGGCCTCAGCGCCCTCATGTATGTAGCACAGGTAACTTGATACAGCCAGTCCTGAAGGTCCTCTCTGAGAACCTCATCTTCACCAGCTTGCGAGGTGGCTTTGCTTTCGTGCGGATGGAATGGTGTTCTCGCTCTGCCTCTCCTTGACCAAATGCCAGCTTTCAGCTTGAGCTTGGCGGGCTTCCACCATTCTCTCCTGGCCTTTCCCACCACCACGTCCCTCCTTTTCAGACAAAGGAGCTCAGAAGCTGTGACCCTACAGGGGGTCACCCATTTGGATTGAGAAGAAGGGATCAATACTGAGGCCAAGCCTAGCATCACAGAGCCTGTTCAAGATGTGGGGGCAGAGCCCAGTAAGATCAGTACCCCCCTCACCTCCTGGTGCAGAGGACAGTCCCCTTCCTACTTCACACCTCCAAGACAGACTACAGAGCTGACACCTCCAAGTCTCCTTCCTGACCACCCCCTCGGAGCTTACCCGGCCTCTCTCTCTCTGGTGCCTTTTAAGTTTCTGAGAAGAATCCTTCCAGGGAAGCTTTGGGGCCTCCTCTCCCTCAGTTACATCCTGGCCAGGCTGGTCTCATCTCAGAGGTTGCACCGCCACGCCACCTGGCTGCAGTCCCCAGTCCTAGTCACACGCATACACAACTGGCTAAGGAGTTGCTGCCACCGGGCCTCTCCCCAATGTCCCCATGCTGGAATCTTCTCAGCTCCCGATTTCCCCCATGTCACCCCCCTTCCCAGGTCTTCCCCATGTTAATGAAGGTCCACACCATCTTCAGGACCTTCCTGGGCCAATTCCTCCATTTCTCACCTCCCTCCTCAAATCCCTCATCCATGGGACCACCTTCAAAGCACATCCCAGTCTGCCCACCTCTCCCATGCCCTACCTCCATTTCTTGGCCCAATAAGCTCCCTGCTGCTGTCTATCGTCCTCCAATCATCTTCCAGAGGCACCAGAATAATCGTTCACAAATATAATTCAGATTGGGTCTCCCTGAGTCTACAGCTCCTAGTGCCCCCCCCCCCCCTTTCTTTACAAAGTCCTCTAAGATGGACTCTGCAGCTTTCCCTCTTTGACCTCCCCATTTCACTCACTCTCCTCCACTCATTGAACTCCTGAGGGCCTCTGCACTTGCTAGGTCTTCTGTGTAAAATCTTCCACCCTCTCCCATGCCCTGTCCCATCCCCTACTCCACAGAGCTGCCCCATGCTCTCTCTTTTCCTCTCTTCTCTAAACAAAAGGTCTTACATTTATTACTGAATGAAGCTACCAGTGCAGAGCACAGAGTTAAAGGGAAAAAATAATTTTCCCAATAAAACACATACGACTGCGTAGACTGATGACATTTTTGGAAGTCTGACTTTTTCCTCTTTCACAATCCTTTCCAGCAGGCCTGGAGGGAGTCATGCCCACAAACATTTACAGACCATTTTGACCCACTGGTAACAGGATTCTTCCTACATCCTGTTCCTGACATAGTATCTTTGTGATGTATATTAAGCCTCTTTATCTCTGTTGTTTTTTTAAAAAAGAATTATTTTATTTAACTTTATTTATTTTAATTTGACCAGGGAGGGACACAGAGAAAGAAAGAGAGAAAGTGAAAAGCAATCCAGTTCTGGGATTGGAACCGCGGTCAGCCCTGAGAGTCCAGCACCCTTAACCACCACGCCACCCGCTGGCCCCAAGCCTCCTTATCTCTGTTAAGGTACATTCTCTTTTGATCTCATCAACGTTGCTTTTCTAATCACAACCTACAAACTGTAATCCACCTATAACCTACAAGCCCCTGCTTCCAAAGCTTGCGTTTTTGGGGCCAGACCAATGAAAAAACTTACAAATTCTAAGCTCTGGCTCTCACTCTCAGAATCAAATAAAAGGAACCCCTGCAGCTGATCACCCCAAGAAAGACATGTTTTGCCTCCTCTTTGGGTCTAGGTCACTCATATTCTGCTTAGAAATAAATCACATTGGGACCAGCAGTTGGCATAACAGCTATGTCACTGGACTCCCATGTAGTTGACCGCGGTTCGAGTCCCGGACCTGATGGCTTAAACTCACGCCTGGCACATGTGCATGCGTGCCGAAGATCCCAAGAGGAGAATGGAGGAGAAAGAATTGCTGTGCGGCCATCACCCCGGGGGGTGATTTCATGCTTTCTATCTCTCTGTCTCTGTCTTTCTGGAGACTGCACGTGCCCTATAGCGAAAACCTCTCCAAAAAACAAAAAGAAAAAAAAAGAAATCAAATTAATTATTATTGCTGCAGAGTTGGTTATTGACTTTGATACAGTGTCAATGTGTATGTTTGGCTTCTGCGCAATCTCCATAGACCCAGCTGGGTTCACCTCGTGTCCTTGTGGATTTGTACCCGGTTTTATTACCAATTTTCATCCAGATCCACTGGGGAATGGGACAGCTTAGTTTGTGATTCTTGGCCATGAATCTTTTCATTCTAAGTCTTGCGAGAAGACATGGCAGGGCCACCAGGTGGTGTAATGGTTTCATCGCTGGACTCCCACATGATCGACAGCAGTTGAGTTCCAGACCTGGCATCTTAAAACTCACACTGGGTGCGTGTGCGTGCATGCCCAAAATCCTGAGAGGAGAATGGAGGAGAAGGGGCTGTGGTGTGGCCATACTTCTGGGGGGAGTGACTTCTCCCTGTCTGTCTCTGTGTCTCACTGTTACTCCAGCAAGCACACATACCCTATAGCAAAAATTTAAAAATTTAAAAAACTCTCTAGAAACAAAAAGAGAGAGAGAGAGAGAGAGAGAGAGAGAGAGAGAGAGAGAGAGAGAAGACACGGCAAGGATCAGAGTCAAGCACACACACCACAACGGCACAGAAAGCAACAGAACTGGCTCCTTCTCTTTTGTGGGGGTAAATCTCACCTCTTCCCAGAAACCCCCTGACTTCCATATCTAAACTAACCTCCTCCCAACCTCTTCGTACCACCCTACTCTGTCTTCTTCACAGCACCCTGGCCTTCAACAGCCCTGACTCATCCTGGGGTCCCACAGACCCCACTGCCCTGCAGGGTAAAGTGACCATCAGGGCCCTCACGGCCTGGCCCGGAACCACATACCAGCTCTTAGCCCTCTCCCAGTCGCACACACCCTTCCCTGACCTGCCGTTCCATGTGGGCCATGCCCTTCCTCTACCTTGTCGCCGTGACACATGTCCAGCTACCCATCCTTGACAAGCCAATCTGAGTACGACTCCCTGCCTGTCCCCCCCGGGCTCCTGCCAGGATCCACCTCAATCCCAGGCAAAACAAGCAGCTTTCTCCTCTGGCTTCCTTCACAAGCTTTCATCACGATGGACCTCCCAGGTGACATCCCATCTCAGCCACTGGGAGGATCTCACAGGCCAAGAATCACAGGCCCCTGAGTCACTTCAGGGGCCGCAGTGAGAGACAGGGCCAATACTTAATAAAACCTGGGACTGGATGAAGTTTCCCAGGTTCTTGGTCTACACTCTCATTTAACTCTCACATCAACAACACGAGGTTGATATGTCAATCTCCCTCTCCTGGATGTGTAAACGAGCTCTGGGAGCTTCAGATACGCAAGCCAAGGGCACAGTCCTGGGAGGTTGATGAGGAAGAAGGTGAACCTGGTCCTCCCGCCTCCACGCCACCTCTATGGAGCAGTTTATACCACGGGTCAGGAAGACTAGAACAAGTGTGTTGGCGCCACTGCTGGAGCACAGGTATCCAGTTGCAGATCTAGCTGGGCATCTCCACTCACTGACTGCAGGAGGGGAACACATCACTCAGCCTCTGAGTCTCTGTTTCCTTCCTGCAAAATGGACAGATAAGCAGCAACTCACAAGCAGAGGAAAGACTCAGTGTGTGACACGCTACGGGTCAGCAAACATGACATACACACGGTATTTGTGATGACGTGTCAAAAATAATTAATGAACACAAGAATAGATGGATAGTGGATGAACAGGACAACCATCTCTTTAGTACAAGACTCTGGCAGGGCTTTCGGCAATGCCTACCCTGGCCTTTTCTGCTTCCTCTGCGTTTCTGCAGTTTCTCCACATTTGTCCATTTTTGCTGCCTTTCCTGAACTCAGGTGGGGAGGGAGCGTGGCCTTCCTCACCTGCCTGTCACTCAGCACCACCGTGGAAAGGGAGGAGCAGGCAGTCCCTTGCTGTGACAGCCCTGACCTGGAGCTCTCTCTGGACTCCTGGCACTAAAGGTGACATGTTCTAGGGACCAGCAGATGGTGTAATGGTTATATTGCTGGACTCCCACATAGTCGACCATAGTTCAAGTCCTGGAACCGGCAGCTTAAAACTCACACAGGGTGCATGTACATGTGTGCCCAAGATCCCGAGAGGAGAGTGGAGAAGAAGGGATTGTGGTGTAGCTGTATCCTCTACTCATCCAATTTGACCCTTTAGTAGAAGAAAACAAAACAATACGATCTCTAGCCCTATGCCTAGGAGCCCTCACAACCCCTATCCGCAGCCGTCCATGCACTGACACAATGGCGTTAGAAAAGTCATAGCATTTTCCACCTCCAGTCAACTAGGCTTAACAACGGTAACAATCACATCAACCAACCACATCTAGCCTTCTTGCACATCTGCACACACACATTCTTCTAAGCAATATTATTCGTATTCATAGCCTCAACGATGAACAAGACGTTCGAAAGAGAGGTGGCCCATACAAAAGCCTACCATTTACTGCATCAGCCCTTATATTGGCAGCCTGGCATCAACAGGGATACCCTTCCTAACAGGCTTTTATTCTAAAGACCTAATTACTGAACCAGCAAATCATCCCTGGGGGGTGATTTCCAGCAAGTCACCCCTGGGGGGCGATTTCTCACTATCTGTCTCTCTATCTCTGTCTCTCTCGCAAGCACATGTATCCTACAGCAAAAATCTCTCTAAAAAAAGGGGTGGGCGGACATGTTCTAGCACCGTCCTGGTTCCAGAACATGCTGCCACAGGGTTCATCACACTGGGGCTCCGACAGCAGGGAGAGCATGGTCTGGACTCCATGGGGGCCTGTCTCTCACACCTCCGAGCAGCAGAGGGCAGGCAGACCCACGCCCGCAAACCTCTAGGACTTGGTAAAGTGGAAGCCGTACACACCCGCCATCCCCCGGACTCCAGCTTTCCTCCTTAGGTATACACACAGGAGAAAGGCCTGCCTCAGGGTCTCCGGGTAGTGTCTCAGGGCCCACAGACAGGAGAAAGGACACACACACCCAGGTGTGACCAGCTGATGCCAAGGACTGTGACGCGGCCCTCTGACCACACGCACAGACCACGCCTCTCAGAACCAACAAAGGAGAACACCGCACGCTTCCTCTTCTCTGTGCAGTGCAAGCCAGGAAACAGCGACACGGGACCATTTAGGTGGTAACTCTCACCCTCCCCACCCCCACCCCCCAAAAGGGAAGGAACTCATGAGGACGGCAGTGACTGTGCAGTCGGGGCTGGTCCCAGGGTTTCCGTCCCCACTGTCCACTTTAATGCTTCTTGAATGGCCCACCTAAGCCCCATGTGCTCCCCTACTCCCAAATACCCCGCAATAAAAGCATTACCTAGGGCCAGCCCCCACAGTGGCCGAGGCTGTGGGAACGAGGTTGGATCTCACATAGCCAACCACAGTTCGAATCCCAGTCCCAGCAGCTTGAAAAACACGCCACATATGTGTGTGTGCAGCTCACCCCAGTCTGAGCAGGATGGAGAAATGAAGAGAAAGGACTGCACTGTGACCACACCCAGCACGGGTATTTCCTCTCTCCCTCCCCACTCCCTCTCAAGCATGCGTATGCTCTGGCAATGAAAACTCTTTTTCAGAGGTTTTTTAAATTTAGTTTTAGTTTTAGTTTTTGTTTTTGCTACAGGGTGCGTGCGCTCGCCAGAAGGACAGAAAGACAGAGAAACAGAAAGGAAGAAATCACCCCCCAGGGGGATGACCATGCTGCAACCCCTTCTCCTCCAGTCTCCTCTCGGGATCTTGGGCATGCATGCACATGGACCTGGTGTCAGTTTAAGTCACTGGGTCTGGGACTCAAACCATAGTTGATCACATGGGAGTCCAGCGACATAGTCATTACACCAACTGCTGGTCCCAAAACTTTTTAAAAATTATTTTATTATTATTTTATTGAACTTTACTTTTTATTTATTTATTTTAATTTGACCAGAGTGAGACACGGGGGTGGGGGGAATGAGAAAGCAAGCTGCCAGGTCTGGGACTCAAACCATATTTGGCCATGTGGAATTCCAGTACCTTTAACTACCACATCACCTGCCAGCCCCCCAAAAACTTTTTTTTTTAATAAAAATCATTGGGACCAGCAGATGGCATGTTACATCACTGGATTCCCATGAGTCGACCTCAGCTCAAGTTTCAGACCTAGCAACTTAAAAACTCACACCGGGCATGTGTATGATGTTCCCAAGATCCGAGAGGAGAATGGAGGACATGAGGTTGTGGTGTGGCCATGCCCTCTGGAGTCATTTCTTGTTCTCTGTCTCTCTGTCTCTGGCAAGCACACTCACCCTGCAAGGGTGACACACTAAATGGTCGGTGAACAATCTCTCTTAAAAAAAAATGACTGAACAAGATGGCAAGATTATAAAATTCTTTTTTTTTTTTTTTTTGAGAGAGGTTTTTGCTGTAAGGTGTGTGCACTCATCAGAGAGACAGAGAGACAGAAAGTGAGAAATCACTCCCCCCAGGGAAGATTGCCATGCCGCAATCCCTTCTCCTCCAGTCTCCTCTCGGAATCTTGGGCATGCATGCACACATACCTGGTCTGAGTTTAAGTCTCTGGTTCTGGGACTCGAACCACGGTCGACTACATGGGAGTCTAGTGACATAGCCATTACACCAACTGCTGGTCCCTGTTTATTATTATTTTTAATTAGACCAGAGAAAGATGATAAAGTGAGAAATCAAGCTGCCAGGTCCAAGATTTGAACCATGATCAGCCATGTGGGAGTCCAGTGTCTTTAAACACCAAGCCATCTGCCTGCCGGCCCTAAAGCTTTGTTCTTATTCCTCTGGGGAGGTAGTTAGTGAGTGTGGACTTAGCTACATGTTGTCATCCTGTTCTTGGTAAGCTACCTCAGGTCACATACTGCCTGAGCTACATTCTGCAGTCTAACCAGTCCCTGTCCCTGTCCTAGTACCCCCCCTTTTCATTCTCTCCCTGACTATGCAAACAAAAGGCAGGATGGCTCTCTTCTACTTAATGTTCATTGTGCTCTCCCCCCTGCTTTATTGTTGGGAATTGGAGGGAAGAATAGTACCTAGCTAAGACTTCCATAAATTTACTCTTGCATACCTCCTTCCTGGCTGTGGTCCTCTGGCCAAAACTCCCTTCTTGTACTATTTTCAGCTGGTAAAGTATAAATCTCATGTGTATGAATTTAAAAATAAATTTCATTTTGCTTAGAAGAATAAAGACAAAAAACAGTCTATAAGAAATATAGCTGAACATCCCAGGCATGATTATGCTTTAGTGTTAATCCTGTCTGATTGGAAGGCTGAGAAAGGAGGATTGTGAGATAGCAAGATCTTATCAAAAATGTCCAGTTCTGGGGCTGGCATATAGCGTGATGATTAAGATGCTAGACGCCAACATGACTGACCACGGTTTGAGTCCTGGACCTGGTGGCTTGCTTTCTCACTTTTCCTTTCTCTCTCTCTCTCACTGAGCAAATTAAAAAATAATAATACGGTGGGAACCAGCAGTTAGTGTAATGGCTATGTCGCTGGACTCCCACGTAGCTGACCGCGGTTTGCGTCCCGGACCCGGTGGCTTAAAAAACTCACGCCGGGCGCGTGTGCGTGCGTGCCCAAGATCCCGAGAGGAGAATGGAGAAGAAGGGATTGCGGCGTGACCATCCCCCCTGGGGGGTGACTTCTCGCTTTCTGTCTCTATGTCTCTGTCTGTCTGGCAAGCGCACGCGCCCTATAGCGAAAACCTCTCCAAAAAAAAGAATAATAATAATAATAATAATAATAATAATAATACGGTATTAGCAAATGGCATAATGGTTATGTTGCTGAACTCCTCCTATGTAGTCTGCAGCAGACTGAGTCCCAGACCTGGTGGCTTAAATTCATGCCAGGTGTGTGTATGTATGTGCCCAATATCCCAAGAGGAGAATGGAGGAGAAGGGGTTGTGGCGGGGTGGGGGTGTGTGATTTCTTGCTTTTTGTCTTTCTCTGTTTCTCTAGCAAGCACACATACTCTATAGCAAAAATCCCCCCCCCCAAATTTTTAATAATAAAATTAAATAAATAATTCTTAAGGGGGGAAAAAAAAGCCTAGTTCTGTCTTTCCCTTTCCTTTGCTCCCTTTCTCTCCTAAAGGGAAAAGAATTTTTACATCTAGCAATATCTAGAAGTTCATGTCATTACATGAAGAGGAATTAAAGTGTGGTACCAGCGACCACCTATACTAATTAGTATTTGATGTAGCTAGTGTTAAGAGAAAATAATCTAGAAAGGTATATTTTGAGTAAAATATTCTGGGAGTAATCAGGTTTCTCTAAAACTACTGAATTATCTTTTTTTTTCTTTTTTTTGGGGGGGGAGAGGTTTTTGCTATAGGGCACGTGTGCTCGCCATACAGACAGACAGAGACAGAGAGACAGAAAGCAAGAAATCACTCCCGAGGGGGGCCACACCACAATCCCTTCTCCTCCATTCTCCTCTCGGGATCTTGGGCACGCACGCACACGCAACTGGTGTGAGTTTAAGCCACCAGGTCTAGGACTCGAACCGCAGTCGAATACCTGGGAGTCCAGCGACATAGCCATTATGTTAACTGCTGGTCCCCACTACTGATTTATCTTTTTAAAAATCTGAAGTCAGGGTCCAGTTGGTGGCGTGGTGATTAAGCTGGCTGGATCCCACGTTGGTAAACTGCACAGTTCAAGTGGGGACCCAGTGGCTTGAAGAACACACTGACACGTGCATGTGTGCCCCAAATCCCAAGAGTAGAATGGAGGAGAAGGGATTGCAGCATGGCCATCCCTTGTGAGGAGTGCACTTCCCCTTTAAAAAAAATGGTTTTTTCCTTTCTTTCTCTCTGGCAGGCATATATGCTCTGTAGCAATATATATTTTTTTTGATCTGGAATCAGAAAGTTATAAATGAGCTTGATGTGATGGGAATACTTTTTTTTAATAGCCAGAGGGTGTGTGCACTTTTTTGAGAGAGACAGAGGGAGAAAGCCTGCCCCAGTGGGGCATGGTCATGCTACAATCCCTTCTTCATTTCTCTATCCTGTTATGATTTGGGACATGTACACACAAACTCAATGCTTTTCAGGCAGCTGGGGCCAGAATCTGAACCACGGTTGCCCATGTGGGACCCAGCTACCTTAAACATTACCGCCATGTGATCAGTTCGAGAATACCATTAGTCTTGCTCATTATGGTAAGTGAATGTTTTGTGATTTGGGAACGACCATCCCTGAGCATAGAATTATTGCAATGTAGACTTCTTCTAGCAAGGTATCACAAATAGTAGATCAGGCCTTTCGGTCCCTGTGGTGGCAGGGCTGAGCCAGCGGCGCCCGGCTTCACGTCTCCACGCCCGGCTCCAGCTCCGGCTCCGCTCCCCAGCCCACGGTGCGCCCCGCCACCATGACGGAACAGGCCATCTCCTTTGCCAAGGACTTCCTGGCCGGAGGCATCGCTGCCGCCATCTCCAAGATGGCCGTGGCCGGGATTGAGCGGGTCAAGCTGCTGCTGCAGGTGCAGCACGCCGGTAAGCAGATCGTGGCGGACAAGCAGTACAAGGGCATCGTGGGCTGCATCGTGCGCATCCCCAAGGAGCAGGGCGTGCTGTCCTTCTGGAGGGGCAACCTGGCCAACGTCATCTGCTGCTTCCCCACGCAAGCCCTCAGCTTCGCCTGCAAGGACAAGTACAAGCAGATCTTCCTGGGTGGCGTGGACCGAGCACACGCAGTTCTGGCGCTACTTCGCCGGCAACCTGGCCTCTGGAGGGGCGGTGGGTGCCACCTCACTCTGCTTCGTGTACCTCTGGATTTCGCCCGGACCCGCCTGGCGGCCGACATGGGCAGGTCGGGCACAGGGCGGGAGTTCAAGGGCCTGGGAGGCTGCCTGGGGAAGATCACCAAGTCGGACGGGCTCCGGGCCTGCACCAGGGCTTCAGCTGTCGGTGCAGGGCATCATCGTCTACGGCGCCACCTACGTCGGCGTCTACGACACTGCCAAGGGCACGCTCCCTGACCCCAAGAGCACGCACATCGTGGTGAGCTGGGTGATCACGCAGACAGTGACGGCGGGGGCCGGCGTGTTGTCCTACCCCTTCTACAGGGTGCGGAGGTGCATGATGATGCAGTCGGACGTAAGGGAGCCGACAGCATGCACACGGGAACCTTGTGCTGCTGGCGGAAGATCCTGAAGGACGAGGGGGCAAGGCCTTCTTCAAGAGCGCGTGGTCTAACGTGCTCTGGGGCATGGGGGCGCCTTCATGCTGGTGCTTGCTGTAGGACGAGCTCAAGAAGGTGATCCAGGTAGCCAGCCCGGCACGGCAGCCCTCGTAGGACCCCCGCTCACGGACCATGACCTTCCAGAAATTCCAGTCGCCCCGCCCGGCCCTCGGCGCCGTGGAGGGCTTGGGGGCTCAGGGCCCATTGTGATCACGTTGCCACCGGCACCCCGATGTCCACGTGCTGAGGACGGCGAGGGGAACCGTGCGCGCCCACGGGCCGACCGGCCGGCTCCCCGCCCTCAGCCTAGAGTCCAGACGCTCCCAGGGCCCGGGCGCTGTCACGTATTTATCACAGGCAGGACAACATCCCCGTTTGTACTGAAGCACTTGCCCTTTTGCACAGCCGAGTCCTCGCAGCTAACATTCTCGTTGGGCATTTCCGCAGAATAAAGTCAGGACACCCAGAAAAAAAAAATAGTATATCAGTATTTAACCACCATGTTGAAGAGAAGATAATGTAAATTCGTCCATTAGCTGCTGCTGCTACCTCAACCATCTGCCCAGAAATGGTGTGAGTGGCAGTAAACAGCCCTAAACACTGCTGTAGCTGGCTGAGATGAGCAGAAGTTGCTGGACTTGTGTCATCTCTTCTCTCCAGCTACCAGGAGGGCCAAGAGGAATTTTGCTCCTGACAAAAATGTACTACTGGGAAACAAAAAAAGTCAGTTACTATTTTCTTTTTTTAACTTTCCACTGTATATTAGTGATATACTTTTGGGAGTAATGTTCCTAGCTATTCAATCTTTAGTATAGGAAGAGCAGAGTGACACCTTGTCTCATAATCTTTACAATAATCTTCATATTTGGCATTCACATGGTAATGCATGTAGGCATGCAGAGAGACATATGAATCTGAATGCAGATGCTAGCCAACACACATATTATAACACGGTGTTGTTGAAAAACTTCTGTCAGAAGGCTAAAATTGTTTTCTGAAATGGCGACAGGGGAACTTTACATCTAGAGAAGAGAGGCCAAGTGTGTCAAAGCTCCCTGGGCTCAGTTTTGTAATAAAGTGTTAAAAAGACTTCTGTACTGTATGACTAACAGTCTCCAGGGGGACCAGCAGTTGGTGTAATGGCTATGTCACTGGACTCCCATGTAGTCTACTGTGGTTTGAGACCTGGACCCGGTGGCTTAAACTCACACCAAGTGCATGTGCATGCGTGCCCAAGATCCTGAGAGGAGAATGGAGGAGAAGGGATTGTGACATGGCCATACCCCCCCCGGGGGGGGGGGGGCGGTGATTTCTTGCTTTCTGTCTCTTGTTTCTCTTTCTCTGGCAAGCACACATGCCCTGTAGCATAAATCTCTCTTAAAACACCACCACCACACACATGAAAAAGTCTCCATAGTTAGACTTGGCCCTATGACCTCATGGTTAAGAGAGCCAGATGCCACATAACTGACCATGGTTTGAATCCTGTCCCTGAGACTTGAAAGACACACCAGACATGTGTACATGCCCCATATCCAAACAGAATGGAGATATGGAGGAGAAGGATTGTGGCATGACCACAACCCATTGAGTGGTGCTCTTTCCCTGTCTTAATCTCTATCTGTGTCTCTGGTAAGCACATGTACCCCTTCGGCAATATATAAAATTTTAAAAACCTACTGAAGACAGCCCAGATATACTGTAGCAAAAGCCTTCCAGTTTGCTCATTAACATTATTTAGGAGATGGTGATTATTTCTTGGGAACAGATAATGGTGCCTGTGTCCTACCAGAGAACTTCAGATCACTTCTCTGAAATGATGATCCTGAACAACCCATGTTCTTTGGAATATTTAAGCCTTGTATAAAGTGGGTCTGTAGAGGTGGAAGAGCAGCATTGTGTGCTGAACACAGAAGCTCGGAGAGATCTGGTCCTGGAATTTTAACTATTATTCTCCTGCAAAGGGTCCTGGTTGCTGTTCTAAGTTCATAGTTTTTTTTCTTGACTTTACAACAATGTGAAAATAAGACCGTTTTGTATATTGTCTTCATTTATACAATTATTTAGGGTGTCAACCTACATTACTGAAATGAAGTAAGCAACAGGTTTCTGCTAAATATTACTATTTCAGAATACTCAAAATAAGGAAGACCTAAAGAGATCCCTGATAGAAATATTTAATCACTGCTCTTCAGACGTTAGTAAAGAATTAGAAAGTAAAACAAGTAATCAAGAATGCAGATCCTTTGAAAGATACAATGAATAACACTGTTCTTTTTTTTTTTTTTTTTTTTGAGAAGTTTTCACTATAGGGCGCGTGCGCTCACCAGACAGACAGAGAGAGACACAGAGACAGAAAGCAAGAAATCACCCCCCCAGGGGGAATGGTCACGCCGCGATCCCTTCTCCTCCATTCTCCTCTCGGGATCTTGGGCACGCACACACACGCACCCAGCATGAGTTTTAAGCCACCGGGTCCGGGAAGCGAACCGCAGTCGACTATGTGGGAGTCCAGCAACATAGCCATTATGCTAACTGCTGGTTCCCAACACTGTTCTGAAGAAAGGACTTCTGCATCTCCAACACAGAGCCCTGTAATCTGAGTAACATCCTTTGTATGTGAACATCCCATGCTGAACATGTTTGAGATGAAGACCGAACTGAAGCTTTAACAGGAGCTATAAAAGCTGTCCAACTGTATTTTGAGGTCATGTGGTAGCACAGTGGTGATACAACTGGACCCACATGAAGAAAGTCCTGGGTCCTTATCCCAGAACCTTCTTGAGCACATGTCCCTGTGAGCCAGGACAACTGGATCTATTTTACTAGAAAAGAGAATTTAAATGGTAAAGACAGAGGAACTAACCAGGTATTGTTTCCTGTTCCTAACCTCTTGTACTGATGTCCTTGAGTACATAAAACAACTACCGATGCTGAAACTACATCGCATCATGTTAATATATATGATGCTAAATTGCTTTAAAGAAGGATTTATGATTTACAAGGAAACAATCTTGGCCATCATCATTTTATTTATTTATTTATTTATTTATTTAGATTTTCGCTATAGGGTCCATGTGCTCACCAGGGACAGAGAGAGACAGAGGACAGAAAGCAAGAAATTGCCCCCTAGGCGGATGGCCATGCCGCAGTCCCTTCTCCATTCTCCTCTTGGGATCTTGGACACACACACACATGCACCCTGCATGATTTTTAAGTTGCCAGGTTCAGAACTTGAACTGCGGTCGACTATGTGGGAGTCCAGCAATGTAACCTTTATACCATCTGCTGGTCTTGGTCGTCATCAATTTTACTGAGACATGAGTTTGCATCTATAGTATAACAGGTGAATCAAACATACCTACATATACACGTGTACATATACACGTATATATATATATATATACATATATATATATATACATATATATATATGTATATATATATATATACACGCACAATGTTTTATATAATGAAGTTTTGCTGAGCCTGTTTATAATGAACAGTGTCTCTTTCAGAAACAAATAGAATTAGGGACCAGCAGTTGGCATAATGGCTATGTCGCTGGACTTCCATGTAGTCGACCGCGGTTCATGTCCCGGACCCGGTGGCTTAAAATTCATGCCGGGCGCATGTGCGTGCGTGCCTAAGATCCCGAGAGGAGAATGAAGGAGAAGGGATTGTGGCGTGCCCATCCCCCCTGGGGGATGATTTCTCGCTTTCTGTCTCTCTGTCTCTCTCTGTCTGTCTGGCAAGCGCACGTGCCCTATAGCAAAAACCTCTCCCCCCAAAAAAACAAAAACAAAAACAAACAAACAAATAGAATTAGAAATGACACTTACTGTGGCAAGCCCCAAAGCCTGGTGGGGTTAAGGGAGCCAGATCTCACATGGCCAACCATGATTTGAATACTGGCCCTGGTGTTTTGTTTGTTTTGTGTGGTGTGTGTGTGTGTCTGTGTGTGTGTGTGTGTGTGTGTGTGTGTGTGTGTGTATACATGCCCCACAAATTCTGACAGGATAGAGAAATAGAAGAGAGGAGGTTGTGGTGTGACCATGCCCTATTGGGAGGTGTTTTCTTCCTCTGTCTCTGGTAAGCAACCTCTGGCAATTACCAAAGGAAAAACAAAAAGATAAAAAGAAAAGAAAGAAACAAAAGAAATGATACTGAAAATACATTAATTAAAGTACATTTTGAAATTAATGTGGACCTAGATAATAATACATATAATACATATGTATGATATAAAGTATATATTGGTTCTAACTACTGATTGATTGTAATTACTGGTTATTTATCAGAATTAAAAATAGTCACTAGGAAGGAAGTTCTTTAAATCAGAGAGTTAATATGTGCTTTTTTTCCATTTTTCTTATACTGAACATAATTGGCATTGGTACTAATTTGCATCTTTCTTCTGTAGTCTCTTTTCTCAGCAGCCACTGTAAAGCAGTGAGTGGCTACTCAGACCAGATCGTCCATCAGCGGAGATCAGCTACCTCCTCGCTTCATTGCTGCCTGCTCACTGAGCTGCCATCTGTTTTGTGTGTGGCCAGTCCACGAGTAAGTACCATGGAAGGGAAGAGACAAAATAGATGGTACTGGAAGAATAGGATCTGTTTCTTAAATAGAACCCTTTTAAGTTATTCAACCCTTTAGAAGTAATGTCAATTACTGTTTTAAAAAGAGGGTATCCTTGGGACCAGCAGTTAGTGTAATGGCTATGTCACTGGACTTCCTTGTAGTCGACCATGGTTCGCGTCCCAGACCCGGTGGCTTAAAACTCATGCCGGACACGTGTGCATGCGTGCCCATGATCCCGAGAGGAGAATGGAGGAGAAGGGATTGCGGTGTGGCCATTCCCCCTGGGGGGTGATTTCTCGCTTTCTGTCTCTCTGTCTCTCTCTGTCTGTCTGGCGAGCGCATGCGCCCTATCACAAAAACCTCTCAGGAAAAAAAAAAAAAGAGTGTATCCAGGTTAATAGCCTTCCCAAGAGAGCCCTTCCTCACCTTGAATTGTGTTGATCTGAGAATAGTTGTATGATTGGTAGCTTGCAGTTTAGTAGGTGGTCTAAACTATAGTTGGAATGACCATCCATCTCTCAGGTGGATTATCACCCATCATCGGGGTCAGAGGAGAGAGATCTAATGTCATCTGCATCAAGGTTTTTTTTTTGAGGTTTTCTTAGGAGGGGCTAGATTTCATAGGAGAGAGAGAATCGATCTGACCTTACCACCCAGTATAGTCTCTAAATAAAGAACGGAAACATCAATACTTTGGCATTGAGAAGTGTGTCATGGGTCAGCAGGTGGCATGGTGGTTAAGGGGGCTGGATTCTGCATGGCCAACTGCACTGTTTGAGTCTCAGACCTGGCAACTTGAAAAACATCCCAGCAAATGTGTGTATATGTACCCAAAATCCCAAGAGGCGAACAGAGGAGAGGGGATTGTGGCATGGCCATTTTCTCTGGAGTGCTTTCTTTCTTTCTCTTTTTCTTTCTCTCTCTCATGAGGACACACACCCTATAGCAAATAAAAATAATAATTTTTTTTTTAAAAAAGGAACTTTTGTCAGATGTTTCCCCACTTTCCTAAGGAACATTGCCTAGACTGTGGTTTACCCATACCATTTGAAAAATGATTGTTGGATTGGGCCAGCAGATGGCACAGAAGTTAAGGCAGCTGGATCCCACATGAATGAATGTGCAGTTTGAGTCTTGAACCCCGTGGCTTGAAAATCACACTGGCTGCATGTGCGTGTGCCCAAAACTCTGAGAGGAGAATGGAGAAGGGACTGTGGTGTGACTGTCCCTCTGGGACATGACTTCTTACTTTCTTCCCCTCGTGCTCTCAAGGCAACTCCTGTGAGCACCCTATAGCAAACAAACAAAAAAAGGGTTTGTTGGATCTTATTTACTATTCAGCAGTCATACTCTAATTTGCATAGGAGTCGTTTCTATCGTAGTTTTAACTGTGGGCAGCTGTCTGGCTCCTTTCTAATACCCTGTATTGAAGTTCAGCACTCCCGAGATGCGGACCGCACTGCCTCAGAGGCTCCTGTTGGCACACTAGGTTGGTTTACTTTGCCATTCCCTCAGAGGGTGTTTGTTCACTTTCCTGTTTCTCTCTGTCTCCCACAAGTGCGTAGTCCCCATAGCAAAAAGAAAATGAGAAAGCAAACAATTTGGCCACAGATCCAGAGAAAGGAGAATGAAAATGAGATGCTGAATTCCATTCACTCCTGTCTACTTAGATTTCTTTTTGCTGGTTATGTGCTATATGAACTTACTTCCCTTCTAACTTGATTTAATAGGGGATATCCAGAAAGTATTTTTATTTTGTGTGTATTTTTCTCTTCCAAAGCATTCTTGGTCTTTGAAGCTGAAGGTAATACATGCAGATGCACTTTTTCCAGGACGCATCTAAAGTCTTCTATAGAAGGGAGCCTTCAAATTTCCATTATATAATTGGTTTCTTCTTACTCTTAATCTGATTAGTATATACCAAGAGGCCTAACACAAAGAAGTTTAGATTTCTGAGAGAGAGGTGTCAACACTTATTTTTTTTACTAATTTTATTTATTATTATCATTATTATTATTATTTTAAATTTACTGTAGGGCACCAGACAGAGACAGAGAAAGAGAGAAAGAAAGTGAGAAAGGAAGCCACCAGGTCCAGGACTTGAACCACAGTCGGCCATGTGGGAGTCCAGCACTTTAACCACCATGCCACCTGCTGGCCCCCTTAGCCCCCCTTTTTTTGAGAGAGAGATTTTTGCTATAGGACACATGCACTTGCCAGAGAGACAGAAAGTGAGAAATCACCCCCCCCCCCCAGAGGAGATGGCCACGCTGCAATCCCTTCTCCTCCATTCTCCTCTCAGGATTTTGGGCATGCACACACTTGCACCTAGTGTGAGGTCTAAGCTGTTGGGTCCGAGACTTGAACCACAGTCAACTACGTGGGAGTCCAGTGATGTAACCATTACACCATCTGCTGGTTCCAGCACTTTCTTACTTCTCGTATTTCCAGCGTTTTGTAGAGCTAATAAGTATGAGTTATCTTGGTGTATAATCACAAGTATGGGTATAAAAGTTCATCATTTATTAACACTTGGAGCTCCCAAAAATCTCTGCAGTTAACTGCTCTTAAGAACAGCTCCAGGGAGGCCAGGAGGTGGCACAGTGGATAAGGACACTAGACTCCCACGTGGCCATCTATGGTTCTAGTCCTGGACCTGGTGGCTTGCTTTTTCACCCCTCCCCCATTCTTTCCCTCTTTGGTCAAATTAAAATAAACAAAAAAAAATGTTAAATAGAATAATTCTTAAAAAAAAAAAAAAAAAAAAAAAAAAAGAGTAGCTCTAGGACCAGCAGATGGTGTAATGTTGACGTTGTTGGACTCCCACGTAGTCAACCACAGTTTGAGCCTTGAACCCAGCAGCTTAAAACTCATACTGGGCATGTATTCATGTGTGCCCAAAATCCTAAGAGGAGAATGTAGGAAAAGGGATTGTGGCATGGTCATCCCCCCAGGGGGTGTTTCTTGCTTTTTGTCTTTCTGGTGAGTGCATGCACCCTATAGCAAAAATCTCTCAAAAAAAAAAAAAAAAAAAAAAAAAAACCCTCCATTCTCCCAACCTACTCATACATGCATGTCCCAAATATATACTGGACAGTTGTTTTCAGAAGAGCCAGAAGTCTTAACTACTGAGCTACTGGGCTGCTGTTTCCCTAAAGAACAATAAGTCTAGTTTGAGGAAAATGATGATGGCTATAAATTCGTGGTGGCAAGCAGGAGAAAGCTTTTATCCTTTGGTAAAAGTCTGTTCTCCGTCATCTTCCTTTCCTTCCTAGCCTCTGTTCTCATATTGTTTGTAGGGTTTCTTCACAAAGCATGTGCTAAACCTAAAACTGGGAGTAGTTACACCATGACCAAAGGAAAGGAATAAGACTTAAACACGTCTGATTATTTCATACCTCCATACACAACTCTCACCTTTCAGTCAGTTCTGGAGTAGAATAAAGCAGCATTTCATGAGGTACCTTGAATGTCTTACACTGATTGCTAACCCACTGATGATGAGGAGAGAGAAACTGATTTCCTTTGAAGCCTCAACCCTGGCCTTGAATTAAGACAAGTTAATTTCCAGGACCAGCAGATGGCATAATGGTTACGTCACTGCACTCCCACATAGTTGACCACAGTTTTAGTCCCAGACCCAGCGGCTTTAAACTCATGCTTGGTGCACGTGTGTGTGTGTATGCCCAAAATCCCGAGAGGAGAGTGGAGAAGAAGGGACTGCAGTGTGGCCATCCCCCTGGGGGGCGATTTCTTGCTTTCTGTCTCTTTGTCTCTCTCTCTCTCTCTCGCTCTCTGTTGAGCACATGTGCCCTATTGCAAAAATCTGTCCTTAAAAAATAAATTGATTTGGCATATGCTATGAAAACTAGGATCAGTTCAAGAAGAATTGTGCCACCAAGGAAGGAATTATAGATGTTGTTTTATTATTAGCTAAGGAAATAATTCTGTAGGGTTAATAAACTAAGACCCTTGGGGACCAGCAGTTAGCGTAATGGCTATGTCACTGGACTCCCATGTAGTCGACCGCGGTTCGCGTCCCGGACCAGGTGGCTTAAAACTCACGCCGGGCGCGTGTGCGTGCATGCCCAAGATCCCGAGAGGAGAATGGAGGAGAAAGGATTGCGGCGTGACCATCCCCCCTGGGCGGTGATTTCTCGCTTTCTGTCTCTCTGTCTCTCTCTGTCTGTCTGGCAAGCGCACGCGCCCTATACCAAAAACCTCTCAAAATAAGTAAATAAATAAATAAAATAAACTAAGACCCTGGAAATTTATCTTACCAAAGAAATGAAGCGCTTGGTTGGAGCAGGTATGCTTGCTAAAGCTAGAGCAGGGATGTACATGTCTTCAGGAAGGACACACTGAATGCTTGAGGAGGCAGCCCCCAAAGGCACTGCAGTTGGAGTTAATGAGGCAGAACACAGGCGTTAGCCCGCGTGGAGCTAGAGGGGGATGTACATCCGTCTGTGGGGAGGGCAAAGTGGGGTGTCACGGCTCATCTGCCCCTACTTCTCAGCAATTGGAAGGGCCATTTCAGGTTAGAATGGTTAGGCTGTCTAGGACAGAGCTGAGTTAGGAAGCAGAATTTATTCTAGGTAGAAATGGACACTTCTTGCCCTCTTTTGGACTTCTGGAATACACTGCTTACACACTCACATGACATTCTATGACTCTGCATTGATCTTGATTCAGGGCTCCTGGCCAAAGAAGCTTATCAAAACACTGAAAAAATATTTCACTAAGAGGCCTTACAAACCTCTCAGTATTTAACCCTGAAATTGGAAGGATACCAACAACATGACAATCAAAAATGGGTGAAAGTTTGTAACTGGAGAATTTATTTCATTTTAATTATAAGGGTGCTAAGCAATGAGTCCTAGGCAGAAAAGTCCTTCCTGAGTTGTTAATTGTTCTCACCCTGTTCCTTCTTGCCAAGTTTCTAACTTTTTTTTTAATTGTTAAAAATTTTAAATTTTTTCTCCCCTTTCATTTAATCCAAGATATAAAGAAGTTTCCTAGCTTACATTTCTCCTAAATTTTTCTGTCAAAAACTATTATTCCATTGTATAATGAACAGATTGATTAAGACTGTAACCTTCCATTAGGTGTAAAAGGCATTTGCTTACAAGGAATTACTGCATGTTTAAACAACAAAACAAACCAACAAACAAAAACAAAGCTCTGGCGGCCACGAGCTCACATATCAGATATTAAGCTGCTTATCTAGTTGTATTAGAGCACATTTTAAAGTGTTCTGCATAGTATGTCAGGTTATAGGCTGCTATGGCATTATTTCTTGAATCAATTTCTATACCCTTGGTAAGATTAAGGCACTGGTAACTACTGGATCATGTAAGGTGAGTAACAATCACATATAGGATATAGCAGTAGAACTGAAGAGTTTCAACATCCACTTATAAGTTATATCCCTGCCTTCACCAGTTAGTTGGTCAGAAAGGTTGAGGGCTTATGTGACCACCTGTGAGCGTATGTGATAGCTCTGTAATGTAGACACATGGGCACTCGAAGAGGGGAAGGCTGATGCTGCTTACTGTACGGTGTTCAACAAAACCCAAGGACAACTCTGGTAATAATCGTAGCTTTGACGATTTCTTGCTTTCTTTACCTCAGCTGCCACGAGTCACCCTACTCATCACAGTGCCTATCACAGCCCTGCACTTCAGAATGTGCTGTTCTGCTGGGTGATTCATGCAAACCTTGAGTGAAAATTGCAAACCATCAGCCAAATGCAAAACTGCCATTCAGGGTAAATTATATTCAAAGAATCCAAACATGGAACTGGATTCATTCCTGAATCTTTCACATTATCCCTGACTTTCATGGACACTCAAGATGAAGATAACAATTTCTAGTGAACCGTGAGTTCTGCTTTCTTCCCTAACCACCTTGCTCAGTTTTCAGTATTCCAGAGCACTCTGCTCTCTGTTCAGCCAAGAAGCACTTTTTGCATTCAGTGTGCCACAACACCAGCTTCGTTTTCTGAATCCGATTCGCTCTGGGACGTGGAGCTGTGAGGGGCGGAACTGCACGGGGAAGAGCACTCTGGAGAGCACAAGTAGTGCATCAGTGGGAGGCGGTACTTTCCACAGAAGTCCACGAACTTGATCTGTCTGACACAGCAGTCAAAGTAGACTCCTCCACACTTTGGGTTTGGGCAGTTGCTGGCTAAACCCAAGTATTTAAGAAGATTCTCAGGAAGATCATAAGGAGTGTAGGAAATATTTTTGATCTTAATGGTCCGTGCAGCTAATTTCAGGAGAGTTGGGGGGTCATATGTTAAGTCTCTAACAAAACGCACAACCAGTGGATTTCCTCGTAAACTCAAGTCTTCCAAATGGATAAGGTTGAGGATCTCGCGAGGCAGGTACGTCAGCAAGTTATTATGAAAACTGAGAGAACGAAGTGAATGCAACTGTGAAAGCTGAGGAGTCACACTTTGGATTTTGTTGTCACATAATACCAAGTAATTCAGAGAAGGTAGATTTGCTAATTCTGGTGGGATTTCTTTGATGAAGTTTCCTCCAAGATATAAACACTCTAAACTTTGCAAGTTCTCGATTTAGGCCAGGATGCTCTGCAGCTGGTTGCCGCCCAGGCTGAGGGTCTGCAGCGCCCGCAGCTCCAGCAGCGAGGCGGGCACCTCCTGGAAGCAGTTGCCGCTGAGGCTGAGCACCTGGAGGCCGCGGCACAGCCGCGACTGGGCCAGGCCCTTGGGCAGCGCGCCGGGCCCGCCGAGCCAGTTGTTCTTGGCTAGCAGCGTGCGCAGGCCGCGCAGCCCCAGCAGCTCCGGCCAGAGCGCGGTCAACGCGTTGCCGCTCACGTCCAGCAGCTGGAGGTGCTGGAAGCCGCTGCCCAGCGCCCGCTGCAGCGACACCAGGCGGTTGTGAGGCAGCAGCAGCCGCAGCAGCGCTTCCCGAGAGCCCTGCCGCTCCTCGCACCGCGCTTCCAGCTCCGACTCCAGCGTCTCTGGAGACACGCTGAGGTGGGACCAGTTCAGCTCGGCCTCCCCGGCAGGCCGTGGCCACCGCCGCTCCGGCCTCCTCCATCGCTGGGCGCGGCAGAGCGCCGCGCACGACCCACAGGCCGGGAGCCGCGCAGCGCCCTGGACCCAAGTTTCTAACTTTTGACTATCCATCTTGAGACTGTGAGCCCAAAGTCTTTATGTATAATTCCAATGTAAGTTATTTTCTGTCCAAGAAAGGGGGGGATGGACAGCAAGTGGTGTGGTGTTTAAGGTGCTGCACTCAAACATGCCTGACTGAAGTTCGAGTCCCAGACCCAATGGCTTAAATATCACACCTGGCACATGTGTATGTGTGTGGCCAAAATCCTGGAAGAATGTAGAGGAAGAGGGCTGCTGTGTGGCCATCCGCCCCAGGGAGTGTTTTTTACTTCCTTCTTACTGTCTCTCTCTGGCCAGCACATGTGCCCTATGGAAAAAAACTAAAAAAAAAAAAAAAAAAGATGATGATGATCAAAGACTGGTCCTGTGCAGTGTTTAAGCAATGTGTGTTGGGAGCCGGATCCAATATTGCTGACCATGGTTTGAATCCTGGCCCTGGTGGTGTGAAAAACACACCAGGGACCTGTGCATGCATGCGTAGAATCATGAGAAGTAGAAAAGAAAGAGATTGCAATATGACCACACTCCACTGGGGGATACTTCCTCTCTCGCTCTGTGGCAAGCGCATGTGCCCTCTGACAATTAGAAAAACATCAGAGCACTTACGTTTGGGTTTAAAATTTGTCAGTGTAGAGCCAGCTAGGTGGCGCCGTGGTTAAGGCAGCTGGATCCCACGTGACCAACTACGGGACTCTGGGGAGCGATCTCTCACTTCCCTCCCCTCTCTAACTCTCTCTTGCAAGCACATGTACCCTATAACAAACTTAGAAAAAGGAAAAGAGTAAACTAAGTATGGGCTGGCTCCATGGCCTCATGGTTAAGGGATCCTTATCCCACATAGTTGACCAATGTTTAGTCCCAGCCCCACCAGCTTGAAAAACATGTTGCGCACATGTGCACGCCTACCCCAAAATCCCACAAGATGGAGAAATGGAGCAGAAGGGATTGAGGACATGACCGCATCCTATTGAGCTTGCCTTCTCCCTTTTTTCCTCATCCCTCTAAGTCTCTTCCTGTCAGTTGCTCTCTGATAGTTAAAGATAAAGAAAGGTGCCTCCTCCCCCACCAAAAAAAAAAAAAAAAAAGACAAAAAACTGGGAAAGCAAGGGAGGGGAAGAGAGGGAAAGGGGAAAAAAGACTTAGGTTTGCTTTACTCATCCAAGAGTATGCATGTTGTTCGAGATACGTAACACTGGTCAAACTGCTGTACTGCTCAACTACTTTAAACATTGTTTTAAAAAGAATTATATATTTAATTTTATTTATTATCATTATTATTATTCAATTTGACCAGAGAGAGACACAGAGACAGAGATAAAGAGAGTTTGAAAGCAAGCTGTATTTTTTTTCATGTTTACATTTAGTTGTCATAAATTCTTATGGATAATCAGCTTTCCGCGGTTAGCTTGTGTAACAGGTTTTGGAGCTCTCCAAGCACAGTTTGCCGTGAGCCTCTGTAGTTTTGCCAAAACCAACTGGGCCGTAGATGGCACTGCTTCCTAGCAAACTTGGGCTTCATCTGCAAACCAGAATTGTTTGTTCTCTGGTTATCGGTAAACGATGCTCTTCCTCTGATCTTGGTAGCCCTCCATTCCCTGCAGAGGCACCTGCAGCCCTAAGGTCAGCTAGCTGATTGTTTATATGCCCACAGCAGTATTTCTCAGGACTCAGCTTGAGATGCTAGGGAGCTTGTTATAAACCTAGGTATATTGGCCCCTGCCTCAGACCATCTGGATAAATTTGCACTTTTGTGCTCCCAAGGAGATTCTTAAAGCATACCAAAATTTGACAGACATTGCCCTAAAGATTGAGCAATATGAAAATAGGAAAGTCAGTAGCAAAGTAGAGGGCTTTTCCTAAGGGCCGGATTTCTAAGAAATAATATAACTACCCTAACTACAGCCAGTGTTTTATGTGCTGATTTCTTCTGTACCTCTGCTCTTGCCTTTGATGCCTGGTTTCTCCCCATTTCTTAATCTAGCTCCAGGGTCCTTCTGAACAAGTATTACTTATCAAAGGCCTCTAGCATTTTTTTAGAGAGAGATATTTGCTGTAGGGCGTGTGCGCTCTAGGGTGCTTGCCTGAGAGATAGCGAGACAGAAAGTGAGAAATCACCCCCCAAGGAGATGGCCACACGTCAATCCCTTCTTCTCCATTCTCCTCTTGGGATTTTGGGCACACACACACACACATGTACTTGGTGTGAATTTTAAGCCCCTGTGTTTAGGACTCGAACTGTGTTTGACTAAGTGGGAGTCCAGCAACATAACCATTGCATCTCTAGTGGTCCTGGCCTCTAGCCTTCTTATCAACAAATGCTTGGCAGATAAACACCGCCTCTACTTTTTTTTTTCCCAAGATTTTTTGCCATAGGGCACATGTGCTCACCAGAGAGACAGAGTCAGTGTGAGGGAAAGTGAGAAATCATGCTCTGGGGGGATGACCACGCCTCAATCCTTTCTCTATTCTCCTCTTGGAGTTTTGGGTACACTGCCAGATCCAGGACTTAAACTGCGCTAGGCCATGTGGGAGGTCAGCACCTTAACCACTATGCCACCTGCTGCCCCCACAGTTTCTACATTTTAATAAAAGGTAGCCTGCTATCTTCAGCAGACTTTTTATCAGATGAGTTTGCAGCCATCTGAATATACAGCTGCTTGATAGAGTGGGAATAGACCCAGATCACTGAAAAAGGATAAAAACCTGTGTTTCTAAACTGGCAGGAGTCCTCTACTCTACTGGGAGGGTATCTTCTAAGTGTGGTGTGTTGCACTTGTGGTGAGATAAGGCTTTGTGCATAACCTCTGCCCTTGCCAGGAAATGAATCTGCTATTCTCTGGCAATTGTTTCCCTCCCATCCCCATCCTCCCTACTCCCCTTCCTAAGCTTATGTCCTGAAAGGAAAATCTTCTTATCTGCCATGGGGTTTGTCAGTCAGCAACCTGGCCAGGGGAGGAGAGAAAGAAATGGTGATAAACTGAGGAGCATTGCCACAAAAGCATTAAAGATAGCTTCAAATATGCCAGGTCTATACTCTTAGTTCTTTTTTTTAAAAAAAAGAATTATTTAACTTTATTTATTTATTTAAATTTGGCCCAAGGTTTTGGGGAGAAAGCAAGCTGCCGTGTCTGGGACTCAAGCCACGGTCAGCCATGTGGGAGTCCAGTGCCCTTAAGCAGCATGCCACCTGCTGGTCCCAATACTCGTAGTTCTTGAATGACAACTAACTCCTTTTACAGCATCTCATTCACTTATATGGCTAATAGAAATTTCCCAAGAACAATATCTAACAATGAAGGAAAGTGGCAAAGTGATCAGACATATATGTTTATGATAGAATTATTGCTAACCTGGTATTCTGGTTTATCTATGAAAACTCCTACTCTCTGAATATTCAGTTTCTTTATAAGTTTATGTGGTTAGAGGCTGGCCTTTTCCTGTGAAAGCTAACTCAGTCATTAGCAACAGCTGAGTTTGTCAGAATAGGGAATTTAAAACCACTAGTCGAAGAATCATCCACATAAGTCTGTTTTCAAAGCTGAGGTTTCCAAAAGATTTAGTGCATATGGAAAATGTGGAAGAACCTTTTCTGTGACTCTTTCGCTGCAGGTCACCACAGAGCCATTGGATTCTTATGGCAATGACCGAAGTGCAGAGTATGAGCGGCGAGTTTTGAAAGAAGGAGGGAGTCTGGCAGCTAAGCAGCGTTTGTTGAATGGGGCCCTGAGCTGGCTGCAGACTGGCTCAATCGATGGTCACAGCTCTTCCCTGAGCCAGCTGGAGGACTGTGGAGCATCAGGCCTCAGAATGGCTGGTCTTTCATCAGGTTTCCAGGTGGGTTCTCCATTCTCTTGGGATATGTCCCCAGCTTTGGCAAGGGGAGAACCAAGAAGATGCTCCATGTGGTGGTTTCCAGTATTTGGAATTTAGAGTTCTTGTGGTTTCTTTTTCCTCTTTTGCCCTTCGTAGTTTATGAATAAGAATGCCAGAAATTCGGGACTTCTTGATTTAAACAAATTAAAAAGAAAATAGAAGTAAACGTAGGAGTCTCCAGGTCGAATGGGTACAGCTGTCTGTACCATTGCCAGGGTAATGAATGAGAATGTCGTCACTCCAAGAAACCCTCGCTTAAGTAGCATAAACAGTGCCCTGCATGAAACACGAGAGATCTGAGTGATAAGAAGAGGAAAAATTGTGTTTTGTGCCAAAATGATAGGAGATTCCCAGACCCCCTTCGGGTCAAGGTTGAGGGTTGCAAGGAAACTAGATTCATCTTTGCTTTAATGAAATGTTTAAGGAAACAACACAGAGGGTTCATTGGCTCATGTTTTTCGTTCACACCTCCTGGCAATGCAGAGCAGCAGCATGGTGTTAGCTCTGATTGCCCACATTCTCTGATACCTCAGCTGTGTTCATCTCGCTGGCATGTAATGCGAGTGATCTGGAGCAAGGAATTCCACAGCACACCTGCTAATGCTAAGAGATAACTGAATTCCAGTGTTGGAGGCTTGTGTTTTCTACGTGGTGTTAACTTTGTCAAGTGTCAGAGTTTGTGTCAGCCTGTGAGTGGCTTCAGGAGTGCTTTGAACTGAAAGATACCTTTGTGGGTATGTAAATGCAGTGTTACGTGTGGCCTCAGAGCTGTCTTAAACACCTGGAAGCAGTAAGTGAAGGTAAATCATTTCAAAATCAGGAGAAAGCCTTAAATATATAGCAAACCTCTGTGGAAGCCACAGAATCCCAGCAGGCAGTGAGCACAGGTATTAAAAGAAGCAAGATGGCAGGGACCAGCAGTTAGCGTAATGGCTATGTCACTGGACTCCCACGTAGTCGACCGCGGTTCGAGTCCCGGACCCGGCGGCTTAGACTCACACCGGGCGCGTGTGCGTGCGTGCCCAAGATCCCGAGAGGAGAATGGAGGAGAAGGGATTGCGGCGTGGCCATCCCCCCTGGGGGGTGATTTCCTGCTTTCTATCTCTCTGTCTCTCTCTGTCTGTCTGGCAAGCGCACGCGCCCTATAGCAAAAACCTCTCAAAAAAAAAAAAAAAAAAAAAAAAGAAGCAAGATGGCACTTAAGTCATCTTTATCCCATCTTCATTCTCGTTCCCAGTCTCCCAGTACAGGAGTAGAAGGCTTATTGCTGGTGCTGTGGGAATCTCTTGTGGCTTTTCCTGTTCTTTGAAAGAAAAATGGACCTTGTTTAAATAGCAGGAAGTGTCTGAGTTCTTTTTGCATCGATAAAAAGCACCAGCCTCACTGGCTGTTTACTGTGAGAACCAACCAGCTCCTCACTGACCCCATTGCGCTCTGGAGACTGACTGTAGACTGGCTGGGGCAGGGTAGGGTAGGGGTGGGGGGATGGTATAACTAGAACCTGTGTTTTATTTCTCTTTCTTCTATGCTTTTGCATAACCTGTTTCCCTGGAAAAGGTTGACTTCATTTCAGTCCTTGAGAGGTATGGGTTTCATAGCTTGACTGGGTCTCCGTATTTTACCACAAGGCTACATAGTCTCCACAAACATCTCCTTTCATTGGAAAAGAGAGGTGTTTAACATGTTACCCTAATATTACTGTCATGGGCTACATTCTTTTGTAAGAGGGCATTGAGAACCTGTATGAAAATGAAAATACTGTAAGACCATACTATATAGGATTATAGAAAATATTGTAAGAGAGAGTAGGTCTGTTTATTTTGACCTTTCTGAGCTTCTGTTTTTTTTTTTAAAGAATTATTTTAATTTAATTTTATTTATTCATTTATTTTAATTTGACCAGAGAGAGTGACACCGAGAGGGAGAGAGAGAGAGAAAGTGAGAAAGCAAGCTGCCAGGTCTGGAACTTGAACCATGGTCAGCCATGTGGGAGTGTCCAGCACCTTAACCACCATGCCACCTGCTGGTCCCCTGAGCTTCTGTTTTAAAGAAGGGGCTAGACAGGGGTTTGGCTTGGCAGAATCAGCCTGATTTCTAGGGAATTGTGCTCTTCTTGGCTCTGGACCCTGCTCAGCAACAGGTGGTTGGTGCAGTTATGCAGTGTAACTTTGGTAGCTCCTAAAACACTGGGAATGCCAGGCTCAGAAGACAGGGCAGTGTGTGCACAGAAGGAAATCTGTCTTATCCACATGTCTTACTGGAACAAATACTCAAGGCTGATTTTCTCTGTTCTGGCATGCTCACTCGAGCATCAGAAATGTTGTTTAGTGCTTTAGTGTTTTATGACTGTTATTGAGATCTGTTTCTTCTTAGATGTGTCCCTTCAGGACAGTCGACTTCTGCCTCCCCCCGACACAGTAGCAAGCTGACAGCAGGTAGCACTTGCTCCCTTTAGGCTTGTCAGAGTTCCATCCTTACAAGTGGATGCATGTCTTCATCTGAGCTTTTCTAGTCCTACCATCAGTTCACCTCATTGTGGTTAGTAAAGTAGATGCAGGAAGCAGGGCTATGAAAACCATGGGATCCTATTTTGAAATGAAGCTTCTTAAAATTTAGACACAACACAGATTTATCTGTGCTTTAATGTTTGTGCTGAGGGAATGTGTTTGAATGGAGAAGAAGATAAGCAGGCTGCAGAAATCTGATGGACATAGGTTGCTTACTCTTACTCAATGGCTGAAAAATACAGGGGCTTCTATTGTTTTCACCTTCCTGTGCTTTTAATGAGAACAGAAAGAAAAATAATGTCTAAAACTGATCATTACCTCTGTGGGGAATGTTTAGTAGCTATCAAAATTGAGAGACCCCAGGAAACCCACTTAAAGAGGAAGGATAATTAATTGTGATAAGAGGAAAACCTTAACATTGTTATGAAAACGCTGCTGTCTGATCAGACTTGGAATTCGTATAGCCTTCTTGTCTGGTGCCAGGGAGTGGGTTTAGCAGTCAGTTCTGTCCCAGCTGCAGTCATCTGATTGTGTTGGTAAGGAGACCAACAAAAAGAAGAGCATTTCGGTAATCTAAACAGGACCAAACAAAGAGGCTGAACAAAGGTGTGTGCCCAAGTGGTCGGGAGGGGGTGGGTGCAGAAGAGATGTGGCCTGGCAGTGTTCCTGAGGTGGGAAAAGGCAGGCCACAGTGCAGAGAAGTAAACATCCAGGACCTGCGGCCAGAGCCAAAACAGTGGCCGGAGCCAAAACAGTGGCCGATGATGTGTTGTGGTGCTGTCAGCACATCCGTTCTTGTCTGGCTTGCACAGCGATTGCGCTCTTGGTGAATAGTGGTGAGGACAGAGAAGTGACCGCTGAGAACGCCTGGATTGCTCTCAGCCGTCGGCCTCAGCAGTTCCAAGGAAAAGCCCTGCGTTCAGGCCCTGACACCGAGGATGTACAGCACGTTTTCCCGCTGACTTTTAGTGTCAGTGGTCTGCATCTCTCTCTCCTTTCCCGCTCCCTTTTTGAGTCCGACAGCCACTTCCTCATATACTCTTATCCAGCCCCTTAAACTTCGTGTTTTCCCTCTTAATGGCAGCATTTGTTCGGGGTATGTTTATAGACCAGTCTGCAAACAGGAACCTCTCCTTCCTGAAATATGACGGGAGTTGAATGATACCGAATGGATAAGATGACAATTTGTGAGTTAAGGGTTCTTTAAAGATCTCTGGCTGAAATGCTTGTTTTATAGGAAGAGGAAGGAGAAGGCATAAGTTAATAGTGAAAGCAGCTTTGCTTCACAGAAACCCAAAGGCCATCTTTTCGAGAAGCTGAATGAGCCGTGGTGTCGGTAGTGAATTACAGCATGGATTAATGACAGTTACCAGCCATTCTATGGGCATTCATGTAGGAAGAGGGAATTTTATTTTATTTTTAAGAAAAAGGTTGAAGGTGGGTACATTCAGTTACATTTCTTGGTGTTCAAGTATCTCCAAGGCAGCCCTTATTCTGTATGTTACTATTTGCAGAAATGAACACATTATCACACAGAGCGTAGCAGAAACATAGCTAGAGAGAAGATGGACAATTAAGAAAAACCGGATTTTTCAGGTCACTTGCAGCAGGTGGGATGTGGAGATCACTCACAGGTGTCTACAGGTACCTGGTGCCTCCTGAGTAAGGAATGGAGCCGGGAGCTTTTAAATGCCTTTGCAGCAGATGTCTGCTAAGGACAGCTGTCGGTTGGTAGGGAACCCACACCTCCCTACTTCAGGAGTTTTCTTCCCATTACACTCCTGGAGATTATTTAACAGGGCTTTCCATTCTTGCTCTAGAACACTTTGCAGCTCTCACGATGACGGTCATCCTGATTGTAGTAATTTTGGCTGCACACAGCTTTGCAGTGTGTGATTTTGTTGTTTCAATTAGATACAGTTTCCACCCCAACACCCTTTTCTTCTCCCCAGGTAAGAAGAGCCTCATCACGACAGTGGAAAGCTGTATGCCCTTGATGTCCTGCTGACTCGGCTCAAGTCTCAAGGACACAGGGTCCTTATCTACTCCCAGATGACCAGGATGATAGACCTGCTGGAGGTAGGAGAAGGAACCTTGGGGACCTCGAATACCATGGCATTTAACATGTAGGCCTCAGATGTTCATGACTAATGTCAGTACTGCTTGATAGGAGCCTTGAACCTCCATTTCGTGAGTTTTTCCGTCTAGAAAGGGAACAGATCAACTACTGGCAGGAGGGAAGTGTGCAAAGGACTTCTGCCTCCTTCCCCGGACCAGTGAGACAGAGTACTCCTTATACCGAAGAACCTCCTTGAAAAGCCCTCTGAAATTCTGTATGGAAAACAAGATTTGGGATTAGTTTTCTATGTGCAAAGCAGCACCATTTCAACCCAAGTTCATGTAGTGGTTCTCAACTTGACTACATACTGCAATCACCTGGACAGCTTTAAGAACTAGTGAAATCTGGTCCCATCCCCAGAGATTCTTATTTAACAATTTTGGAGTACAGGCATTAGGATATTTAAAAGATCCTGAAGTGATTCTAGTACGCAACCAAGGTTGATAATTATAGGGTTAATGGTGAAAGATACATCTATGTGTTACTGTGGAGGACAGCTTTTGTTTCTTTATTTTTTAAAAAATTATTTTGTTTAATTTTATTTATTTATTTATTTAAATTTGATCAGAGAGGGACAGAGCAAGAGAGAGAGAAGGTGAGAAAGTAAGCCTCCAAGTCTGGGACTTGAACCGTGGTCAGCCATGTGGCAGTCCAGTGCCCTTAACCACCACACCACCTGTCGGCCCTAGCTTTTGTTATTTTATTTTTTGCCATAGGGTGTGTGTGCTCGCTGGAGAGAGAGAGAGAGAGAGAGTCAGAGGGAAGTGAGAAATCACCCTCCAGGGAAGATAGCCATGCCACAGTCCCTTCTCCTCTATTCTCTTCCTGGGATGTTAGGTATGCACACACATGTGCCCAACATGATTTTTAAGCCTCTAGGTCCAAGACATAAACTATGGTCAGCCATTTGGGAGTCCAGTGCTCCAACCACCATGCCACCTGCTGGACTCTCTTTAATTACTTCTTTGTTGAAGTTTTACTCAACATTTGTCACCTTTTATTCATAGTGGAGCATGCATGTGTGCACATGAGAGTAAGAGACCAAGAGAGATGGGCAGTCTCCATGGGGCCTGGTCATGCTATGATCCCTTCCTCCAGTTCTCTACTCCATTGTATCTTGGGTACCTGGGCACATGCTGGCCAGGCTGGGGATATGAACTGCATTTACAGTGTGGGTCCAGCTGCTCTTAAGCAGTGCATTATCACTGCACCATATGACCAGCCTTTCTTTGAATAGAAGCTTTTTATTTTGCCCAAATAAAAGCTTATTATTTGAGAAAGAAGAGGTCATGGGACCAGCAGTTAGTGTAATGGTTATGTCACTGAACTCCCATGTAGTCAACCACGGTTCAAGTCCCAGACCCGGTGGCTTAAACTCACGCTGGGCGTGTGTACGTGCATGCCCAAGATCCCGAGAGGAGAAAGGAGGAGAAGGGATTGCGGTGTGGCCATCCCCCCTGGGGGGTGATTTCTCGCTTTCTGTCTCTCTGTCTCTGTATTTCTGGTGACCACACATGCCCTATAGCAAAAAACCTCTCAAAAAAAAAAAAAAAAAAAAAAAGAAGAAGGGGTCATAATCATAGAAACAGAACAGTGGAAATGAGAACAAATAGTCACAAATCACAAGAGTATGTCTTTATGCAAGAACGTTGGAGAGACTGAAGCTCCTGGATCCAGGAGTTTATTAATTTCTCATGTTTTTCCTGAGTCTTGTATAGTAAGGCTTCATGTTTTAGCCTTGCTACTCCAGGGAGTGGGTAGTAAGCGGAAACTGGACCATGATCAGCTCCTTGGGAATTGGGGAATAGGGACCATATCGGTGCAGAAGGCATGACGGGTAGATTCAGTAGGGAAGATTTTAAGCTCTTTGGAAGCCATGTTTGGCTTCCTGAAATTTGCAGTGACTTTATCTGAGTTTAGTAGCAGGTTCCTTTTAATAATCTGTCAACTCCTCTTAGCATGAGACATAACGAATACTATTTGAGGTCCATTTGATCACTATGTCTTAATTTATGTACAGTATTTAGCCCTTTGATTGCTGTCAACAGATCAAACTCTGGTTTGAATTATGAGTATGCCGTCAATTTCTGAAAGATGGAAAAATCCATATAGGTGACTAAAAGTCATGAGAACAGAGATGATTAAGCCATTGTGTTTGATACAAATCTTTTTTTTAAGAGAGATTTTGGCTATAAGGTGTGTGTGTGCTCACCCAAGAGACAGAGAGACGCAAAGCAAGAAATCACCACCTCCAGAAATCACCCCCCAGGGTGGATGGCCACACCTCACTCCCCTCTCCTCTAGACTCCTCTTGGGATTTTGGGCACACACGCACTTGCGCCCAGCATGAGTTTAAAGCTGCTGGGTCTGAGACTCAAACTGAAGTCAACTACATGTGAGTCCCGTGATGAGTCCTGTGATGTAATCTTCACGCCATCTACTGGTCCTTCTTTCTTTCTTTCTTTTTTTTTTTTAAAGAAAAGGTTTTTGTCTTAGGGTGCGTGTACTCACCGGGGAAGTAGACAGTGAGAGGGAAAATGAGGCATCACCCTTCCCCCCCCAAGGGGATGGCCACGCCATAACCCTTTCTCTTCCATTCTCCTCCTGAGATTTTTTGGCACACATGCACATGCACCTGGAATGATTTTCAAGCCACTGGGTCTGTGACTCAAACCATAGTTGGCCATATAGGAGTCCAGCGACCTAACTGCTATACAATCTGCTAACCCTGATATAAATATTTTTCAAGTTTATTTTATTTTTTTCCACATGAGAGAGACAAATAGACAGGCATCCCCTACAGTGTCTTCACCCTGCAGTCCACCTCCTTTCTCAGACAACCTTGATTATGGGCACAACTGTATGTGCCTAGCATGCACAGGGAGGATGAAAACCCAGAACCTTCCAGCATTATTGCTGTGTCACTGCTAGACCCCAATATATTAACAAATCTTGCCTGTTACAGGTTGTAACAGAAGTAATCCAAAATTAAAGTACTACATTTATCTCCAATATCCTGTTCAAACAAAATTATACCGACAGCCAATTCAATATGATTAACTGTCCAGCAGTGAGGCTCTTTTTAGGTAATGTACACTTGCCTTGACCTGAAGAGCCAAGGAAAGTACAGATAAATACTAATTTTAAGCTACTAAGAATTATAGGCAAACGGGATCAGCAAATGGCATAATTGGTTACGTTGTGGGACTGCCATGTTGTCAACTGCAGTTTGAGTACCAGCAGCTTAAAAAACTCACACTGGGCACGTGTGTGTGTGTGTGTGTGTGTGTGCATGCCCAAATTCCTGAGAGGAAAATGGAAGAGAAGGGATTGCAGTGCGGCCATCCCCCCTGGGGTGTTGATTTTTTGCTTCCTTTCTCTCTGTCTCTCTGGTGAGCTCACATGCTCTATAGCAAAAATCTCTCATTAAAAAAAAAAAGAATTACAGACATACTAACAATTTGGGTGGTAATGACTTTTATTTCCAAGTCTGTATCATATATAAAGAGTGCTAAAAATTTATTCCTATTAAAAGGCAGTTCCAAGGAAATATAGGCAAGCAACCAGAATAAGCTAGCCCTGGTAGGTGAAGGTGAGAGTAGGTGGTTTGAATTTGACACCCCCTAGATTTGAAGTTCTTCATTCTGTGTATTGTACATTTCTGGGTACTCACTAATTATTTCTAAAATAAGTAATTCAAAGTGTGATCATGAGTTTTGTACAGAATGAATGCTGTAAACAATTCCGGCCAGGGTCATTTCCTACCTGTCTGTAATCCAGCTGTTACTTTAGGGGGTGGCTTTAGTGGGTAAGCTTCACCATCAAGGCAACCTGAGAACCTTCTCTAGACATAGATGCTTCTCTCTGTGGGGAATTCTAAATTGGGAAAAGCAAGTTCAAAGCCTGAAATTCACAACTACTGGCATTCCTTAACCAGATGTGTGACAGGCATCCAGGATACCAAAGCCAGAAGATGTTGCAACTGTTTGTATGTTTCCACAGTAAAGTGAAACGTTTGTTTCCTTAGTAGGGTGCTAATGTTCCTTCGACCTTGTTTTTCCTTGGAGTTCATTCTTTTTGGTTTGTTTTAATATTATTGGCGTATATAAACCACATTCTATATTCGAGAGAGAGTATAATTTATTTTCTGAGCATGGAATTGCAGTTCCCCTACTGGTTATAAGTCTAATCATTTATTAAAAATGTAAAGTTATTGTGAATTTTAATTTAGTGCAGGATTAAGTCTGTATTTCTTTGTCTTTCATTTTCATTCACATTCATACAGAAAACTTTCAGTGTAAATGTTCATTAAAGCTATGTTTCAGCATCGAAACATGACCCTGGTACATGAACCCTGAAAATCATAGGATAGGATCTTCTTTTCATTGAGTACAATTTACCTTTAATTTAAAAAAAAAAAAGTTGGAGGGGACCAGCAGTTGGCATAATGGCTATGTCACTGGACTCCCATATAGTTGACCACAGTTCAAGTCCTGGGCCCGGTGGCTTAAACTCACACTGGGAAAGTGTGCATGCGTGTCTAAGATCCTGAGGGGAGAATGGAGAAGGGATTGCGGCGTGGCCATCCCCTCTGGGGTATGATTTCCCACTTTCTGTCTCTGTCTGTCTTTCTGGTGAGTGCACACGCCCTATAGCAAAAACCTCCCCCCACAAAAAAGTTGGGATCAGTGGATGGTGTAATCATTATGTCACTGGACTCCCACATACTCGACCAAGGTTCGATTTCCGAACTCAGCAGCTTAAAACTCATGCTGGGGGAGCTGCCTCCTGGGCAGTGCAGTCCCCGGGCCGCTTCAGGCCGCTTCTCCATTCTGTGGTGGAGCTAGCTCAGGCCCTGAGCCAGGAGGCCAGAGCAAGCTGGTTTTCAAACCGATCTCACTTTGGAAGAAGTACAGGCAGAAAATCCCCGAGTGTACAGAGGCCAGTATCACCCTGAAGAATGGAAGGCTTCTCAGCGGACTGCCATCCTCATTCCCTTCCGAAACAGAAACACCTTATGTATCTGCTAGAACATCTTCACCCCTTCCTGCAGAGGTAGCAGCTAGAATATGGCATCTACATTATCCACCAGGCTGGAAATAAAAAGTTTAATCAAGCCAAACTCTTGAACGTGGGCTATCTAGAAGCTCTCAAGAAAGAAAATTGGGACTGCTTTATATTTCATGATGTGGACCTGGTGCCCAAGAATGACTTTAACCTGTACAAGTGTGAAGATCAGCCCAAGCACCTGGTGGTGGGGAGGAACAGCACTGGCGCAGGTTACGCTACAACGGATATTTTGGGGGTGTTACTGCCCTCACAGAAAGCAATTTTTCAAGGTGAATGGATTCTCTAACAGCTACTGGGGATGGGGAGGTGAAGACGATGACCTGACTCAGGGTTGAGCTCCATAGAATGAAAATATCCCGGCCAAAGCTTGAAGTGGGTAAATAGACAATGGTCTTCCACACTAGAGACGGGGCAATGAAGTGAATATAGAAAGGATGAAACTCGGGACCAGCAGTTAGAGTAATGGCTATGTCGCTGGACTCCCACGTAGTCGGCCGCGGTTTGAGTCCCGGACCCGGTGGCTTAAACTCACACCGGGCGCGTGTGCGTGCGTGCCCAAGATCCCGAGAGGAGAATGGAGGAGAAGGAATTGTGGCGTGGCCATCCCCCCAGTGGGTGATTTCTCACTTTCTGTCTCTCTGTCTCTCTCTGGCGAGCGCACGCGCCCTATCACAAAAACCTCTCCAAATGAATTGCCCCTTAATTGAAGATAATATCATACATGTTATTATCAGTAGATAGTTTTCCATTTTGTGTCCCTTAAATGTTTTGCTTCTTTCTTTTTCCCTCTCACCCTCCCCCATTTCCCACCCTCCTCCCACACTGTCTCTGGTATCCACAGTTGCTTGCTGTGCCTTTATACCATCTGATATCTCAGTTTCTCCATCGAGTGCAGACATTCGGTATTTATTAAATAGCAAGGTTTTTTATTATTATTTTATTTAACTTTTTTTTTTTAAAGATTAGAGAGGGACAGAGCCAGAGAGAGAGAGAAAGTGAGAAAGCTAGCCAGGTCCGCAGTTGGCCATGTGGGAGTCCAGCACCCTTAACCACCACACCACCCGCCAGCTCCTAAGTAGGAAGTTTCTAAGGGACACCCCCACCTTCCCTCTGTAGTGCTGGTTCTCTGCTGATACAGGGAATCTTTTGAAATGATCTTTGAAGTTTTTCCTCTTCCAGCTTTATTGAGTTATACTTGATAAGTAAAAATTATACAATATTAGGTAGACAATGTAATGATTTGATTTGTTTTTAAGTTGCCAGAGGGTACATACAACAGAGGGAGACGGGCTTAGGGGGAGAGAGAGAGAGAAACCACTGCCCAGTGGAGTGTGGTCACACTGCAGTCCCTGCTCCATTTCTCCATCCTGTCAGAATTTGGGGCATGCATGCCCACATGCCCAGTGTGTTTCTCTAGCCCCTGGGTCTGGGACTTGAATCATGGTCAACCATTTGGATCTGGCTTCTCTTAACCACTAGGCCATGGGTCCAGCCTGACAACATGATGTTTTGATATATGTATACATTGTGAAATTACTACCACAATCAAGCTAAATAATATATCCATCATCTCACATAGTTACAATGTTTGTTTTAATTTGCCACAGGGCACTTGTGCTCACCAGAAAGAGGGAGAGTGAGAAAGCACCTCACCCCCTGGGGGGGGGATAAAACCACCCTGCAGTACCCCTTCTTCACTCCCCTGTCAGGATTTTGGGTACACATGCACATGTGCCATGTGTGTCTTTCAAACCACTGTGTCCAGGACTCGAACCACACGGCTGTAGGGGATCCAGCTGCTCCGACCACCATACCACCAGCTGGCTTCTAGTTGTGATGTTTTGTGTGTATGGTGAAAACATGTAAGATTTACCTTCTTAGCAAATTTCAAGTACACAAAATAGTCTTATTAACTGCACTCTTGATGCTGTACATTAGATCTTGAAAAGTTTTTCATCCCATGTAGCTAACCGTTTTACCCTTTGACCAACATCTCCCTCTTTCTCCACTTCTACTCTCTGTTTTTATGAGTTTGGCTTATTAGATTTTACATGGAGTATTTATCTGTGTGTGGCTTACTTTACCTAGCACGGTGTCCTCAGGTTTGTGCCATGTTGTTACATAGCAGGATTTTCTCCTCCTTCTTTTTAAGGCTGGATAACATTTTATTGTGTGTATGTATATATGCTTATGTATGTTTATTTTCTTTATCCATTCATCTTCCAGTAGATACTTAGGTTGATGCTATTGTGAATAATGCCACAGTGAACATGTGGTACAAAAACCTCTTCAAGAGGGATGAGCAGATGGCATAATGATTACTTTGCTGGACTTCTATGTAGTTGACTACAGTTTGCATCCTGGACCCAGTGGCTTCAAAAACTCATGCCAGGCGTGTGTGCATGCATGCCCAAAATCTTGAGAGGCTAATGGAGGAGAAGGGATTGTGGCATGGCCATCCCCCCAGGCGAGGGTGATTTCTTGCTTTCTGTCTGTCTCTCTCTCTAGCGAGCACATACATCCTACAGCAAAAATCTCTCTTAAAAAAAATCTCTTTGAGGTACTAATTTTATTTCTCTTGAATATATTCCTAGAAGTGAGATTGCTGATTAATATAGTAGTTTTATTTTTAACTTTTTGAGGAATCTCTATATTGCTTTATGTTTCCACCAACAGTGTACAAGGATTCCCATTTCTTTCCAACCTCACTGACACATGTTAGCTTTTCTCTTTACTAATAGCCACTTTAGGGACCGGCAACTTGTGTAATGGTTATGTTGCTGCCCTCCCATGTAGTCAACCACAGTTCAAATCCTGGTTGAGGTGACTTAGAACTCACACTAGGCGTTTGTGCGTTTGTGTGTTTGTGCCCAAAATCCCTAGAGGGTGGAAGAAAAGGGATTGCAGCAAGGGATTGATTTCTTGATTTTTGTCTCTCTGGTGAGTGTATGCACCCTATAGCAAAAATCTCTCTCAGAATAAATAAATAAATAAATAAATAAGCCATTCTAAGAAAATAAACAGTCCAGGCCCTAGGACAGATCCACAGTGTCAGAATCCCTGGGGTAGTCTAGGCATGTGTATTATTATCCTGTTTGAGAATCATAATTTAAAGCCATTAGTGCATCTTCTTCATAACATACTTCTTTTTTTTTTTTTTAAGAGAGATTTTTTGCTATAGGATGTATGTGCTCACTGGAGAGACAGAGACAGCAAGACATCACCTTCCGCCCCTAGAGAGGATGGTCACACCTCAGTCACATTTCCTCCATTCTCCTCTCTGGATTTTGGGCACACACACATGTGTGCCCAGTATTTTTAAGCTGTTGGGTTTCAAACCATGATCAACTATGTGGGAGTCTAGCAATGTAACCATTATGCCATCTGCTGGTCCTCATAACCCACTTATTTAATGATTTTTAAGAAAAATCACTACCTATTAAAACTGTATAGGTCTTTCTAAATTTTGAAAGTCATAATTTTTTTAAAAAATTTTTTAGAGGTTTTTCCTATAGGGCACGTGCACTCGCCAGAAAGACAGAGAGAGACAGAAAGACAGAAAGTGAGAAATCATACCCCAGAGGGAACGGCCATGCCGCAATCCCTTCTCCTCCATTCTTCTCTTGGGATCTTGGACACGCACACATACACACCTGGCATGAGTTTAAGCCACAGGGTCAGGGACTTGAACCACAGTCAACTGCATGGGAGTCCAGCGACATAGCCATTACGCTAACTGCTTGTCCCCATAGTTTTATTTTTTCAAGCAGTATTAGAACTTACTTTGGTTAGTAGTTATTGATCCACAAGAGTTCACTTGATGGTACTGATATTCATGTTTGTTTAATCAAAAGGGACAGGACACTAAATTATGAGACCTCTAGGAGAGGCAAAAGGTCCACATTTGGGTTGTTTTGTCTCTTTTTTGCTTAATTTGTTATTTATTCTATTTGTTCTTTTTTATTGTTACACTAATGTAAATTTATTATGATTAGCTTTTGGTTTTTTAATGGCCTGATTGCACATAAACCCTTGAGCGAGAAAGGTCCCAGAGGAGAGGGAGAAAGCATCCCCCAAAGAATGTGGTCACACTACAATCCCTTCTCCTCCATTTCTTCATCCTGTCAGGATCTGGGTAATGCACACACACCTGCATGACTTTCAAGTCACCCGAACTGGGATTCAAACTGGTCGGTCATGTGAAATCCAGCTCTGTTAACCACTAGACCATAAGCCTATTATTATTATTATTATTATTATTATTATTATTATTATTTTGGTAAAGCTTATTTATTTCATTGCTGAGAGACCCAGTAGGGTCTTTATGCTGTCGTATACCACAGCCTTAGCCAGTTTGAATCATGGTAATACATGCCCGATGTGTATTGGGTCCTTGTAATGCAAAGCCAGACCTTCCTGTGTGGGTTCAGCATTGCAGGATTGCATTGCCTCTCTGCCACCATGTGACCCTTTTCTTTGCTGCTTTCAATGACGCTAACGAAGTTCTGATTGCTCTGTGCGGGGCCAGAACTTGAGTCACACTAATGACTGATGGACCATTTACTGAGCCTGTCCTAAATATTAGGTCATCGGGAAAGTCATGGTGTATTTTTCTATGCAAAAATGCGTTCTGAACTTCCCAACAACCCAGTACTATAAATGGATCTATGTGTGAGAGACTCTTGGTTTCTATAGAATACCTAGGGTAAGTGAAAACTGGGTAATTTGGTGGCTTTTCTGTCCCATAAGCCCTCGAATGCCCAGAAGTGCTGAGCATGACACAGTTACTGTAAACCATGGTAATATCTGACTAATCATCAAACAGTGGTCCTCAGACATGGGAGTGAACTATAGAGACTTGAGAGATGAATGGGAATGATTGTACCATCTTTAAAAACTACCTTGCTTCAGTACCCTGCAAATGGAAAGTTTCTAATTAACCAAATCTCAGTTGCTGGTTTTAAAAACAACACGGGGTCAGCCAGTGGCATGGTGGTTAGCGTGGCTGGATCCCACATGGCCAGCTGCATGATTCGAGGCCTAGATCAGGCAAGCTTTAAAAATGTGCCTGGTGTTTGTGGGCCCAAAATCCTGAGACAAGAATGGAAGAAAAGTGATTGCAAGTTGATCATTTCCCTGGGGAATGTTGAGTTCTCACTCCCCCATTCTCTGTCTCTGTATTGCTCCATTAAGTGTATGTACCTTATAGCAAGCTAGAAAAAAAAGAAGAAAAAGGCCAACATCCAGGAATTTTTATTTAAGAATTATTTATTTAATTTTATTTATTCATTCGTTTTTTTTTTGGAATTGAGATTTTTTGGTTGTGTCGAGGATCAGTACAGTCATTTCAGTTTGTACCCAATTCTTAACATATGTACCAAAAATTGAAAAAGTCAAGTATAGTGATTCTCTTTTAGTTATTTCAGTGACATTCCAGTTTCAAATTTGTAGTCAAATTTTCCATAAAAGAATATCAAGAACCACTGTCTTCAGATGTTGAAAGCTGTTACGTACATCCGGCCAAATCACAATTTAGTATCATACACACTGCATACTTCAAATTTCCAATCTTTCACAGCACATTAACAAAATTATTAGGAAAACTGGACTACCATGACCAAAGATGTTACAGAGTGCACACAATTCTGACAGGGAGAGCAACAATCAAAGAGTGGTTTTCTTTAGGAAACAATACTACTAAAAAATATAATAGAAGTAATTAAAAATATTCAAGACACATTAATGCATGATCATGACTCCAAACTGCCACTTAGTATGCTTTGTGTTTAGGATATTAAAAACTAGCCACCCTCCCCCACCTATGGAATGTTAAGCTGACACGCAAGAGAGTCAAAGTCTCCTATAAGTCAATATCCCACTATTTTCTGGTTGTACCAAAATATAAACCAAGAAATTATTTCACCTCTTAAAAAAAGCATTTACACTTAAAAAATGAGATGAGATGGGATTCTCTCCTTAAAAATGTTTCTAGAGCTACTAAAACACTTGCATTTATAAAATAGTTGATAAAAATATTCCTCTGGATTGTACAAGAAGAGAGACAGGGACCTTTGATAAGACATGGTATATGATATTACTCAGACTTAACTTCTTTCTCGCTTGCTTCATCAGAGGTGGATCTCCTCATTTTTAGTGTCTCCATTTTCTGCAGGTAAATCTTCTTTAGTGTCTCAGTTGGCCACTTCATCCTGTTTCTCCTTTGCTCCCCTTTTCCCTTTCATTTGCTCTCTTTAGTCTGAAGATTTCTCCCTCCCTGCCACCTTTTTTGGCTTCCTCTCCACTTTTGCAGGAGCAGGTTTAGCCAGCAACCTCGCTGATCTCCTCTTGGGCTCTTCGTTGGCTGCCCCCTTGGCTGAGCTGACCTTCCTTCTTGGGCATCTTGGCTGCGGACAGGGTGCGTGCTGGGTGCCTGAGAGGCCATGGCACGCCTAGAGCCTTTGCCGAGTTGAGCAGATAAACCCTACTGCTCCTCCCGCTGCCCGAACTGCTGGGACTCCTCATTGATTTATTTTAATTTGACTAGAGAGACAGACAGAGAGTGAGAAGTGGGGGGGGGGGGGAGGGGACACAGTGAGAAAGCAAGCCACTAGGTCCGGGACTTGAACCGTGGTTGGCCATGTGGGAGTGTCCAGTGCCTTAACAACCACGCAACCTGCTGGTTTCCACCACCATTCAGTTTTTGTTTGTTTGTTTGTTTGCTTTTTGAAGAGGTTTTTGCTATAGGGCGCGGGCACTCACCAGACAGACAGAGAGACAGAAAGCGAGAAATCACCCCCCGAGGGGATGGCCACGCTGCAATCCCTTCTCCTCCATTCTCCTCTTGGGATCTTGGGCACGCACGCACACGCGCCAGGCGTGACTTTAACCCACCGGGTTTGGGACTCAAACCGTGGTTGACAAAATGAGAGTCCAGCGACATAGCCATTATGCAAACTGCTGGTCCCTTTGTTTATGCCCTTTCGTATTTATTTTGCCACTCCTTTGCTTAAAACTCTTCAGGGATTCTCCAGCACCTCTAAGATAAAAGTACAAGCTCCTTTACGTAGTACACGGATCTCCATTCTGGCCTGTATCTACCTTCACAGCCCCATCACCAGTCCACTTTTCCTTTCAAAATGTATGACCCAGAAATGAGATTAAGGTGTACGGTGGTGACTTTCCTAAACACACCATCCCCAAATCACTCTGTTGTACTGTTCCCTCCTTCTATTGTCCTCCTGGAGCCTCCTTTCCCACCCGGTAAACCTCAGTTTGTTCTTCAAAACCCTGTCCAAGTATCAACCTTCCTTCCCGGGCTCCTTTCTCTACTCAACTTAATCACATTATCTTGCAATTAGTTATTTTATATCCTAGACTTTGACTTTGTCAGTGGAAGAAAGTGTCATAAATCCTTATTTCTAGTGCCTGGAACTGTTCTTTGGTTTGGTAGTTCATTTGTTCACTCACTCGACTGACAGAGGTTTACTGAGCATCCCCCAAGGACCCAGCATGTTTTACGCACTAGGAATTCAGTATGCAACAAATGTAATTTCCAGTTCTATCCTCCTGGTTACTAGAAATAATATTTCTAGTGGGGTGTTAGAGGAGATTATACTTTAAATAAAAGGAAACTAATAATACAAATGCTTTAAAGAAAATGTAGCAAGTAAGGAATGATAGAATGATCAGGGTCGTTGTTCTATATGGGTTCCTAAGGCCTCTCCGATAAGGCGACATAAAAAAGTGAAGAAGCTGGACCAGCAGGTGGTGTAATGGTTACATCGCTGGACTCCCACGTAGTCCATGTAGTCAACTGGGGTTCAAATCCTAGACCAGCAATTTAAAACTCACAATGGGCATGTGTGCATGCGTGTTTGCCCCAAATCCCAAAAGGAGAATGGAGGAGAAGGGATTGCGGTGTGGCCATACCCCCTCGGGGGATGATTTTTCACTTTCTTTCTCTCCTGTGAGTATATGTGTACTATAGCAAAAGTCTCTCTTTTTTTTGGGGGGGGAGAGGGTTTTCTTTTTTTTTTTTTTTCCACTATAGGGTGCGTGCACTCGCCAGACAGACAGAGAGAGACATAGAGACAGAAAGCAAGAAATCACCCCCTGGGGGGATGGCCACACCGCAATCCCTTCTCCTCCATTCTCCTCTTGGGATCTTGGGCACGCACGCACATGCGCCCGGCGTTAGTTTTAAGCCACTGGGTTTGGGACGCGAACCGCGGTCGACTACATGAGAGTCCAGCGACATAGCCATTACGCCAACTGCTGGTTCCCCAAAAGTCTCTCTTTAAAAGAAAAAAAAATAAGGCTAGAGGTCACCTTGGAAGTCTAGCATAAATTTATTATATAATAAAAATGATGAAATGGGACCAGCAGAATGACGTAGTGGTTATGTTGCTGGACTTCCTCATGGCTGACTCAGGTCCTGGACCTACTGGCTTCAAACTCATACCAGGTGCATGCATGCCCAAAATCTTGATAGAAAAGTTGAGAAGGTATTTCAGCATTTTCATCCTTCCTAGGGAGTGATTTCTCACTTTCTGTGTCTCTGTCTCAGGCGAGTACATGCACCCTACAGCAAAAATCTCTCTTTAAAATACAAAATGATGAGGACCAGCAGTTGATGTAACAACTATGTCACTGGACTCCCATGTAGTTGACCACGTTTCAAGTCCTAGACTCAGAGGATTAAACTCATGCTAGGCACGTTTGTGTGCATGCCCAAGATCCTGAGAGGAGAATGGAGGAGAAAGGATTATGGCATGGCCATTCCCACAGGGGGTAATTTCTTGCTTTCTGTCTCTCTGTCTTTCTGGCAAGCACACATGCCCTATACCAAAACCTCTCCAAAAAGAAAAAAAAAAAAGGGAAAGAAAAAAGAGAAAGACAGAAAGAAATGGTTCCTCTAGTCATTTGTTTGAATGGTCAGAAAACTAAGTAGATTTGGGCTAGCTAACAGCGTGGTGGATAAGGAGGCTGGATCCTCCATGGCCAACAGCATGCTTTAAGTCCTGGACCCAATGGCTTGAAAAACATGTTGGGTGTTTGTTGATGCATGCCCAAAATTCTGAGAGGAAAATGAGGAGAAGGGATTGCAATATGACTGTTCGCTCATTGGGGCTGCTTTTTCACTTTCTTCCTCTTCCCCTTCCTCTCTCTGTCTCTCTCCAGTGAGCGAGCACACACCCCCTCTAGCAAATCGTTAAAAAGGAAGACTGAGCAGATATAAAGGGGATGATCCACATCATGTTTCCAGAGTTCACATAGTTTGCCCTGTAAGAGTAAAGAGCTCCTGCCAGCCACAGAGAACCAAGGTTGGCCTGGGCTCTCAACCATGGCCAAAGGAGTAGAGGTAGGCATGTCCTTTTGTATCCTGAGGGCTAGAGGGGGGCTCTGAATCATTCTTAGATCATTTACATTTTAATTTTGTGGGTCAGGCGTGGAATTCACTTGTAAATTAGAAGCTCCCAGAATATTCCTTAGAAAAATGGGGCATTAAGATTGAAATTATTTCCTAAATTATGCTTTATATGAACTTATGGTGTATGTGTGGTGGGGAAAAGAGGGTGCTTTATTAGGGAAACAGTAGGTTTAGCTGCTTATCTGGCATTTTTCCTCTGCCCTGAGATCTATTTAGTTTTTGGAGACTCCTCGAACCATTTATGGACCAGGAAGAGATTAGTCAGCCTAAAATGTCAAGAAAGGCAATGAATCTTATATTTGAGAGTGCATTTGTAAACATGTATTTGTAAACGGTGGGAATCTATCTGGCCAGTGATAAATGACAGCTGCCCTTATTTTCTGTGTTGTTCTTCTTGGAGTAGGAATATCTTTGCCTTTGACTTTTTAGTGGTTATTATAAAGTGCACCATTTATTTTTGTGTCTGTGTCAGACTGTTTTAAATGTGTATATCTAAAGGGAAAGGAGCTTTTGTCCCTTAGTATTACTTTGAGAAGTCTTTTGTCCCATAGGACAGCTTTTAGTCCTCCAAGGGACTGAACTTCCACCCCTTCTCTTGGGGGAAAAGCTCGCCCTCCAAGTGTTGGTCCAGCTTTTTCTAGTTGTTCTCTAGAAAACTTCCCCTTTTTCCTGAAACTCCCTTTCATTGACTTACACAGCCAGGCCCCTCCACACCATTTCAGTTCTCACCTCCGTCCCCCATACCTGTGTCCAGCTTGGTGTTGATAACTTTGTGAAGATGATAACTGTTAGTATGTTCCCACTTAGCCATTGCCGGGCCACGCTTTGTGGACTGACTTGCTTTAATTTTTCCTAGTTAAGTCAGTTATACCAGCCCTTTAATTGTTGCTTTTCTGTAGGATATTTGAGCTCCATAAACACAAGTGTCACTTCTGTCCTGTGGTGCACTGTCTTCTCCCACACTCCCTCCATTTCACTCGTAGTTGAGTCAGTATTGGTTGTCAAATTAGATAATAACCATTACATGTTGTTATTACTTAGTTTTCTCTTATTTTAAGCTGTTAACCTTACACGTATTTCATATTCTTTTTCTCTGATAAGTATTTTTCTAAACAGAATCCTATTTTTTCCTTTTTCCTCCAAATTCTACCTCTTTTAATTTAATTAAAGGATAGATAGCCACTAGATCTTTGTAAACTTCCATCCTTACACTTTCATCTTTTTGCTGTGTGAGCTGAGAAGAACCCCAGTTGAGTGAGGTTTGGGACATTGAGCCAACTAGGTAACAGTAGCAGTTCTGAGGCAGTGTGACTCACACAGCACAGTGAGTTATCCTCAGTTATGGATCCATGCTGAGCCACTGCTCGTGGACAGCTCAAGGGCTGTCGTTTGAATGTGTCATCGGCCAATTCCCACACATGTAGTCATTTCAGGTACGTTGGACAGCTATAATTACAACTTGGGTTGTAAATCCTTATTAAATAAAACATATTTGGATTATCTAACAAAAAAGTATGTACACACACACACACACACACATACATAGCTCAGTAGGTGATGTGGTGGGTAAGGTGCTGAACTCCCACATGACTGACTGTGGTTCAAGTTCTGGACCCTGAGGCTTGAATATCATACCCAGCATTTGTGCCTGTGTGCCCAAAATCCCCAGAGGAGAATGGAAGAGAAGGGATTGTAGTGTGGCCATACCTCTGGGGATGATTTCTCACATTCTTTCTGTCTGTCTCTCTGGTGAATGTGCCTTATGGCAAAAACTTAAAAACAAAATACATATTAAATAATTGGATGCCCATAGAAGATAGTCAGTGATTAAGTGGAGACTTACACCAATGTAGAGAGGTAGGGCAAAGTGTTATTGCTAGTGTAGACTGTGGAGGGAAACCATTGTTTCAAACCCCAGCCCATCCATTCAACTGAGATCATATGCCAGTCTCTCTTATCTGTAAAATGGTGGATATAGGGGGCCAGCAAGAGGCATAGTGGTTAGGACACAGGACTCCCACTTGTCCAAACATAGTTTGAGTCCCAGACCCAGTGGCTTGAAACTCATGCTAAGTGTGTGTGTTTGTGTGCCCAAAATCCTGAGAGGAGAATGGAGGAGAAAGGATTATGGTATGTCCAAACACCTGGGCGGGGGGCATGATTTCCCACTTTCTGTGTCTCTGTCTCTCTCTGGTTACACACACGACCTACAGCAAAAAAGTTCTCTCTCTCAAAAAAAATTGGTGGATATATGTAAAGTTTTATGGTTTTTTTTTTTTTTGCCTTTTTTTTTTTTTTTTTTTTTTTTTTTTTTTGCCGTACGGTGTGTGTGCTTGCTGGAGGGGCACAGAGAAAGACAGTGAGAAGGAAAGCGAGAAATCATCCTCCTGGGGAGAATGGCCACACTGCCATCCCTTCTTCTCCATCCTCCTCCTAGGATTTTGGACATGCATGCACACAAGCCCAGTGTGATTTTCAAGCCACTAGGTCTGGAACTCAAACTACAGCCAGCCATGTGGGAGTCCAGCAACCTTAGCCACCACACCACCTGCCAGCCCCTCACACATAGGGTTTTTGAGAGTTCAGTGAGATGTATATGCACACTAGTGCCAGGCTCACAGTAAGTACTCAATAAATTTTGGCCATTATTATTTATTGATGCACACACACACACACATATACACATATATAAATAAATAATTGGGTGGGTTCATTTTTTGGGTTTTGGGGCTTTTTTAGAGAGGTATTTTTGCTATAGGGCACATTTGCTTGCCAGAGAGACAGAAAGCAAGAAATCACCCCTCCCAGGGGGGGATGGCCATGGCATAGTCCCTTCTCTTTGATTATCTTCTTGGGATTTGGGGCATGCACGCATATATGCCCAGCATGAGGCTTAAGCCACCAGGTCTGGAATTCAAACCGTGGTTGACTACATGGGAGTTCAGTGACGTAACCCTTATGCCACTTGTTGGACCCACTTTTTCTTTTTAGAGAGAGTTTTGCCATTGGCATGTGTGAGACAGAGAGAGACAGTGAGAAATCACCCCACAGGAAGGATGGCCACGCAGCAATCCCTTCTTCTCCATTCTCCTTGGGATTTGGGGCACGCATGTGCATGTGCACGTGCATGCACCCACACACACCTGGCCAGATTCAAGGGGCCAGGTCTAGGACTCAAACCATGTTTGGCCATATATGGCAAGTCCAGCACCTTAACCACTATGCCACCTGCTGGCCCTTGCTTGTTTATTAAGGTTTTGGCCACAGGGGGTGTGCACTCACTGGAAAGACACAGAGAGATACAGTGAGAGGGAAAGTGAGAAATCACCCCCCGCCAGAGGGGATGGTCTTGCCACAATCCTTCTGTTTTATTAGCCCCTCCTCAGGATTTTGGGCACACCTGCACATGCTCCCGGTGTGATTGCTTTTTTTTTTTTTTTAAGAAGAGGTTTTTTGCCTTGGGTGCATGTTCTCACTGGAGAGAGAGAGAAAAGGAGAAATCACCTCCTGGGGGCAATGGCCACATCACAGTTTCTTCTCCTCCCAGGATTTTGACATGCAGGCACACGTGCCCGGGTCCAGTGTGATTTTCAAGCTAAAGGGTCCAGGACTCAAATTGTGGTTGGCCATGTGGGAGTCCAGTGACTTAACCTCCACCCCACCTGACTGCTCCTAAATATATAACTTTTTTTTTTGGAGAGATTTTTGCTATAGGCCGCATGCACTCGCCAGAAAGACAGAGACAGAAAGCGAGAAATCACTCCCGGGGGGATGGCCATGCTGCAATCCTTTCTCCTCCATTCTTCTCTCAGGATCTTAGGCACGCATGCACATGCACCCGGTGTGAGTTTAAGCCACTGGGTCCCGGACTCAAACCACGGTCGACTACATGGGAGTGCAGTGACGTAGCCATTATGCCATCTGTTGATCCCATAAATATATAATTTTTAAAGCTTATTTTTATTTTGCTCATGATAGAGAGAGTGCATGGGAGAAAGAGGGAAGGAGGGAAGAAGGGGAAAGAGCTAAAAAGAGAGGCCAGCACAGCTGTGTGGTGGTAAGGCAATTGGATCCCACATGAGCAACTGCATGGTTCTTGGCCCAGATCCTGCAGCCTTAAAAATATGCCAAGGACATGTGCACTCATGTCCCAAAACCTGGAGAACAGTGGAGAAAGGATTGCAGCATGGCCCCTGGAGGGTGATTGCTCTCTTTCTCTCTCTCTGGTGAGCACCTGCATGCACTCTAGAACAAAAACTAAAAAAAACTGCAAAGAAGCAGAGAGAGAGATAAACACCCTGGACAGCATCTCTTCATTCTGCACGCCCCTAGCCCCAGCCCTCCAGCTTGTCAGGGTTTTGGGCACAGGTGACTTGGGGATTCAAACTCATGTAGTTTCCAGCACTGCAGTTCAGTTTACTACCTCTTGCGCCACCATTGGGCTACCATTATTATTTCTAATAGGAATTGAGAATGAGTAGAAAATAGGGATAGGAGGGCTAGCTGGTGATGTAGTGGTTATGGTGCTGGATCCCATATGTCCGACAATATGGTTTGAGTCCCGGACCAGAGGCTTGAAAAAACTCATGAGTGCATGCATGTGGGGCCCAAATTCTCAAAAGGAGAAATGGAGAAAGGATTTCAATGTGACCATCCCTCTAAGGAATGCTTTTTTTAAAAATTTTTTTTTAATTTTGCAATAGGGCACGTGTGCACATGCCAGAGAGAGGAAAAGTGAAAAATCTTATCAGGGTCAGCAGGTGGGCGCTGGACTGCCACATGACTTACCCGGTTCGAGTCCCGAACCTGGCAGCTTGCCTTCTCACTTTTTCACTTTCTCTCTCTCATTCTGTCCCTCTCTGGTCAAATTAAAAATAAATAAATAGATAGATAGATAGATAGATAGATAGATGTGTGTATATATATGTATATGTATATATATTTGGGCCATTGCCCCCAGGAGGTGAGTGCACTTGCCCTATAGCAAAAACCTCTTCCCACACCTCCCCTCCCAAAAAGAACCTGTACTTGAAAAAGAAATAAGTACATAAAAGTAATTTTAAAAAATCATCCTATGGGTTGGGAGAATGTCCATGCCTCAGTCTCTTCTCAGGATTTAGTGCATGCATGCACGTGCACCTTGGTCTGATTTTTAAGACATTGGATCTGGGAATTTGAACCATAATTGACCATGTGGGAATCCAGCACTTTAACCACCACTCTACCTGGTAATCTCCTGAGGGGTGTTTTCTCACTTTCTCTGTTCGCTTCAAGTGCATACTCTTGCTAGCAAAATTTTCTTAGAAAAGAAAAGAAATTCAGAATGGGACAATGAGACATCATTATAGGCAAGATATAATAGATTGAGTAGGGCTTCCTGACATTGTTGAAGCTTGAACTGAACCTAAAAAGATGAATAAAGGGACCAGTAGTTGGCATAATGGCCGTGTCGCTGGATTCCCATGTAGTCCACCACGGTTCAAGTCCCAGGCCCGGTGGCTTAAACTTAACACCCGGCACGTGTGCGTGCTTGTCCAAGATCCCGAGAGGAGAATGGAAGAGAAGGGATTGCAGCATGGGAGGTGATTTCTTGCTTTCTCTCTCTCTTTCTCTGTCTGTCTTTCTGGCAAGCGCACATGCCCTGTGGCAAAAACCTCTCCAAAAAAAAAAAAAAAAGCCAGGAAAAAAAAGATGAATATAGACCTTTGGACTAGCAGATGGCAAAATGGTTGTCACTAGACTCCCACTTAACCAACTGCAGTTTGAGTAGCAGACCCAGCGGCTTAAAACTCAAATTGAGCGCATGTGGATGGGTGCCCAATATCCTGGGAAGAGAATGGAGAAGAAGGGATTATGGTGTGGCCATCCCCCCTGGGAAGTGATTTCTTTCTTTCTGTGTCTCTGGGGAGCGCACACACCCTATAGCAAAAAAATCTCTCTTAAAAAAAAAAACAAAAAAACAAACAAAAAAAAAACAAACCCTGAGGGATTCTAGATCACAGAAACAGCTTGAGCAAAAAAAGGTTCAGGGAACCGGCAGGTGGTATGATGGTTACGGGCTCTGGACTCCGACATGACTACACTGGTTCAAGTCCCGGACCTGGCAGCTGTTTTCTCACTGTCCCTCTCTCTCTCACTCTGTCCCTCCCTGGTCAAATTTAAATAAATAAATAAAATTGAAAAAAGCCCAAAGTGTGTCTCATGTGCCTATGTCTTGGTCATTATATAAATAGATGTACCTTCTCATTTAGTATCAGAAAAAGCTCTTAGCCTGCTGACATCAAACAGATGTTACAAACAGATGAACTGCTGGTGACTCTCAGAACCCCTGGTCCTTCCCAGAGTGCCTCAGTCTTTGCTGTGCTCTCGTCCTGCCTGTGTAGGTGATTTTCTGTGATAGCGACTGGAACCCCACTGTGGACCAGCAGGCCATGGACAGGGCCCACCGCTTGGGGCCGACGAAGCAGGTTCCTGTATACGGGCTCATCTGCAAAGGCACCATCAAAGAGTGCATCGGCAGAGAGCCCAGGAGAAGAGTGAGGTGAGCCCCAGGGGAAGGGTTACTCCCCTGGTGGGGGAATGGAATGCCCAGCTGCATTGGCTGGACTGTGACCATTTAAGATACTCTCGCCTTTCATTGGTCCTAAAGAAAGTATATTTTCTAAATAAAATCAAGTCCTGTACAATAGCAGTGTCAGCTGCCCTGGCCATGCCTCCCTCCCTTCCTTCCGGAACAGTGTCCATACCCTCGGTTCTCCTGTTCGTGTAGACACTGTTACCAGTAATGTCTCTCAGGTTTGACACACTCTCACATTCAGAGAAAGAGGAAGTGACTCGTCTAGCTCTTGCCCTAGTGCTCTGTTTATTAGCCTGTGAGTTGTACACCAAATTTGCTAGTTTCCAAAGAAGCGATTTGTTTGGGTTTTTATTCTGGTAGTTTTATTCATCCTGTGTATTGGATTTTTAGCTATCACTTAGCAGTCCTAAACCAAGAAGTTCTCACTGTCCTTTCTGTTGGGTGAATCTGGATGAGCCAGTCAGATGGAGAAGAAAGAAACAGGGAAAATAGAGACCTTACCTGAGGAGTGGGTGGAAAGGATCTTTATTTTTATTAGTTTGTTTTTTTGTTTTTGTTTGTTTTTGGGGGTATTTGGGGTTTGTTTTTTTTTTTTTTTTTTTTTTTTTTTTTTTTTTTTTTTTTTTTTGTATATTTGCTCTAAGGGAATGGATGCCTGGAAGTAACATTTTCATGTGTTTTGGTGTAGATTCAATGGATGGTGATTTCAGGTGGAAACTTCAAACCAGACACCTTGAAACCCAAAGAACTGGTTAGTCTTCTTCTAGATGATGAAGAGGTGGAAAAGAAATGTATGTACTCCAAACACCGTCATGCTCTCCCCTCTAGCCCACATACCTGAGAAGAACAGGTGTTTATTTGGCTGTGTGCCAAGGCACAGTCCAAGGCTGGGCTGGGGAGAAATATTTTTATATTAAGACCCAAACAAGAATATTTTTATAGTAGGAAGCAAAGTTTGCGTGTATTTTAGAAGTAAGTGTGAATTCAGGTAACTTTTAGCCTGTATAAGGAATACTGTTGCTGACTCCTTAACTCATGAATTTAACCTCTGCCCAGAGAAGCTCCGTTCTGGAGATGCAGGCTGTGGAACAGCAGGTCTGCACTATGTAGAGGCAGCAGTTCTCGCGTGGTCAACTGCTTGTTGAACCCCAGCTCTGGTAACCTGACAGACATGCTGGGCATGTGCTTGTATGCCCAGGACCCTGACAGGATGAGAGGTGGAGGTGTAAGCAGGCCTAGCTGAGGAGTGCTTTCTCTCTCGCAAGCACTGTGTGTGTGTATCCTCTGACTCTATAGCAGTGTCTTTATGGAGAGGCATGCTAGTGTGACCGTACAAACCCTTTTCCCAGGTGTTTCTGGCTTTTGAGAACGCTGAATTTTAAATTTATCCTGAGTTGATTAGCCTGTGAGGATTCATGGCATTATATCAGAAAAGGAGCTTGGGCCAGTCCCGTAGCCCAGTGGTTTAGTGTGGTACATAGAAAACCAGATTCTACATAGCCAACCATGGTTGAAATCCTGGCCCCATTGGTTTTAAAAAACCTACTGGGTATGTGTGTATGTGTACCGCAAATCCTGAAAAGGAGGAGGAGTGTAGGAAAAAGGATTGTAGCATGACCACATTCTGTTGGAGGGTTTTTTCTCTTTTCTCCCCTTTACAACCCTTCCCCCAACCCCCAGCAAGTATATGTTCCCTCTAGCAAAAAGTTAACATATAAAAAATAAAATAAAATAAGCTCGCATTTGCCAGTAACTTCTAGAAGCCCTTCAGAACTGGTCAACTACACTTGATCTGTGCCATGCAGAGAGATTAAAAAGCTGAAAGAAGGGACCAGCAGTTAGCGTAATGGCTATGTCGCTGAACTCCCATGTAGTCGACCGTGCTTCACATCCTAGACCCGGTGGCTTAAACTCATGCCGGGCACATGTATGTGCGTGCCCAAGATCCCGAGAGGAGGATGGAGGAGAAGGGATTGCATCTTGGCCATCCCCCCTGGGGGGTGATTTCTCGCTTTCTGTCTCTCTGTCTGTCTTTCTGGTGAGCACACGCGCCCTATAGTAAAAACTTTTTCAAGAAAAAAAAAAACTGAAAGAAAAGGGGTGACGGAAAAGACACGGCAAAGAAAGACCCTCAATAATTAAATGGAATGATAGTTTGAATCAAAATGGTGTTGAGAATCCAAGAGTTGAGTCCTTTCCCCCAGTGAGAAAACCACCAGTGAGCTGCCTAAAACGAGTAGCGGTGTACCTTGGAACATAAACATCAGACAGCATGGTCACTTCGATTTCAGAGAATGAGGGTTGAGATTCCCATAGGAATTTCATCAGATCTTTTTATTTTCATGCTAGTGAGACTGCAGCAGAAGAGAAACGACAGCAGGAGGAAAGCAACCAGGTGAAGGAGTGCAAGCGCAAGCGGGAAAAGTATGCAGAGAAGGTATCTCCAGGCTGGCGTGGCGGATAAGGGCTGGGGGGGGGGGGGGGCACGGGTGCCTGCAGAAAAGGCTTTGGGGCACACTGCTGTTCACCTTGTCTACTGGTTGGTGTCCAGCTCCAGCCATGTGTGCCCGGTAGCAGCTTTGAGCTGACTCGTGTTTGGTCAGGAGACCTGCATTCCCCACACAAACCTACTCTATGGGTGATCACATTTTAATTATGGAAACCATCTGTCAGGCCTGTCTCAAAGCACGAGGCTGAAGTGGATGAGGTGGGTTCTGCATACATGGAGGAAGTGCACATACTTGGCAAGATTCTATAGCTGCTGAGACAGGGCCTAAGAGGCCCTGCTGGCCATATCCAGTCTTTCTACCGTTATTCTGCTAGGTCACCTTTCAGTGTCCTCTACCATTGGAAGAGTAAGTCCCTGCCAGTTTATCCATCTGCTTTCCGTTCATATCAAAAATTGTAAGCTGATTTTTGTCTCCCTTCTGACTTTTCCTGCTTGAGCCTACCAGACTGACTGCAGAGCGGGATGTTCCTTCCCTCCATTTCTCCCAGTCGTTCTGTTTCTACTACAGTATTAGGTCATTAATTCTTAGCTCCTCGTTCTATTGACATGTCAATGTAAGTAAGGGCATAAGGACTTCATCCATTTCAGCAGAGAGCCAGTTCGTTCTGACTAGGTTCCAGACTTCTGTCTAGTGGCTGCAACAGAAGAATGGCTTAGAAACATTTCAGTACTTTCCAGAAAGTGCTTCCTGATTTTTTTCTTGTGGATCTACTTAGTGTTCATCTGTACTACCTTCCCCATCTTCCCCAGCCCTGGCTGGGCCTCGATCTTGAACGGGAGCCACTTGAGATTCCGCTGCTCTGCAGCTCTGGCACCTTAGCTCCTTCTCATGTTCATGCCCCATTTCCCTAGCCTAGTTGGTTTACCTGAAGGATAACATCTGCCACATATTCAGACTGGTTCTGCTTGGTTCTGTCCAAGCTTATACCGGGCTCCTGCCCCTTTGGCCATCTCACCTTAATGGTCAGCAGCCAAGGAGCCTGTCCGTATTAGGTCATCATCTTCTAATAGATGTACTAGTTCTTCCTGTTGCAGAATCCTTATCCTCCAGTAGACCTGTTCTTAGCAAAATTGTTTTAGCGTGAAGAATATTCCTTGTACTCACTTCATTTGCAAAGCTGGAAAATTCTAGGAATGAAGTACCAGATTCCCCTAGCCAGGACTTTCACCTCTACCATTTCCTCAAGCTTACTTTCTTCCTTCCTTCTCTCTCTCTCTCTTTCTCTTTCTTTCCTCCCTTCCTGCCTCCCTCCCTTTCTTCCTTCCTTCTTTCTTTTCTTTTCTTTTTTACCCACACTTGTCAGAGAGAGAAAGGAAGAGTGAGAAAATAACCCCCCTAGTAGACACCCTGATCATGCTGCAATCCTTTCTCCATTTCTTAATCCTGTTAAAGTGTTGGGTGTTCAAACAAACATGTTTGTCAAGCTGTGGGGTCCCAGATTCTAACTGAAATCGGCCATGTGGGATCCAGCTCATTTAACCACTAGGCCATAGGACTGGCCCTCCTAGGCTTTCTTTTATGATTCTACTCTCAAATATCAAACCTATTACTTACTAATATTTAAAATAAAAATAGCTTTAACATTCAAGAGCAATGTAGGGAACCAGCAGTTAGCATAATGGCTATGTCGCTGGACTCCCACGTAGCCGACCGTGGTTCATGTCCCGGACCCGGTGGCTTAAAACTCACGCCAGGCGCATGTGCGTGCGTGCCCAAGATCCCAAGAGGAGAATGGAGGAGAAGGGATTGCAGCGTGACCATCCCCCTGGGGAGTGATTTCTCACTTTCTGTCTCTATGTCTCTCTCTCTCTCTCTGTCTGGCGAGCGCACGTGCCCTATAGCAAAAATCTCTAAAAAAAAAAAAAAAAAAAAAAAAAAAAAAAAAAAGAGCAATGTCAAAGAAGAGGTGGTTTTCTCACATAGACCGTGATAGGGTTTCACAGTTTGCATCACACATTGTCCGTGCTGTAAGCATAGAACTTTCAGTCACGTGTGTGGTGATAATGGAAACCACACAAAGGCATTCCATATTAACCCTGCTGTTGGTGTAGCTATGGATGCAGCGGTGCAGTGAATAGATGAGATTCCCAGGTAGATCCCAGCACGTCCTCTGCGTCTGAGACAGTCCTACTGAACTCAGCTGTAGCACTGACTGGTATAGGTCAGTCATTCAACCCTTGAGAGTTCACATGTAAATTGAGGAAAACATGACAAAAACAACCCCATTATATGGGAGTTCTTAAAGAGTTCATAGAACATAGGTTTTATGAAAAAAATATGCATGGATTTTGAGATATCTTATGTATTCATACTTTAATTCCATTTTCCATAAACTTTTTGAAGGCATTTTATATTCTTTGGGAATAGGGCCTGCATTCTTATTATGCGTATTTATTTATTTATTTATTTATTTTTGGAGAGGTTTTTGCTATAGGGCACATGCACTTGCCAGACAGACAGAGAGAGATAGAGAGATAGAAAGCAAGAAATCACCCCCCAGGGGGGATGGCCATGCCGCAATACCTTCTCCTCCATTCTCCTCTTGGGATCTTGGGCACACACGCACACGCGCCCGGCATGAGTTTAAGCCACCGGGTCCGGGATACGAACCGTGGTCGACTACGTGGGAGTCCAGCGACATAGCCATTACGCTAACTGCTGGTCCCTATGCATATTTAAAACAGGAAGAGTAAAAACAGATATCCATCCTCTTCATTTTGCTGTGAACCTCAAATTACTCTAAAAAAATTTGTAGTCTTTGAGAAAAACTAGCAAATGTGCAGCAAATATATGAAGAAAACTGGACCTCTGTTTGTGGGACTGCGTTAATTCAGCTCGAGTAACTGCCGCTGCTCCAAGTTGCCAGGATGGTCAGCCCCTTGCCCTCCCCACTCTCCTCATGAGGAAAGCTTGGCATGTCTGCTGTTTAGTGTATTGGCCTACTTTTTCCCTTTTTTAATATGAGAGTGAGAGAGATGAGCACCATTCCCAGGGCCTGGTCATGCTGCATTGTGATCCCCTTCCTTGGTCCCTCAGCCTATCAGAGCTGGATGTTAGTCAGTTCCTGGCATGCTTCAGCTTACCAGGCTGAGGATTTGAACCAAAATCACCATGTGGGATCCAGCTTCCTTGGCACAGCTCTTCAGTACTGTGCTGTAGTGCTTGCCTTGGCCCACCTTTCAACTCTGTTATTGTGGTGACAAACATAAACTTGTATTAAGCATCTTTTCCTCCTCCTCCATGAGTTTTCTTCCCCGATACCACATTTTCCTTGGAGTGTATCCTCATGCTTTTTTTCTTTTCTGGTCTGTGTTCTCAGAAGAAAAAGGAAGTTGAGTTGGATGGGAAGAGGAGAAAAGAGGGTGTGAACCTGGTGATCCCGTTTGTTCCCTCTGCTGATAACTCCAACCTCTCTGCTGACTGGGACGACTCTTTCCTTAGCGTGGACTCAGCCATACCCAGTCCTTTCAGTGAGGTGAAGCTCCTTTGAAGTTGTGTGTGCCAGCAGTCAGGATGGTGTCCTGACCTCGTAGTAGGGACACACCCCTTGGCAGCCTTGGCATCTTCTGGAGTTCTTCTGCCTGTAGAAGCGGGTGCAGTCAGGACCCGGAAGGAGAAAAGCAAATGAGGACACGCTGGCTTCTCTGAAGAGGCCAAAGCAAGGGAATGTGAGCCTCCCGAGTGAGGCGGGGCAGGAGGAGAAAGTGTGAGGGAGTGGGCTGTGGGTTCTGAGAGGAGTAGTGATCCCCCACCCATCTTCTTCCCAGACTCCATCAGTAGTGAGCTGCACACTCACTCCATTCCCCCTGACGAGAGGACCAGCGACATGTTGGCCACTGTGGACGACCCAGCCTCCTCAGCCCCTCAGTCTCGAGCCACCAACTCCCCTGCTTCCATAACAGGCTCTGTCTCAGACACCGTGAATGGTAAGTGGTGCCCCGTCTCAGACAGCTTGGTGAGGTCCTGCTTCCTTCCAGGGAATGACATTTGTATCTTTCTTTAAAGGAGAGTGGATTGAAGCAAAAGGATTTTATTGGCTTATTTTTCTTAGTATCCCTGACAAGTGAAATGAAAAGGAAAAGGCTTAAGGAAAGCAAACTAAGAACTTCGTGGGACCAGCAGGTGGCAAAATGATTAGATCACTGGCTTCCCATGTAGTTGGCCACTGTTTGAGTTCCATACCTCGTGGCTTAAAGCTAACAGGGGCCAAAATCCAGAGAGGAAAAATGGAGGAGTTTGGGATTGCAGCCTGGCTATCCTCCCCCCAGGGGGCAGGGGCTGATTTCTTGCTTTATAATGAAAAGCAGTTTAAGGAATCAAGTTGTTGCAGGTTTTTGAAATTCATTGTGACTCAGTGGCCCAACCATTAGAGACATGGACCTCCCTAGTTGCTCTAAAACAAACACCCAGAGAGCCAACTTTCTCTGTCAGGGGATGATTATATTAACATTTTGGAGAGATTCATTTTTTTTTTTCCCTTTTGGCCCATTTGTCCCCACAGGAATTTCCATCCAGGAAATGCCAGCTGCAGGACTTGGTCACTCAGCCCAAAGTCAAGGCTGCCTGAAAGGTTCAGGAAGCACAGCCAAAGGAGCAGGGAAAGGCCGGAGCCGGAAGTCCACAGTGGGCAGTGCCGCCGCGATGGCAGGAGCCAAAGCAGGGGCTGCGGCAGCCTCCGCAGCTGCCTACCGCATACGGGTACAGTGTGTCTAAAGGTACAGGTACAATGTGTCTAAAGGTACGCTGCAGCCCAGGGTTGCAGCAGGCTCTGTTCTGGTCAGGGAATTTGTTAAATTCTATCCAGTGTTCTGCCAGCTAGACCAGGTACTCTCCCAGGACAGGGGCCACCTTCCCAGAGCCTGGATTGGAGTTAGTTTCTCTGTATTGAGGAGTAGTCACTCTCCCTTGTTTGTTGGCTTGGGACAGTGCCACCTTGGAATTGCAAGTAGCTGTTGAAGGAGAGTGTTCAGTTGTGGCCTAATGACTTTAAACATTTAGCACTTGTCCTGCTTTTAGAACTGATTTTTTTCCTCCTAGGCTTTTTTGTTGTTTGTTTTTTTCTGAGACCTGTATTTCAGTAATCCAGAAAATATAGTTAACATTTCACCAGCTTGGGACCCATGACCTTAGGTATTAAGCACCTACTGTAGCATGGGAATAGAACACATGTGGGTACAGAGCGGAAGTGCGGGGGAAGCTGTGCAGGGAATGTGTTTCACGTAATATCCAGACGAGAGAGAAGAAAGGGCAGGCCACGTGGTTGGAAGGCAGGAGGAGGAACCACGACCTGACGGTAAGGCAAGGTTGCCGAGGTGTAATTCAGAAAGGAGAAAGACAAGGAAAGATTCAAACTGGCAGTGACAAGTCTACAGCAACCAAACATACTGGAGTCACCGGTCAGGTCAGTCAGCTTGTACCGCAGAGGAGCACTGGGAGGTTGGAAGACAGCACAACCTATTGGGCAAGAACTTCGCAGGCACAGGGCTAGGGACAGCTTACGGAGGAAGTGGTTGGTTGTGACCTGTGGAGGATGATTGCAGCCGTGGAATGCAGGATATCTGAGCTGGTGAGAAGGGAAAGCCCAGTTCTGTCCCCATTCAATACATGGGGCTAGGAGGCTCGACCAGGGCACAGCAGAACAGAGCTTTGTGAGACTGGCCTACATAGGAAGGTTCTCAGTTCACATCCAGATGCCTCCCTGAGTATGCTGGACACATGAGTACCTATGACCCAGGGCTGGTCATGTGTGCCCATTAGCCAGGGCTGTCTGAGGCTTAGGGTAGACCACAGTATCAAGACCCTGTTAGCGGGACCAGCGGTTAGCGTAATGGCTATGTCGCTGGACTCCCATGTAGTCGACCGCGGTTCGCGTCCCGGAACCGGTGGCTTAAAACTCACGCCAGGCACGTGTGCGTGCGTGCCCAAGATCCCGAGAGGAGAATGGAGGAGAAGGGATTGCGGTGTGACCATCCCCCCGGGGGGTGATTTCTCGCTTTCTGTCTCTATGTCTCTCTCTGTCTGTCTGGCGAGCACACGTGCCCTATAGCAAAAACCTCTCCAAAAAAAAAGAAAAGAAACACAAGATATTTTCGAAAATATTTAATGACATAGGAAATTCTCAGAATATACTCTTCAGTGCAAAGTAGTAGATAAAGTAGGATCAATTTATGTTTTCACTTACATGTGTATATATGTAGGTTTTTGGGACTAGAAGAAAGCAAACTTTCTGTCTCTCTGTCTCTCTTTCTGGCGAGCACACACGCCCTATAGCAAAAACCTTTCCAAAAAAAAAAAGGAATTATGAATGATTTTAACATTTTTAATATCCCTCTGTATTTTTCCAAATTTACTATTACAATTGTGTGCTACTTTATAGTAAATGCTATTAGTAAAAAGTTTGTTTTTAAAGGAAATTCGGAGTAAATTCAAAGCTAGAGTAAACTTCAATCAAAACTTCCTTTCAGCCTACCTTCTTATTTCAATTTAGTTCTCGTGATAAAATGATAACACAGTAGCACCCTTTGGCCTACAGGGTGTTTTTCTTTCTTTCTTTTTTCGGAGAGGATTTTTTTTTTTTTTTTTTGGTGTTTCATGTTGGTTTTCCTTTCATTCTTTTAAGGCAGTGGTTTCCACAGGTCAGTTCAGAGATAAGCATGGTTAATGGCAGTTTGTTATACAACTCTAATTTGTTTTTTTGGGAATATCTCACTTGATTCCCTGAAATTAGGGCACATGCCCTCACCAGAAAGACAGAGAGAGACAGACAGAAAGTGAGAAATCACCCCCCAGGGGGGATGGCCACGCCGCAATCCCTTCTCCTCCCTTCTCCTCTCGGGATCTTGGGCACGCACGCACACACACTTGGAGTGAGTTTAAGCCACCGGGTTCAGGACTTGAACCGTGGTCAACTACATGGAAGTCCAGGGACATAACCATTACTCCAACTGCTAGTCCCTGGCCTGCAGGTTTTCAGAAGACTGTAGAAAAGCTATACTTCAAGCAAAGGAGGGATTCCAAAGGCTGCAATTTCAGACTCCTTGGGGAGATTTTTTTTCCCCCATGGGGCGATATTTTTAAAGCAGACGTGTCTTTGTTTATGCCTTAAGGTCAAATTGAAGCATTGAGTCACTTGCTGTAGTTTGCAGAGCTGATGTTTGGCTTTAGCTGGGCCTAGGGCCAACTTTTTCTCTAGGTAGAACAAGCAACTACCTCCCTTCCTGCACAGCCCACTGCTGATCACCTGAATAAATGCAAATTTTTTTGTTTTGTTTTTAATTTGTCAGAGAACATGTGTGCTTGCATGAGAGATGAGAGAGTAAAAAAAAAGGGAGAGAAAGAAAGCACCCTCCATGGGTCAGAGTCTCCCTGAAATGCCTTCCCCTCCATTTCTCTATCCTGTCGGGATTTGGGGCAGGCACACACATGCCTGGCATGTTTATCAGTCCTCCAGGGCCAGGGTTCAAACTGTGCAAATGGACATGTTGGATTGGGCTTTTTTTTCTTTTTTAGCACCTCACTGTTTGCTTTTTTTTTTTTCTTTATTTTATTTAACTTTTTATTTATTCATTCATTTATTTATTTGATTTTGACCAGAGAGGGATAGAGTGAGTGAGAGAGAGAAAGTTGCCAGGTGCAGGACTCGAACCATGGTCGGCCACGTGGGAGTCCAGCATCCTTAATCACCAATCCACCCGTTGGCCCCGGACTGGGCTTCTTTAACCATGAGGCCATAGGTACAGCTCTAAATGAACACCTTAACTTCCTGTTCTTTTTCATTTTATTTAGAGGTTTTTTTTTTTTTTCTATAGGGCACATGCCCTTGCCAGAGAGAGAGAGAGACAGAAAGTGAGAAATAACTCCCCCAGGGGGATGGTCATGCCGCAGTCCCTTCTCCAGTCTCCTCTCGGGATTATGGGCACACACAGCATGTTTTAAACCACCAGGTCCAGGACTACAAAACCGTAACACCATCTGCTGGTTGCTGTTATTTATTTATTTGTTTTTGTGTTTTGGAGAGGTTTTTGCTATAAGGCATGTGCTTGCAAGAGAGACAGAGAGACAGAAAGCGAGAAATCACCCCCCGGGGGATGGCCACACCACAATCCTTTCTCCTCCATTCTCCTCTCGGGTCTTGGGCATGCACACACACGCGCCCAATGGTCCCTATTATTTTTGTTATTATTTAATTTGTTATAGGGCATGCATACTCATGAAAGAGAGACAGAGAGAGGGAAAGTGAGAAAGCAAGCCACCAGGTGCAGGACTCAAACCGGGGTCAGCTGTATGGGAGGCCGCACCACCTGGGGCCTATGAGTACTTTAACTTCTGAGGGTTCTTTCCAGTCCCTCCTTGTTTTGTGCATAAACCTTTTCTTTTTCCTATCTGCTGCTGTTTTTTTTTTTTTTTTTTTGAGAGAGAGAGAGAGGTTTTTGTTTGTTTGTTTTGCTATAGGGTGTGCTGGCCAGAGAGACAGAAAGGGAGAAATCACCCCCCAGAGAGGATGGCCACATTCCAATCCCTTCTCCGCCATCTCTCCTGGGATTCTGGGCAGGCACACACATGCGCCGTGGGATTAAGCCTCCGGGTCTGGGGCTCATGCTGCAGTCAGCCATGTGGGATCCAGCGCCTTAACCACGACGCCACCTGCTGGCCCTTGTTTTTTTTTTTTTCCTAATTTATTTATGAATAAGTTATAAACTTGCACAGTTCAGAGTCCAAAACACACACAGGCCTTGAGAGGACAAAGTTTCTCTCCTGTCCCATCCCTCGGCGCCCTGTTCTCCTGGGGAGGCGAACTGTTGACAGCCCCTGGTGCTCCCCTTCAGCCATATTTCTGTGCTTTTTAAGAGACCTGATGTGCTCATACTCTGTCGGCTTTTTTTTAACCACTGAATATTATACCATAATAACATTTACAGGGAGGAATGTGAAGACAGTGAAATGTTTTCTTAACATTTGTAAATACTCTTCATAAATATTCATGATGCCTGCAAATAGACAGTGAAAGGGAGACGAGGTTTTTTGGGGGCCTACTGTTGGGCAGTTGGGTCTTTGCTCCCCTTAGGCCCTCTGATTCATTCCAAGCCAGGACGATCCGCATGGGCTCAGCCACCAGCAACTGCAGTTTAGTTTGGACCTGGATTGGCCATTTACTCCCTGGGGACCTAGGGCTCTGGGGTTAGGGGGTACCCCAGCGTCCAACCCAGAGGGATGAGTGGAGTGGTCCCTGGCTGCATGGCTTTCAGGGGTTCGCTGTGTGGTCCAGGCCAGCAGGAGAGATAAATTTAGCTGGGGCAGATCATGCTGCGTGTCATGTCCAGGAGGGCTGTGCTGTTAGCAAACAAGTTGGAATGGTTGGCGGTAGCCAGGCCTTCTTTTTATTGTTTTTGGAGAGGTTTTTGTTATAAGGCGTGTGCGCTTGCTAGACAGACAGAGAGAGACAGAGAGATAGAAAGCTAGAAATCACCCCCCAGGGGGGATGGCCACGCCACAATCCCTTCTCCTCCATTCTCCTCTTGGGATCTTGGGCACGCACGCACACATGCCAGGCATGAGTTTTAAGCCACCGGGTCCGGGACTCAAACCGTGGTTGGCTACATGGGGGTCCAGTGACATAGCCATTACGCTAACTGCTGGTCCCTAGCCAAGCCTTCTTGATTGGCCCTCCTTCCTCTCCCCAGCTGCTGGCAGGGCCAGGATGTGAGAGGTGAAGACTAGGACCAGGGAGAGGACTCAGCCCTCCTCCTCTCTTCAGGTGTGGCAGAGCCTGGGCAGTCGGGAAAGCTCGCCCTCCCTGCTCCCCTACCCCTACTGTCCCCCTTCTCCCTCCGCGAGTCAACCGATTTCCCTGCAAAGTGAGTGGAGTTCAGGCATTCCTGTATTCATTCATTCACTCATTCCATCCAACTCATTTGTCCATTTATTTGTTCATCAAAAACATGTTAAGGGCTGGGACCAGCAGTTAGTGTAATGGCCACGTCACTGGACTCCCATGTAGTCGACCGCAGTTCGAGTCCTGCCCCGGTGGCTTAAACTCATGCCAGCTGCGTGTGCGTGCGTGCCCAAGATCCTGAGAGGAGAAACGGAGGAGAAGGGATTGCGGCATGGCCGTCCCCTCTGGGGGGGTGATTTCTCACTTTCTCTCTCTCTCTCTCTCTGATCAAATTGAATAATAATAACCAGTTAATTGAATTAAATAATTCTTAAAAAAAAAAAAAGAAAGAAAGAAAACCATACTGGGCTGTGTGTGTGTGTGTGTGTGTGTGTGCCCAAAATCTCAAAAGGAAGGAACAACAGAGGAGAAGGGATCTATGGCATTGTGGCTAAGATGCTGGACACACCCACATGCCTGATCATGGTTCAAGTCCCAGACCTGGTGACTTGCTTTCTCATTTTCTCTCTCTCTCTCTCTCTTTTCCTCTGTCTCTCTCTCGGGTCAAATTAAAATAAATGAATGAGGGACCAGCAGTTAGGGTAATGGCTATGTCGCTGGACTTCCATGTAGTGGACCGTGGCTTGAGTCCTGGACCCGGTGGCTTAAACTCATGCCAGGCCATGTGCATGCGTGCCCAGGATCCTGAGAGGAGAATGGAGGAGAAGGGATTCCGGCATGGCCATCCCCCTGGGGGGGTGATTTCTTGCTTTCTGTCTCTCTATCTCTCTGGCAAGTGTATGTGCCCTATAGCAAAAACCTCTCCAAAAAAAAAAAAAAAAAAGGTGTGTTGGGGCCAGCAGGTGGTGTGGTGAATAAGGGTGCTGAACTCCCATGTGGCCGACTGCAGTTCAAGTCCTGGATCTGGTGGCTTGCTTTCTCACTCTCTCTCTCTCTCTCCTCTCTCTCTTCCCCTCTTTGGTCAAATTAAAATAAATGAATAAATAAATGTTAAATTAAAAAAAAAAACACAAACATAGGTGTCATCGACATGTGGCAGGGCTCCAAAGCCAGATCGTGGCGGTCAAGACATCCAAGGAGACTTCCCTCGGGAGAGGTGATGCTGAAACTGAGCCCTGAAGTCTCAGTGACAGACTAGCCAGGCTGGAGCTGGTAGGAAGAGACTCAGGATGGGCCAGAATGTGTAAGCCCAAGGTGGA
>JAKSZU010000029.1:5314285-5421280 GCA_026018925.1 Tupaia tana
CATGCATGTGGGGCCCAAATTCTCAAAAGGAGAAATGGAGAAAGGATTTCAATGTGACCATCCCTCTAAGGAATGCTTTTTTTAAAAATTTTTTTTTAATTTTGCAATAGGGCACGTGTGCACATGCCAGAGAGAGGAAAAGTGAAAAATCTTATCAGGGTCAGCAGGTGGGCGCTGGACTGCCACATGACTTACCCGGTTCGAGTCCCGAACCTGGCAGCTTGCCTTCTCACTTTTTCACTTTCTCTCTCTCATTCTGTCCCTCTCTGGTCAAATTAAAAATAAATAAATAGATAGATAGATAGATAGATAGATAGATGTGTGTATATATATGTATATGTATATATATTTGGGCCATTGCCCCCAGGAGGTGAGTGCACTTGCCCTATAGCAAAAACCTCTTCCCACACCTCCCCTCCCAAAAAGAACCTGTACTTGAAAAAGAAATAAGTACATAAAAGTAATTTTAAAAAATCATCCTATGGGTTGGGAGAATGTCCATGCCTCAGTCTCTTCTCAGGATTTAGTGCATGCATGCACGTGCACCTTGGTCTGATTTTTTAAGACATTGGATCTGGGAATTTGAACCATAATTGACCATGTGGGAATCCAGCACTTTAACCACCACTCTACCTGGTAATCTCCTGAGGGGTGTTTTCTCACTTTCTCTGTTCGCTTCAAGTGCATACTCTTGCTAGCAAAATTTTCTTAGAAAAGAAAAGAAATTCAGAATGGGACAATGAGACATCATTATAGGCAAGATATAATAGATTGAGTAGGGCTTCCTGACATTGTTGAAGCTTGAACTGAACCTAAAAAGATGAATAAAGGGACCAGTAGTTGGCATAATGGCCGTGTCGCTGGATTCCCATGTAGTCCACCCACGGTTCAAGTCCCAGGCCCGGTGGCTTAAACTTAACACCCGGCACGTGTGCGTGCTTGTCCAAGATCCCGAGAGGAGAATGGAAGAGAAGGGATTGCAGCATGGGAGGTGATTTCTTGCTTTCTCTCTCTCTTTCTCTGTCTGTCTTTCTGGCAAGCGCACATGCCCTGTGGCAAAAACCTCTCCAAAAAAAAAAAAAAAAAGCCAGGAAAAAAAAGATGAATATAGACCTTTGGACTAGCAGATGGCAAAATGGTTGTCACTAGACTCCCACTTAACCAACTGCAGTTTGAGTAGCAGACCCAGCGGCTTAAAACTCAAATTGAGCGCATGTGGATGGGTGCCCAATATCCTGGGAAGAGAATGGAGAAGAAGGGATTATGGTGTGGCCATCCCCCCTGGGAAGTGATTTCTTTCTTTCTGTGTCTCTGGGGAGCGCACACACCCTATAGCAAAAAAATCTCTCTTAAAAAAAAAACAAAAAAACAAACAAAAAAAAAACAAACCCTGAGGGATTCTAGATCACAGAAACAGCTTGAGCAAAAAAAAGGTTCAGGGAACCGGCAGGTGGTATGATGGTTACGGGCTCTGGACTCCGACATGACTACACTGGTTCAAGTCCCGGACCTGGCAGCTGTTTTCTCACTGTCCCTCTCTCTCTCACTCTGTCCCTCCCTGGTCAAATTTAAATAAATAAATAAAATTGAAAAAAGCCCAAAGTGTGTCTCATGTGCCTATGTCTTGGTCATTATATAAATAGATGTACCTTCTCATTTAGTATCAGAAAAAGCTCTTAGCCTGCTGACATCAAACAGATGTTACAAACAGATGAACTGCTGGTGACTCTCAGAACCCCTGGTCCTTCCCAGAGTGCCTCAGTCTTTGCTGTGCTCTCGTCCTGCCTGTGTAGGTGATTTTCTGTGATAGCGACTGGAACCCCACTGTGGACCAGCAGGCCATGGACAGGGCCCACCGCTTGGGGCCGACGAAGCAGGTTCCTGTATACGGGCTCATCTGCAAAGGCACCATCAAAGAGTGCATCGGCAGAGAGCCCAGGGAGAAGAGTGAGGTGAGCCCCAGGGGAAGGGTTACTCCCCTGGTGGGGGAATGGAATGCCCAGCTGCATTGGCTGGACTGTGACCATTTAAGATACTCTCGCCTTTCATTGGTCCTAAAGAAAGTATATTTTCTAAATAAAATCAAGTCCTGTACAATAGCAGTGTCAGCTGCCCTGGCCATGCCTCCCTCCCTTCCTTCCGGAACAGTGTCCATACCCTCGGTTCTCCTGTTCGTGTAGACACTGTTACCAGTAATGTCTCTCAGGTTTGACACACTCTCACATTCAGAGAAAGAGGAAGTGACTCGTCTAGCTCTTGCCCTAGTGCTCTGTTTATTAGCCTGTGAGTTGTACACCAAATTTGCTAGTTTCCAAAGAAGCGATTTGTTTGGGTTTTTTATTCTGGTAGTTTTATTCATCCTGTGTATTGGATTTTTAGCTATCACTTAGCAGTCCTAAACCAAGAAGTTCTCACTGTCCTTTCTGTTGGGTGAATCTGGATGAGCCAGTCAGATGGAGAAGAAAGAAACAGGGAAAATAGAGACCTTACCTGAGGAGTGGGTGGAAAGGATCTTTATTTTTATTAGTTTGTTTTTTTGTTTTTGTTTGTTTTTGGGGGTATTTGGGGTTTGTTTTTTTTTTTTTTTTTTTTTTTTTTTTTTTTTTTTTTTTTTTGTATATTTGCTCTAAGGGAATGGATGCCTGGAAGTAACATTTTCATGTGTTTTGGTGTAGATTCAATGGATGGTGATTTCAGGTGGAAACTTCAAACCAGACACCTTGAAACCCAAAGAACTGGTTAGTCTTCTTCTAGATGATGAAGAGGTGGAAAAGAAATGTATGTACTCCAAACACCGTCATGCTCTCCCCCTCTAGCCCACATACCTGAGAAGAACAGGTGTTTATTTGGCTGTGTGCCAAGGCACAGTCCAAGGCTGGGCTGGGGAGAAATATTTTTATATTAAGACCCAAACAAGAATATTTTTATAGTAGGAAGCAAAGTTTGCGTGTATTTTAGAAGTAAGTGTGAATTCAGGTAACTTTTAGCCTGTATAAGGAATACTGTTGCTGACTCCTTAACTCATGAATTTAACCTCTGCCCAGAGAAGCTCCGTTCTGGAGATGCAGGCTGTGGAACAGCAGGTCTGCACTATGTAGAGGCAGCAGTTCTCGCGTGGTCAACTGCTTGTTGAACCCCAGCTCTGGTAACCTGACAGACATGCTGGGCATGTGCTTGTATGCCCAGGACCCTGACAGGATGAGAGGTGGAGGTGTAAGCAGGCCTAGCTGAGGAGTGCTTTCTCTCTCGCAAGCACTGTGTGTGTGTATCCTCTGACTCTATAGCAGTGTCTTTATGGAGAGGCATGCTAGTGTGACCGTACAAACCCTTTTCCCAGGTGTTTCTGGCTTTTGAGAACGCTGAATTTTAAATTTATCCTGAGTTGATTAGCCTGTGAGGATTCATGGCATTATATCAGAAAAGGAGCTTGGGCCAGTCCCGTAGCCCAGTGGTTTAGTGTGGTACATAGAAAACCAGATTCTACATAGCCAACCATGGTTGAAATCCTGGCCCCATTGGTTTTAAAAACCTACTGGGTATGTGTGTATGTGTACCGCAAATCCTGAAAAGGAGGAGGAGTGTAGGAAAAAGGATTGTAGCATGACCACATTCTGTTGGAGGGTTTTTTCTCTTTTCTCCCCTTTACAACCCTTCCCCCAACCCCCAGCAAGTATATGTTCCCTCTAGCAAAAAGTTAACATATAAAAAATAAAATAAAATAAGCTCGCATTTGCCAGTAACTTCTAGAAGCCCTTCAGAACTGGTCAACTACACTTGATCTGTGCCATGCAGAGAGATTAAAAAGCTGAAAGAAGGGACCAGCAGTTAGCGTAATGGCTATGTCGCTGAACTCCCATGTAGTCGACCGTGCTTCACATCCTAGACCCGGTGGCTTAAACTCATGCCGGGCACATGTATGTGCGTGCCCAAGATCCCGAGAGGAGGATGGAGGAGAAGGGATTGCATCTTGGCCATCCCCCCTGGGGGGTGATTTCTCGCTTTCTGTCTCTCTGTCTGTCTTTCTGGTGAGCACACGCGCCCTATAGTAAAAACTTTTTCAAGAAAAAAAAAAACTGAAAGAAAAGGGGTGACGGAAAAGACACGGCAAAGAAAGACCCTCAATAATTAAATGGAATGATAGTTTGAATCAAAATGGTGTTGAGAATCCAAGAGTTGAGTCCTTTCCCCCAGTGAGAAAACCACCAGTGAGCTGCCTAAAACGAGTAGCGGTGTACCTTGGAACATAAACATCAGACAGCATGGTCACTTCGATTTCAGAGAATGAGGGTTGAGATTCCCATAGGAATTTCATCAGATCTTTTTATTTTCATGCTAGTGAGACTGCGGCAGAAGAGAAACGACAGCAGGAGGAAAGCAACCAGGTGAAGGAGTGCAAGCGCAAGCGGGAAAAGTATGCAGAGAAGGTATCTCCAGGCTGGCGTGGCGGATAAGGGCTGGGGGGGGGGGGGGGGCACGGGTGCCTGCAGAAAAGGCTTTGGGGCACACTGCTGTTCACCTTGTCTACTGGTTGGTGTCCAGCTCCAGCCATGTGTGCCCGGTAGCAGCTTTGAGCTGACTCGTGTTTGGTCAGGAGACCTGCATTCCCCACACAAACCTACTCTATGGGTGATCACATTTTAATTATGGAAACCATCTGTCAGGCCTGTCTCAAAGCACGAGGCTGAAGTGGATGAGGTGGGTTCTGCATACATGGAGGAAGTGCACATACTTGGCAAGATTCTATAGCTGCTGAGACAGGGCCTAAGAGGCCCTGCTGGCCATATCCAGTCTTTCTACCGTTATTCTGCTAGGTCACCTTTCAGTGTCCTCTACCATTGGAAGAGTAAGTCCCTGCCAGTTTATCCATCTGCTTTCCGTTCATATCAAAAATTGTAAGCTGATTTTTGTCTCCCTTCTGACTTTTCCTGCTTGAGCCTACCAGACTGACTGCAGAGCGGGATGTTCCTTCCCTCCATTTCTCCCAGTCGTTCTGTTTCTACTACAGTATTAGGTCATTAATTCTTAGCTCCTCGTTCTATTGACATGTCAATGTAAGTAAGGGCATAAGGACTTCATCCATTTCAGCAGAGAGCCAGTTCGTTCTGACTAGGTTCCAGACTTCTGTCTAGTGGCTGCAACAGAAGAATGGCTTAGAAACATTTCAGTACTTTCCAGAAAGTGCTTCCTGATTTTTTTTCTTGTGGATCTACTTAGTGTTCATCTGTACTACCTTCCCCATCTTCCCCAGCCCTGGCTGGGCCTCGATCTTGAACGGGAGCCACTTGAGATTCCGCTGCTCTGCAGCTCTGGCACCTTAGCTCCTTCTCATGTTCATTGCCCCATTTCCCTAGCCTAGTTGGTTTACCTGAAGGATAACATCTGCCACATATTCAGACTGGTTCTGCTTGGTTCTGTCCAAGCTTATACCGGGCTCCTGCCCCTTTGGCCATCTCACCTTAATGGTCAGCAGCCAAGGAGCCTGTCCGTATTAGGTCATCATCTTCTAATAGATGTACTAGTTCTTCCTGTTGCAGAATCCTTATCCTCCAGTAGACCTGTTCTTAGCAAAATTGTTTTTAGCGTGAAGAATATTCCTTGTACTCACTTCATTTGCAAAGCTGGAAAATTCTAGGAATGAAGTACCAGATTCCCCTAGCCAGGACTTTCACCTCTACCATTTCCTCAAGCTTACTTTCTTCCTTCCTTCTCTCTCTCTCTCTTTCTCTTTCTTTCCTCCCTTCCTGCCTCCCTCCCTTTCTTCCTTCCTTCTTTCTTTTCTTTTCTTTTTTACCCACACTTGTCAGAGAGAGAAAGGAAGAGTGAGAAAATAACCCCCTAGTAGACACCCTGATCATGCTGCAATCCTTTCTCCATTTCTTAATCCTGTTAAAGTGTTGGGTGTTCAAACAAACATGTTTGTCAAGCTGTGGGGTCCCAGATTCTAACTGAAATCGGCCATGTGGGATCCAGCTCATTTAACCACTAGGCCATAGGACTGGCCCTCCTAGGCTTTCTTTTATGATTCTACTCTCAAATATCAAACCTATTACTTACTAATATTTAAAATAAAAATAGCTTTAACATTCAAGAGCAATGTAGGGAACCAGCAGTTAGCATAATGGCTATGTCGCTGGACTCCCACGTAGCCGACCGTGGTTCGTGTCCGGACCCGGTGGCTTAAAACTCACGCCAGGCGCATGTGCGTGCGTGCCCAAGATCCCAAGAGGAGAATGGAGGAGAAGGGATTGCAGCGTGACCATCCCCCCTGGGGAGTGATTTCTCACTTTCTGTCTCTATGTCTCTCTCTCTCTCTCTGTCTGGCGAGCGCACGTGCCCTATAGCAAAAATCTCTAAAAAAAAAAAAAAAAAAAAAAAAAAAAAAAAAGAGCAATGTCAAAGAAGAGGTGGTTTTCTCACATACACCGTGATAGGGTTTCACAGTTTGCATCACACATTGTCCGTGCTGTAAGCATAGAACTTTCAGTCACGTGTGTGGTGATAATGGAAACCACACAAAGGCATTCCATATTAACCCTGCTGTTGGTGTAGCTATGGATGCAGCGGTGCAGTGAATAGATGAGATTCCCAGGTAGATCCCAGCACGTCCTCTGCGTCTGAGACAGTCCTACTGAACTCAGCTGTAGCACTGACTGGTATAGGTCAGTCATTCAACCCTTGAGAGTTCACATGTAAATTGAGGAAAACATGACAAAAACAACCCCATTATATGGGAGTTCTTAAAGAGTTCATAGAACATAGGTTTTTATGAAAAAAAATATGCATGGATTTTGAGATATCTTATGTATTCATACTTTAATTCCATTTTCCATAAACTTTTTGAAGGCATTTTATATTCTTTGGGAATAGGGCCTGCATTCTTATTATGCGTATTTATTTATTTATTTATTTATTTTTGGAGAGGTTTTTGCTATAGGGCACATGCACTTGCCAGACAGACAGAGAGAGATAGAGAGATAGAAAGCAAGAAATCACCCCCCAGGGGGGATGGCCATGCCGCAATACCTTCTCCTCCATTCTCCTCTTGGGATCTTGGGCACACACGCACACGCGCCCGGCATGAGTTTAAGCCACCGGGTCCGGGATACGAACCGTGGTCGACTACGTGGGAGTCCAGCGACATAGCCATTACGCTAACTGCTGGTCCCTATGCATATTTAAAACAGGAAGAGTAAAAACAGATATCCATCCTCTTCATTTTGCTGTGAACCTCAAACTACTCTAAAAAATTTAAGTCTTTGAGAAAAACTAGCAAATGTGCAGCAAATATATGAAGAAAACTGGACCTCTGTTTGTGGGACTGCGTTAATTGAGCTCGAGTAACTGCCGCTGCTCCAAGTTGCCAGGATGGTCAGCCCCTTGCCCTCCCCACTCTCCTCATGAGGAAAGCTTGGCGTGTCTGCTGTTTAGTGTATTGGCCTACTTTTTCCCTTTTTTAATATGAGAGTGAGAGAGATGAGCACCATTCCCAGGGCCTGGTCATGCTGCATTGTGATCCCCTTCCTTGGTCCCTCAGCCTATCAGAGCTGGATGTTAGTCAGTTCCTGGCATGCTTCAGGCTTACCAGGCTGAGGATTTGAACCAAAATCACCATGTGGGATCCAGCTTCCTTGGCACAGCTCTTCAGTACTGTGCTGTAGTGCTTGCCTTGGCCCACCTTTCAACTCTGTTATTGTGGTGACAAACATAAACTTGTATTAAGCATCTTTTCCTCCTCCTCCATGAGTTTTCTTCCCCGATACCACATTTTCCTTGGAGTGTATCCTCATGCTTTTTTTCTTTTCTGGTCTGTGTTCTCAGAAGAAAAAGGAAGTTGAGTTGGATGGGAAGAGGAGAAAAGAGGGTGTGAACCTGGTGATCCCGTTTGTTCCCTCTGCTGATAACTCCAACCTCTCTGCTGACTGGGACGACTCTTTCCTTAGCGTGGACTCAGCCATACCCAGTCCTTTCAGTGAGGTGAAGCTCCTTTGAAGTTGTGTGTGCCAGCAGTCAGGATGGTGTCCTGACCTCGTAGTAGGGACACACCCCTTGGCAGCCTTGGCATCTTCTGGAGTTCTTCTGCCTGTAGAAGCGGGTGCAGTCAGGACCCGGAAGGAGAAAAGCAAATGAGGACACGCTGGCTTCTCTGAAGAGGCCAAAGCAAGGGAATGTGAGCCTCCCGAGTGAGGCGGGGCAGGAGGAGAAAGTGTGAGGGAGTGGGCTGTGGGTTCTGAGAGGAGTAGTGATCCCCACCCATCTTCTTCCCAGACTCCATCAGTAGTGAGCTGCACACTCACTCCATTCCCCCTGACGAGAGGACCAGCGACATGTTGGCCACTGTGGACGACCCAGCCTCCTCAGCCCCTCAGTCTCGAGCCACCAACTCCCCTGCTTCCATAACAGGCTCTGTCTCAGACACCGTGAATGGTAAGTGGTGCCCCGTCTCAGACAGCTTGGTGAGGTCCTGCTTCCTTCCAGGGAATGACATTTGTATCTTTCTTTAAAGGAGAGTGGATTGAAGCAAAAGGATTTTATTGGCTTATTTTTCTTAGTATCCCTGACAAGTGAAATGAAAAGGAAAAGGCTTAAGGAAAGCAAACTAAGAACTTCGTGGGACCAGCAGGTGGCAAAATGATTAGATCACTGGCTTCCCATGTAGTTGGCCACTGTTTGAGTTCCATACCTCGTGGCTTAAAGCTAACAGGGGCCAAAATCCAGAGAGGAAAATGGAGGAGTTTGGGATTGCAGCCTGGCTATCCTCCCCCCAGGGGGCAGGGGCTGATTTCTTGCTTTATAATGAAAAGCAGTTTAAGGAATCAAGTTGTTGCAGGTTTTTGAAATTCATTGTGACTCAGTGGCCCAACCATTAGAGACATGGACCTCCCTAGTTGCTCTAAAACAAACACCCAGAGAGCCAACTTTCTCTGTCAGGGGATGATTATATTAACATTTTGGAGAGATTCATTTTTTTTTTTTCCCTTTTGGCCCATTTGTCCCCACAGGAATTTCCATCCAGGAAATGCCAGCTGCAGGACTTGGTCACTCAGCCCAAAGTCAAGGCTGCCTGAAAGGTTCAGGAAGCACAGCCAAAGGAGCAGGGAAAGGCCGGAGCCGGAAGTCCACAGTGGGCAGTGCCGCCGCGATGGCAGGAGCCAAAGCAGGGGCTGCGGCAGCCTCCGCAGCTGCCTACCGCATACGGGTACAGTGTGTCTAAAGGTACAGGTACAATGTGTCTAAAGGTACGCTGCAGCCCAGGGTTGCAGCAGGCTCTGTTCTGGTCAGGGAATTTGTTAAATTCTATCCAGTGTTCTGCCAGCTAGACCAGGTACTCTCCCAGGACAGGGGCCACCTTCCCAGAGCCTGGATTGGAGTTAGTTTCTCTGTATTGAGGAGTAGTCACTCTCCCTTGTTTGTTGGCTTGGGACAGTGCCACCTTGGAATTGCAAGTAGCTGTTGAAGGAGAGTGTTCAGTTGTGGCCTAATGACTTTAAACATTTAGCACTTGTCCTGCTTTTAGAACTGATTTTTTTCCTCCTAGGCTTTTTTGTTGTTTGTTTTTTTCTGAGACCTGTATTTCAGTAATCCAGAAAATATAGTTAACATTTCACCAGCTTGGGACCCATGACCTTAGGTATTAAGCACCTACTGTAGCATGGGAATAGAACACATGTGGGTACAGAGCGGAAGTGCGGGGGAAGCTGTGCAGGGAATGTGTTTCACGTAATATCCAGACGAGAGAGAAGAAAGGGCAGGCCACGTGGTTGGAAGGCAGGAGGAGGAACCACGACCTGACGGTAAGGCAAGGTTGCCGAGGTGTAATTCAGAAAGGAGAAAGACAAGGAAAGATTCAAACTGGCAGTGACAAGTCTACAGCAACCAAACATACTGGAGTCACCGGTCAGGTCAGTCAGCTTGTACCGCAGAGGAGCACTGGGAGGTTGGAAGACAGCACAACCTATTGGGCAAGAACTTCGCAGGCACAGGGCTAGGGACAGCTTACGGAGGAAGTGGTTGGTTGTGACCTGTGGAGGATGATTGCAGCCGTGGAATGCAGGATATCTGAGCTGGTGAGAAGGGAAAGCCCAGTTCTGTCCCCATTCAATACATGGGGCTAGGAGGCTCGACCAGGGCACAGCAGAACAGAGCTTTGTGAGACTGGCCTACATAGGAAGGTTCTCAGTTCACATCCAGATGCCTCCCTGAGTATGCTGGACACATGAGTACCTATGACCCAGGGCTGGTCATGTGTGCCCATTAGCCAGGGCTGTCTGAGGCTTAGGGTAGACCACAGTATCAAGACCCTGTTAGCGGGACCAGCGGTTAGCGTAATGGCTATGTCGCTGGACTCCCATGTAGTCGACCGCGGTTCGCGTCCCGGAACCGGTGGCTTAAAACTCACGCCAGGCACGTGTGCGTGCGTGCCCAAGATCCCGAGAGGAGAATGGAGGAGAAGGGATTGCGGTGTGACCATCCCCCCGGGGGGTGATTTCTCGCTTTCTGTCTCTATGTCTCTCTCTGTCTGTCTGGCGAGCACACGTGCCCTATAGCAAAAACCTCTCCAAAAAAAAGAAAAGAAACACAAGATATTTTCGAAAATATTTAATGACATAGGAAATTCTCAGAATATACTCTTCAGTGCAAAGTAGTAGATAAAGTAGGATCAATTTATGTTTTCACTTACATGTGTATATATGTAGGTTTTTGGGACTAGAAGAAAGCAAACTTTCTGTCTCTCTGTCTCTCTTTCTGGCGAGCACACACGCCCTATAGCAAAAACCTTTCCAAAAAAAAAAGGAATTATGAATGATTTTAACATTTTTAATATCCCTCTGTATTTTTCCAAATTTACTATTACAATTGTGTGCTACTTTATAGTAAATGCTATTAGTAAAAAGTTTGTTTTTAAAGGAAATTCGGAGTAAATTCAAAGCTAGAGTAAACTTCAATCAAAACTTCCTTTCAGCCTACCTTCTTATTTCAATTTAGTTCTCGTGATAAAATGATAACACAGTAGCACCCTTTGGCCTACAGGGTGTTTTTCTTTCTTTCTTTTTTCGGAGAGGATTTTTTTTTTTTTTTTTTTGGTGTTTCATGTTGGTTTTCCTTTCATTCTTTTAAGGCAGTGGTTTCCACAGGTCAGTTCAGAGATAAGCATGGTTAATGGCAGTTTGTTATACAACTCTAATTTGTTTTTTGGGAATATCTCACTTGATTCCCTGAAATTAGGGCACATGCCCTCACCAGAAAGACAGAGAGAGACAGACAGAAAGTGAGAAATCACCCCCCAGGGGGGATGGCCACGCCGCAATCCCTTCTCCTCCCTTCTCCTCTCGGGATCTTGGGCACGCACGCACACACACTTGGAGTGAGTTTAAGCCACCGGGTTCAGGACTTGAACCGTGGTCAACTACATGGAAGTCCAGGGACATAACCATTACTCCAACTGCTAGTCCCTGGCCTGCAGGTTTTCAGAAGACTGTAGAAAAGCTATACTTCAAGCAAAGGAGGGATTCCAAAGGCTGCAATTTCAGACTCCTTGGGGAGATTTTTTTTTCCCCCATGGGGCGATATTTTTAAAGCAGACGTGTCTTTGTTTATGCCTTAAGGTCAAATTGAAGCATTGAGTCACTTGCTGTAGTTTGCAGAGCTGATGTTTGGCTTTAGCTGGGCCTAGGGCCAACTTTTTCTCTAGGTAGAACAAGCAACTACCTCCCTTCCTGCACAGCCCACTGCTGATCACCTGAATAAATGCAAATTTTTTTGTTTTGTTTTTAATTTGTCAGAGAACATGTGTGCTTGCATGAGAGATGAGAGAGTAAAAAAAAAGGGAGAGAAAGAAAGCACCCTCCATGGGTCAGAGTCTCCCTGAAATGCCTTCCCCTCCATTTCTCTATCCTGTCGGGATTTGGGGCAGGCACACACATGCCTGGCATGTTTATCAGTCCTCCAGGGCCAGGGTTCAAACTGTGCAAATGGACATGTTGGATTGGGCTTTTTTTCTTTTTTAGCACCTCACTGTTTGCTTTTTTTTTTTTTCTTTATTTTATTTAACTTTTTATTTATTCATTCATTTATTTATTTGATTTTGACCAGAGAGGGATAGAGTGAGTGAGAGAGAGAAAGTTGCCAGGTGCAGGACTCGAACCATGGTCGGCCACGTGGGAGTCCAGCATCCTTAATCACCAATCCACCCGTTGGCCCCGGACTGGGCTTCTTTAACCATGAGGCCATAGGTACAGCTCTAAATGAACACCTTAACTTCCTGTTCTTTTTCATTTTATTTAGAGGTTTTTTTTTTTTTTCTATAGGGCACATGCCCTTGCCAGAGAGAGAGAGAGACAGAAAGTGAGAAATAACTCCCCCAGGGGGATGGTCATGCCGCAGTCCCTTCTCCAGTCTCCTCTCGGGATTATGGGCACACACAGCATGTTTTAAACCACCAGGTCCAGGACTACAAAACCGTAACACCATCTGCTGGTTGCTGTTATTTATTTATTTGTTTTTGTGTATTTTGGAGAGGTTTTTGCTATAAGGCATGTGCTTGCAAGAGAGACAGAGAGACAGAAAGCGAGAAATCACCCCCCGGGGGGATGGCCACACCACAATCCTTTCTCCTCCATTCTCCTCTCGGGTCTTGGGCATGCACACACACGCGCCCAATGGTCCCTATTATTTTTGTTATTATTTTAATTTGTTATAGGGCATGCATACTCATGAAAGAGAGACAGAGAGAGGGAAAGTGAGAAAGCAAGCCACCAGGTGCAGGACTCAAACCGGGGTCAGCTGTATGGGAGGCCGCACCACCTGGGGCCTATGAGTACTTTAACTTCTGAGGGTTCTTTCCAGTCCCTCCTTGTTTTGTGCATAAACCTTTTCTTTTTCCTATCTGCTGCTGTTTTGTTTTTTTTTTTTTTTTTTTGAGAGAGAGAGAGAGGTTTTTGTTTGTTTGTTTTGCTATAGGGTGTGCTGGCCAGAGAGACAGAAAGGGAGAAATCACCCCCCAGAGAGGATGGCCACATTCCAATCCCTTCTCCGCCATCTCTCCTGGGATTCTGGGCAGGCACACACATACGCCGTGGGAGTTTAAGCCTCCGGGTCTGGGGCTCATGCTGCAGTCAGCCATGTGGGATCCAGCGCCTTAACCACGACGCCACCTGCTGGCTCTTGTTTTTTGTTTTCTTTTTCCTAATTTATTTATGAATAAGTTACAAACTTGCACAGTTCAGAGTCCAAAACACACACAGGCCTTGAGAGGACAAAGTTTCTCTCCTGTCCCATCCCTCGGCGCCCTGTTCTCCTGGGGAGGCGAACTGTTGACAGCCCCTGGTGCTCCCCTTCAGCCATATTTCTGTGCTTTTTAAGAGACCTGATTGTGCTCATACTCTGTCGGCTTTTTTTTAACCACTGAATATTATACCATAATAACATTTACAGGGAGGAATGTGAAGACAGTGAAATGTTTTCTTAACATTTGTAAATACTCTTCATAAATATTCATGATGCCTGCAAATAGACAGTGAAAGGGAGACGAGGTTTTTTGGGGGCCTACTGTTGGGCAGTTGGGTCTTTGCTCCCCTTAGGCCCTCTGATTCATTCCAAGCCAGGACGATCCGCATGGGTTCAGCCACCAGCAACTGCAGTTTAGTTTGGACCTGGATTGGCCATTTACTCCCTGGGGACCTAGGGCTCTGGGGTTAGGGGGTGCCCCAGGGTCCAACCCAGAGGGATGAGTAGAGTGGTCCCTGGCTGCATGGCTTTCAGGGGTTCGCTGTGTGGTCCAGGCCAGCAGGGAGATAAATTTAGCTGGGGCAGATCATGCTGCGTGTCATGTCCAGGAGGGCTGTGCTGTTAGCAAACAAGCTGGAATGGTTGGCGGTAGCCAGGCCTTCTTTTTTTTGTTTTTGGAGAGGTTTTTGCTATAAGGCGTGTGCGCTTGCTAGACAGACAGAGAGAGACAGAGAGATAGAAAGCTAGAAATCACCCCCTAGGGGGGATGGCCACGCCACAATCCCTTCTCCTCCATTCTCCTCTTGGGATCTTGGGCACGCACGCACACATGCCAGGCATGAGTTTTAAGCCACCGGGTCTGGGACTCAAACCGTGGTTGACTACATGGGGGTCCAGTGACATAGCCATTACGCTAACTGCAGGTCCCTAGCCAAGCCTTCTTGATTGGCCCTCCTTCCTCTCCCCAGCTGCTGGCAGGGCCAGGATGTGAGAGGTGAAGACTAGGACCAGGGAGAGGACTCAGCCCTCCTCCTCTCTTCAGGTGTGGCAGAGCCTGGGCAGTCGGGAAAGCTCGCCCTCCCTGCTCCCCTACCCCTACTGTCCCCCTTCTCCCTCCGCGAGTCAACCGATTTCCCTGCAAAGTGAGTGGAGTTCAGGCATTCCTGTATTCATTCATTCGCTCATTCCATCCAACTCATTTGTCCATTTATTTGTTCATCAAAAACATGTTGCGGGCTGGGACCAGCAGTTAGTGTAATGGCCACGTCACTGGACTCCCATGTAGTCGACCGCAGTTTGAGTCCTGCCCCGGTGGCTTAAACTCATGCCAGCTGCGTGTGCGTGCGTGCCCAAGATCCTGAGAGGAGAACGGAGGAGAAGGGATTGCGGCATGGCCGTCCCCCCTGGGGGGTGATTTCTCACTTTCTCTCTCTCTCTCTCTGATCAAATTGAATAATAATAACCAGTTAATTGAATTCAATAATTCTTAAAAAAAAAAGAAAGAAAGAAAAAGAAAGAAAGAAAACCATACTGGGCTGTGTGTGTGTGTGTGTGTGTGTTTGTGCCCAAAATCTCAAAAGGAAGGAACAACGGAGGAGAAGGGATCGTAGTGTGGCAACCCACTGGGGAATGATTTCTCACTTTTTGTGGCTCTCTTTCTCTGGCAAGAACACATACCCTATAGAAAAACTTTAAAAAACAAAACAAATGGGACTATAATATGGCATTGTGGCTAAGATGCTGGACACACCCACATGCCTGATCATGGTTCGAGTCCCAGACCTGGTGACTTGCTTTCTCATTTTCTCTCTCTCTCTCTCTTCTTTCTCTCTCTCTCTCTCTCTCATTTCCTCTGTCTCTCTCTCTGGTCAAATTAAAATAAATGAATGAGGGACCAGCAGTTAGGGTAATGGCTATGTCGCTGGACTTCCATGTAGTGGACCGTGGCTTGAGTCCTGGACCCGGTGGCTTAAACTCATGACAGGCCATGTGCATGCGTGCCCAGGATCCTGAGAGGAGAATGGAGGAGAAGGGATTCCGGCATGGCCATCCCCCTGGGGGGGGTGATTTCTTGCTTTCTGTCTCTCTATCTCTCTGGCAAGTGTATGTGCCCTATAGCAAAAACCTCTCCAAAAAAAAAAAAAAAAAAAAAAAAAGGTGTGTTGGGGCCAGCAGGTGGTGTGGTGATTAAGGGTGCTGAACTCCCATGTGGCCGACTGCAGTTCAAGTCCTGGATCTGGTGGCTTGCTTTCTCACTCTCTCTCTCTCTCTCCTCTCTCTCTTCCCCTCTTTGGTCAAATTAAAATAAATGAATAAATAAATGTTAAATTAAAAAAAACACACACAAACATAGGTGTCATCGACATGTGGCAGGGCTCCAAAGCCAGACCGTGGCGGTCAAGACATCCAAGGAGACTTCCCTCGGGAGAGGTGATGCTGAAACTGAGCCCTGAAGTCTCAGTGACAGACTAGCCAGGCTGGAGCTGGTAGGAAGAGACTCAGGATGGGCCAGAATGTGTAAGCCCAAGGTGGAGGACTCTGCACACAGGGCAGGGTAGAGCAGCGTCTCTGACCCACTCCCATCCATCCTGTGTGTAAACACTTCTCAGACTGCAGGTGACCTGTCTCCATTCCTCTGGAAACCCCGTGGGTCAGGTCTGACTCCTGTGGACGCATGACTCAGGAGCCTGTGTGAGCAGGGGGCAGACTTCACCAGCAGGGCTCGGTCCTTCCCAGCTAGAGCCCCTCCCCTGCTCCGCCACCCTCCTGGCCTGGCTCAGGGCCAAGCCACAGGTGCACACACTACCGAGTCACCCCTTCCCTGGTCACCCACATCATCAGACTGCTCAGGAGGCCGAGTTCCTCCTTCTGTGGGGACAGAGACGGGGGTGGGAGAGCCACTCATGGGAGAGGCACAGACATGCCCAGCCCTGCAGCCTAGCACCTGAGGCAGGGCACTGGCCAGGGCAGCCCCTTCCCTGGTGTGTGCTGGGGAGAGAGGGTGCTGAGGATGGCAGTGGGGGTCGCCTCGCCCGCCTGATCCGCCCTTGCCCCTGGGGTTCCCAGCCCCACATTCCCCGTCTGGCTCAGAAGCACTCAGTTGAACATTAGCCTGGGGAGGAAGCGTGGCACTCAGTCTTGGCTAAGATGGAGGGTTTATGGCATCTTTCCCTCCAAGGTGGCCTGTGACACTGCCCTGGAAGGGTCGTTTCCCATAGCAAGCACGGGAGCCTTTCTGCAGCACTCTGTTCTGGCCGGCTGCCCACGCTGGGGCTGGCAGTCCCTGCCCTTGGGCGTGCTCCCTTTGGTGGCCACAAACCTGTGAGCGTCGACACTGTGGCCGAGCACAGCACGGTGAGCAGTGGCGGCAGCGCGGGAGAGATGTGGCCTGGCGAGGGCATGGGTCGGAGAGCTTTGGGAGCGGAGGGCTGTGGCCGCACAGAGCGGGAAGTGGGGAGCGTGGCCAGGTGGACGGCGGCAGTTCTGTGGGAGATGACCCACTGGCACAACTCCCGGGAGGATGAGTTTGGAGAAAGTGGGGACGGTCCAGGGAAATGGGGCCCGGCCAGGACCAGGGTGGAAGCCGGGCAGATGCCGGAGATGCTTAGACTGGGGAGATGAGCTGCGAAGGCTGGACTCGGAGGTGGTCCAGGGAGGGCTGGGGGAACGATCCTGAACAGCGCCGCCCAGGGGGCTGGCATGGCAGGCAGAGGAGCGGGGCTCCAAGGTCAGAGCTGGATTGTGGGGCACACGGAGCCCCAGCGAGGGAAGAGTCAGGACGAGGGGCACAGAAATGAGCGGGAGCCAGGGCACAAATGGTGCCCCCCACAGGGGATGTGAAGCTCTGCTCTGCCAGGGGAGCTCTAGGGTCTGAGTGGGGCAGGGCTGGGCTGGGCTGAGGAAGGGCGGCCTAGGAGGTCTCAGCAGGCAGCAAGAGGAAGTGGGGAGAGGAGAACAGCCATCCAGAGTGGTCACCCCAAAAGCCCTGCTGCAGGGCAGGGTCAAGGGCCCAGGGCTATGGTGAGGAGGGCAGAGGGCAGGCCTAGTCTTGCAGGCTTTATTTATCCTGTTCATTTTTAATCTGTTACAGGGAGCTCGCACTTGCTAGAAAGAGAGAGAGGGAAATTGAGAAAGCACCACTCCACCCAGGGCAATGGCCATACCACAATCCCTTCTCCTCCGTTCTTGTCCTCTCAAGATTCAAGGCACACACACACACACACACACACACACACACACACACACACACACGTGCCCAGGTGTGTTTCCCAAGCCACCAAGTCCAGGACTCGAACCGTATAGTCAGTTGTGTAGGATCCACTGCCTGAACCACCGTGCCACAGGCTGGTCCAATGTAGGCTTTAGTCAAGCCTGTCTGACAGCCACCACTGGCCCCACTGATAAAGTGACTCCCTTGGTCCTACTTCCCCATGGCCACCGTGTAATTTACTGTCCAAACAAGGACACTTTTGAGAGTCAAAGTGATAATTACGCCAGGATGACCAAGTAAACAGGCCTGCCCTGGGCACTTGAGGATTTGTGGTCACCCCTCTGGCCCTCTGCCACACTGCCACTTGCCCTGGGACCGCCACCTCCCTAGTCTGGCCTGGGGCTCCTGGGTCCTCCTCAGAGCCAGGCCTAGGAAAGGGGTCTCTGCATTCATGGTCCTTCTCCCCCATTCTCTGCTCTTTGACTGTGACTGACATGAGCTCAGTCCCTCTCTACAGGGGAGTGACAGCCCTAGATAAATGTGGTCCTCCTTTAACCCGGTGTTCAGGGGTGAGCTGGAGAAACCCCATGGGCCTCCCAGGCCTGGAAAGATGCAGGAGACCACTTCCCTCTGCACTGGCCGGTGCTCCCCAACTCTTGGCAAGTTCCTAAGGCACCTGGTCTTCTTTCACCCACCTGTCACCTTCCTCAGGGGCACCTCCACCTCCCCTGGTTTCTGGCTTTCCTTCCGGCCTTGCCCCCAGCCTTGCCACCTGCAACCCCTCTTTTTCCGGCAACAAGCACAGGCCTCCTGAAACCCAGACCTGAATACAACACTCGTTTACTTTAAAGAAGACAAAACAAACAAAAAGAATAAAAACAAACAAAACCCGCCAGTGGAAGGAACACCACATGAGAAAACAAAAACATCACTGCAGAGCTCAAATTTTTCCCTGCAAGAGAATGTCCAACACTTCCTCTAAGGCCAACCTCAAAGTTGTTTTCAGCCTCTTCCCTCGCACCCCGAATCTGCTTGCCAAGCTCTGCTTGAACCTCACTCCTCGCTGGAATGCTCTTCCTTCCCCGTGTGGGCTTCTGCTACTTCTGTAAGTTGCCCGAGCTGCCCAGATCGGCCCCGTCCTCTGAGTGCCTCTAGTTAACCTCATCCCAGACCAGGGGCGGGCATTTGGAGTTTGCCTCCCACAGCTGGCGCTCAAAGGCCCTGCGGCATGTTGCAGACACAGTAATGGCAGTTGAACTGGCTGATCCTCTAACTCCTGCTTCTGCAGAAAGACACCTGGAGGGATGCGCAGGATGGTTTCTGAGGTCCCTGCTAACTCTGAGTCCTTGGTACTGTGGTCCAAGGTGGGACACCCACCCATCACCTTACTCCCCTCCCAACTAAAAAAAGAAAGAAATAGCAACAAAAGTGCTTAATTCGGGACCAGCAGTTAGCGTAATAGCTATGTTGCTGGACTCTCATGGAGTCGACCGCAGTTCAGGTCTCGGACCCGGCAGCTTAAACTCATGCCAGGCACATGTACATACATGCCCAAGATCCTGAGAGAAGAGTGGAGAAGAAGGGATTGCAGTGTGGCCATCTTCCCAGAGGGTGATTTCTTGCTTTCTGTCTCTCTGTCTCGCTCTGTCTTTCTGGTGAGCACACGTACTCTATAGCAAAATCCTCTCCAAAAAAAAAAATAATAATAATAAATAAATAATAATACTAATAAAAGTAAATAAATAATATAACTTGCCCACCTGCTGGCCCCAAAAGACCAGATCTCAAAGTATGTCCCAGGAATTCCTAGGAGTCCCCTTTTCTTTTTTTTTTTTTTTTTTTTGGAGAGGTATTTTCTTTTTCTTTTTCTTTTTTTTTTTTTTTTTTTTTTCCTATAGGGCGCGTGTGTTCGCCAGAAAGACAGAGAGAGACAGAGAGACAGAAAGCGAGAAATATCACCCCCCAGGGGGGATGGCCACACTGCAATCCCTTCTCCTCCATTCTCCTTTCGGGATCTTGGGCACACATGCCCAAGTGCCCAGCGTGAGTTTAAGCCACCGGGTCCGGGAGGTGAACCGCGGTCGACTACGTGGGAGTCCAGTGACGTAGCCATTACGCTAACTGCTGGTCCCAAGAGTTCCCTTTTCATAAGGTCTGTGAAGTCAAAACTATTCTCAGGGCATGGAGTTAAGGAGGCTGGGTCGTTAAGTCTTGGCTGACTTTGTGGTTCGAGTCCCAGACTTGACAGTTTGAATGTTTTGGTTTTAAGTTATCAGAGGGCATATGGGCTCACCCGAGAGAGAGAGAAAGAGATGAAGAGGGAGAAAGCAGTCCCCAAATGGGGTGTGATCACGTTACAATCCTTTCTCCATTTCTGCATATGTCAGGATTTGGGACATGCTAGGACATGTGCCTGATGTGATTTTCAAGCTGCTGAGGCCTGGACTTGAGCACCAATCTACCATGAGGGATGCAGCTTCCCGTAACTACTAGAATACAGAACCAGTCCTGTTTTCTATTTTTAATTGAAATTATTTTATTTAGCTTTATTTATTTATTTTATTTGACCAGAGAGGGACAGAGTGAGAGAAAGGAAAGTGAGAAAGCAAGCCACCAGGTCCAGAACTCAAACCGTGGTCAGCCACGTGGGAGTCCAGCACCCTTAACCACCATGCCACTGCCGGGTCCAGTCCTGTTTTCCTGTTTTTTTTTTTTTTTTTTTTTTTTTTTTTTTAAAGGTTTTTGCCATAGGACTTGTGCTCACTGGAGACAGAAATCCCTTGTCCTCTATTCAACACTCAGGCTTTGGGACACACATGCACCTGGCATGATTTTCAAGCCACCAGGTCTGGGTCCCCAAACCTGATTGGCCATGTGGGAGTTCAGTGCCTTAACCACCAATCAATCACCTACTGGTTCCCTCTGTTTGTTTGTTTGTTTGTTTGTTTGTTTGTTTTTAGAGAGATTTGTGCTATAGGGCATGTGGAGAGACAGAGACAGAAAGGGAGAAATCATCCTCCATGGGAGTTGGTCATGACACAATCCCTTCTACTCCATTCACCTCTCGGGACTTTGGGCATGCACGCACATGTGCCCAGTGTGAGTTTTAAGCCCCCAGGTCCAGGACTCAAACCATGGTTGACTAAGTGGTAATCCAGTGATATAACCATTACGCCATCTGCTGGTCCTGCCCCCTGCTTATTTATTTTTTTAAAATATGGAACACTTCATGAATTTGCATGTCATCCTTGTACAGGGGCCACACTAATCTTCTCTATATCATTCCAAGTTTAGTATATGTGCTGCCTAAGTGAGCACCCCATTTGTTTTTTGTTTTGTTTTGTTTGTTTATTTTTAAAGGTTTTTGCTATAGGGAGTGTGCACTCGCTGAAAAGACAGAGACAGACAAAAAGTAAGAAATCACCCCCGGAGGGAATGGCCACACCGCAATCCCTTCTCCTCCATTCTTCTCTCGGGATCTTGGGCACACATGCACCCGTAATGAGTTTAAGTCACCAGGTCCAGGACTCGAACCACAGTCGGCCACATGGGAGTCCAGCAACATAGCCATTACGCCAACTGCTGGTTCCCCCCAATTTTTTTTTTAAAGACGAAGTCTCACCGTGTCTCAGCCTTCCTACCTCAGCCCCCCTAGGTAGCTGGAATTACAGACACATGGCACCACACCCAGCCTGTAGGTTGGCCTGGGTATCAAACCCTGTGTACCCTGTGATCCAAGCATACAGAGAACCGTGTCTTAGCAGTGTGAGGCTGGACCTATCATGTTTCAACTTCTCAGTTTCAATCCCTAATGTGATAAATGGCAGTTGCTATATCCCACATAAACAAAACTTTTGGAGTCCTCGATCACTTTTACTTTGTAAAGGGTCCTGAGAAGAGTCGGCAGGTGGTATGGAGGTTAGTTCAGCTGTATCCCATATGGCCAATTCAAGTCCTGGACTCAGCAGCTTGAAAAGCACTCTAGGCATATGTGTGTAAGTACCCAAAATCTCAAGAGGAAAATAGAGAAGGAATTGCAGCATGGGCATCCCCCTGGTGGGTGATTTCTCACTTTCTCTCTCTCTGGCTCCAAATACACATGACCTGCAGGAAAAGAAATTTTTTTTAAATAATTTTTTAAAAAGACTCCTGAGAGGGCCAGCAGGTGGCATGGTAGTTAAAGGCACTAGATTCCCACACGGCCCACCACGGTTCAGGTCTCAGACCTGGTGGCTTGCTTTCTCACTTCCCTTTTTCTCTGTCTCTGTATGGTCAAATTAAAAAAAAAATGGTAATAACAGATGGAATTTAAAAAATAAATAATTAAAAAAAAAGTCCTTGGGCTGGCAGGTGGCATGGCGGTTAAGAGTGCTGGACTCCCACATAGATGACTGCAGTTCAAGTTCCGGACCTGGCAGCTTGCCTTCTCACTTTGTCTCTCTCTCACTCTGTCTCTCTGTGGTCAAATTAAAAAATGAATGAATGAAGTTAAATAAAATAATTTTTTTAAAAAAAGTCCTGATACTCCTACACCTCCCATGTCTTTAGTCACCCCTGCTTCTTTCTCCTCTCAGCAGCCGAGTTTCCTGAGAACACTCTACTTGCCCCTCCTCCTTGGCTCCTCGGCCCTGCCTGGAGGCTTCCCACCACTATTCCTGATGTCACTCTCTCAGGCCACAGAGGACCTCTTGGGGAGGTCAGCTCTCTGTCATTACCCTTGGCATCTCGATGCATGACAACGTTGTATACCTTGTAGAAACACCTTGCATTTGGGGCCAGCAGGAGGCACGGAGGTTAAGGCGGCTGGATCCCACATGGCTGACAGCACTGTTCAAGTCCTGGACCTATCAGCTTGAAAACATGCTGCATGCATGCCCAAAATCCTAGGAGGACTCTGGAGGAGGAGGGATTATGGTGTGGCTATCCCCCCAGGGGGAGTTCTCTCACTTTTCCCTCCCTCTCTCTGTGTCTCTCGGTGAGCACACACACCCTATAGCAAAACTAAAGAAAAAAAAAAAAAGGGAAAAGAAGCATCTCCTATCCTGGTTCTCAGAACACTGCTGTCTCCTGGTTCCCGCCTCTCTCTCCAGCTGTTTGTTCCTCTGGGGAGAAAGGAGGAAAACCGAACTCTGTCTCCTCTACTATCATCCTCCATCATTCATCACGGAAGGGTCTTGTCACCTCTGGTGACAACCACCATCAGTCAGTTCTCCAGGTTCTGCAGTGGACACCCACTGGGATTCCTCTAATTCCACTCAATCCTGAGCTATCTCCCTGGAGACAGAATGAAACCCTCCCATAAGATGCAGCCCTAAGCCCCAGGTTGTTTCATGCGCTGACACCCCACAGGGCTCTGTCAGGTTCCTACCACCCCCACCTTAGGTTCCATTAACTTGCTAAAGCAGCTCAAGAAAACATTTACATTCACTGATTTATTATAAAGGTTACCTCAGAGGACAAGATGAGCAGGGTGAGTTAGGGCCCGGTGTGGGGGAGTTGCATGGAGTTTCCATTCACTCTGGCATACCAGGAATCTCCTCAGTATCTGATGTTCTCTAAACGCTGCCCTTTTAGTTATTTAGTTAATTATTTTTGCTACACACTTGAGAGAGACAGAGAGGGAAAGTGAGAAAGCACCCTCTAAGAGGAATGGCCACACTGCAAGCCCTTCTCCATTCCTGTCAGGATTTGGGACACACACACACATACACACACAGTGTGTTTTCAAACTGCTGGGTCCAAGACTCAAACCACACAGTCAGTCGTGTAAGATCTAAATGACCCCAACCTCCACGCCACCCGCTGGCCCTACTTTTGGGTTTTGATGTTTTGTTTTTGTTTTTGAGAGGTTTTTGCTATAGAGTGCATGCGCTGCCAGAGACACAGAGAGATGGAAAGCGAGAAGTCACCCCCCAGGTGGGATAGCCACACTGCAATCCCTTCTCCTCCACTCTACTCTCGGGATCTTGGGAACGCACGCACATGCGCCCGGCGAGTTTAAGCCACCGGCTCCAGGACTTGAACTGTGGTCGACTACTTGGGAGTCCAGCGACATAACCATTACGCCAACTGCTGATCCCCCTTTTTTTTTTTTTTTTTTTTTTTTTTTTGGCGAGGTTTTTGCTATAGGGCGCGTGCGCTTGCCAGACAGACAGAGACAGAGAGACAGAAAGCGAGAAATCACCCCCCCCCAGGGGGGATGGCCACACCGCAATCCCTTCTCCTCCGTTCTCCTCTCGGGATCTTGGGCACACACGCACGCACGCACACGCACCCGGCGTGAGTTTTAAGCCACCAGGTTCAGGACACAAACGACAGTCTACTACATGGGAGTCTAGTGACATAGCCATCACGCCAACTGCTGCCCCCCCCCCCCCTTGTGGGTTTTTAATGGAGGCTTCATCACAGGAATGATGGATTATATCATTGGCCAGTGGTGATCAATTCAGCCTTTGGTCTCTCTCCCCTCCCGGGTGGGGCTGAAAGTCCCACCCTCTAATCCTGCCTAGGTCTTTCTAGTGACCAGCCCCATCCTGAAACCACCTCAGGGCTGGCTGCCAACCAGCAATCAACTCTAGCATGTGAAAAGGCACTTACCGCTTAGAGATACCAAGGCTCTAGGGAGAGGAACAAATGTGTGTTTCCCAAGACCACAGTTCCCAGCTCCTCTTCTTGCTTTGCTCAGACCACCAGGGTTGGCACCTCAGGCTAGGTCAGGCCCCATTCTCTGCCTTCTCACACGTATGGCTCTCGAATCTCTACTGCCAACCCAGATCTCTGGAGTCACAGGGCCACACAGCCAGCTGCCCTGCCATCCGTGAGGATGTCACTCCCCCTACACAGCATCCCCGGCTTTCTCCACCCTGCCCTCTCAGCTCTGCCCTCCCCTCACTCTGCTCCAGCCAGTCACCACATCCCATCACTTCACCCCAAACTGTTGGACGCCATTATTGGTCCGCCCCCACCGCCTCCTTTACTTCTCCCGGGCTGCTTCTGGCCTTCCCCACTCCGTCTGACAGCAGCCTCCTACCTCTTAAGCAAGTCTCTGCCCACAATCCACCAGAGGCCCCGTGCTACCTGGCTGGCCCGTGTCCTCTCCGCTGTGCCTCTCTGTCCAGCTTCCCCAGCTGCCCTGACCTTGTCTGCCCCCCAAACACACACTCTTCCTTGACTCCCAGAGGAGTCAGGCCCCTTCCTCCAGAAAGCCTCCCCAGACTGCTGAATGGTTGTCATCAGTGTCTAGACTCGCCCTTCCCTGGGGAGGATTTCCTCACTGTTGTATGCTCAGTGCCTAGAACAGTGCCTGGCACACAGTGGAGGCTTAGTATACTCTTTCCAAGTGAATGGCTCAAACATGAACGCATTGTGGCTGGTGAGCAGCCACACCCCCGCTCAACCCCAGGACACAGCTGGCTGGGGCTGGCTGGGGCTGCAGGCCCTGCCCTGGCCCAGGAAGCAGCTGCCTCCTGCTATAGCGTTGCTCTGATCAGACTCCCAAAGAACCTGGCCAGACTCCACACTCCTCCCATTAGTGGCCAAGACACGAGGTTGCCCAGACATGGGCACACAACCCAACCGTGGGCACCCTCCCCCAGGCACAGCTGCCCAACAGAGTTGACTCTGCCAGGGATATCAGTTCATTCCAGGGCACCAGCCCCAAGAGTAGCCACACACAGCCTGCCCCATACATCACCCCATGGTTATTGTGGCCTCAAGGCAAACTGATGTTGGGTGGAAGGATGGCTCCTTTCTCCTCAGCCAGTGAGGGAAGGGGCCGGCTGGGGCTCGGGCTCTTCTGCTGCTACCGCCCATGCTGCAGGGCCAGGAGTCTGGTAGCACTAACAGCCTCTCCCTGCCGATGAGCCCAGGGCCATGCTGAAATCCAGGAGCTGTGACCTGCCCCTGGGCCACGGCAGGAGAAGCCCCAGAGGCCAGGGAGGGCATGGGTGAGCAGCAGTGGGGTGGGGGGCACTCTGGGCGAGAGTCCTGGCAAGGCAGCGGGAAGGACAAGCCACAGCCACACCACAGCCCCCCAGCACAGGGAGCACTGGAGCCCTGGGAGTCAGAGGGGCCCTACGTCCTCCAGGCCACAGGTCCCTACTATTGGCTGTGTGCATTGCCCCAGAAGTCACCATCGCTCTGCCCTAACCCACGTGCTTGCTTGACAGCAGAAGCCACGGGTCTGTCGGGGGAGCTGGTCCAAGCTCTCAGCCTGCAGGCTACCCCAGGCCAGGGTGCTGCTCACAGCACTGCCGAGGGAGCTTCATGGGCTGGCCTCTGCCCCAACCAGGGGCACAACATGCATGCACCCAAACATGAATTGTGCCCACTGCAGTGACGCAAACTGGCAGTCTTGTCTGCTCAGCAGCCCTCTCCCTGGAATAGAGGACAGGAGAGGAAGAGAGGGCCCTTTCCTGCCCCCTCTAAAGAACCACATTCCAGCACAACACAGGTAAGAAGGGATAGGTCTCTAGATCACAGTATGGGGCAGACGGGAAGGTGTCAGGGCCTGTAGTGATGAACGTCCCAGGGACAGATCAACGGACAAACAGGAGGAGCCCAGAGAGACAAGCAGACAGATGGAAATAAAAACACGTAAGAGGCCCAGGCAGTCTCAGCAGTGGTGCCCAGGCATCAGATCCAGCTCTTCCCTGGGCACCTCGTGGATAAGCAGGGCTAGTGGGGGGCCCCCAGCCCTCTCTCCCTGCTGTCCTTCATCCGGGAGGCTGGGATCTTTGGCAGGTGGTACTTCCGGGACTAGAGAGTGGCGGGTCTGGGCAGGTAGATGATCAGGGTTCTTGGAGGCTCCCTGGGGAGGTAGAGGCCTGGGTGGTTGGGTTAGTAGCAGCACTGGGGGAAATCTGGTCAGAGGCCTGGGGTGGGGCCACCGCTCAGCAGGGCCCCCCCAAACTGCCTACCACACCAACATGGTGTAATAAATAAAGTTTCAAGTAGTCGGTCAGTTCAGCACCAAGTAGGAGAGCTGGAGGCTGGAGGAGAGGCCCAGCCGCCCTGCCCACCACCCCCTGGGGCTCCAGCTGCACCCAGCCCATCCTGTACTAGAGCGGGTATCTGGCCCGATGTCGGCATGGGTACTGCCTGCAGGGGCTCAGCCCCTCAGACCAATGCCAGCGCCTGCTCAGTGGGGCAGAAGCAGGGCAGCATGGTGCCCACAGCGTCCACAATAGCTGCCAGGTGCTCGTCTTGTGCCTGGGGCCCGCAGAGCTGCATGAAGCCGGCCAGGCATGGCAGGTACTCCAGACTGTGGCCAGAGAAGCCGCGGCAGGACAGCGTCTGTGTCGCGATGGCCTCCTCTGGCACGGGGCCCAGACAGCCAGGGTTCTGTGGGGTGGCCACATAGGCCAGCGCCTTGAGTGGTTGGTCGGGGTGATCTCGAGGATAGGAGGTGACCTCCTTGGTGTCATAGCCGCCAAGTACTGCCTCTCGCACGTTCAGGTATTTCAGAGCCTCGTCACTTCCTCGCCTCGGACCTGGTATGCCACACCCCAAGTGCAGCCCCAGGAAGAAGCAGGGACACCTGGGGTCAGTCACCACAGCTCCATGCTGTTCCCTCCTCCATCGCAGGATGAAATCCCACCCCAGGATTATGTTGTGTAAGTGACCCAGGCGATTGGCTGATGAGCCATGAAGCAACAACAAGATTCCCGTCTCTCTTTTTTTTTTTTTTTTTGAGATATTTTTGGTGTAGGGCATGTGCACTCATCAGAGAGACAGAGAGAAACAGAAAGCAAGAAATCACCGCCCCCCCCCCCCCAGGGGGGAATGGCCACACCACAGTCCCTTCTCCATTCTCCTCTAGGGATTTCTGGGTACGCACGCACATGTTCCAGGCATGAGTCCTAAGCTGCCAGGTCCAGGACTCGGACCGCGGTTCACTACATGGGAGTCCAACGATGTGACCATTATGTCATCTGCTGGTCCCATGTTTCCCATTTCTTAAGAATTGTTAACAAGGTGGTCTAGCTGCATGAGGATGGATCCCCACTCAGGTGTGGTCCAACAACCAGTGGCATCAGCTGTATGTTTGCTAGGAATGCTCCATCTTAGGCCCCACTCCGGGTCCACAGAATTAAAATCTCCATTTCAATCCTCAGATTAAAGACTATCCAGTGAGTCCTCAGAGAAGCACTGAGCAAGACGTTTCTGCTCTGCCAGAGGCACCAAAACTAGCCTGCAGCAGTGGGCCTATGAGCTCTGCCGGTCTTTGTCCCTCCGCACTGGGCCTTAGGGTCCCCCTCTTGACTCCAGCACTTACCTCCCGGTCACCACACGGCCAGGCTAGGGGGGAAAGGAAGAGTTTGAAAAAGTCAAGTGAGAAACTAACTGTGTCATCAGGGCAAGGACACCCTTACCAAGTCTGCTGGCCCAGGCCTCAGAGAGCCTCACCCAGGAGGATGAGGGCAGGGAGGACAGTGAGGCGCCATGAGGGACAGAGAGTAAGCCAGACACAGGCAGCACCCTCTCCACCTGTGGCAATGGCCCAGATTGACGATCAACACCAGGAGTCACAGGTTCAGTCTCCAGGCATCACACAGTGATCCTCTGGGCACCCACACGTAGGCCACAACCCCCTGACACAGACTTACACATTTCCCTCCCTCTGCCCGGAAAGCCCGGGCATTCCAGGGCACCTGCCCCCATCCCTCACTCCCCTGGGCAAGGCTCCATGTGCACCATTTTGTCGCTGCCCCCATGGAAAGTGTCTCCCTGCCAGAAACGGCGGCTGTAGCCGCGCACGAACCCCACACGACTGTCACTGTAAGAGAGGTCGGGCCCCCACACCACAGAGCTGGGGGGTCGCTGTCATTCTGGGGATGCTGCGCACAGGGCGACGGGGATGGCGAGGAGAGCGGGGTGTTTGGGACTGCAGATTCCTGCTTCATGGTGCCGTGCGCAGGGACGGGCCCGGGCGTCCTCCAGGGCTGGTCTCCAAGACGGGCACGGAAGGACCAAGGGACGCGCACACCTGGCCTGGAACCGTTCAGTCGCTCCAGCTGAGCTGACCCTACAGAGGTGCCTTTTAAACTCTCCCACCGGGAGGCCCCGCCCATCGCGGCCAGCTGCCCCGGTGATTGGGGCGGGGCAAATCCCCTTTTCGCCAATCACTCGCAGATTTTGCTTCTCGTTAATCGCGCCGTCCTCTGAATGGGTGGCTGAGCGGCGGGCCTCGGATCCAGAGTTCCTGCTGACTGGTTCTTCTCCCCCGCGGTAGCAAACCTGGCAGAAGTGATGCAAGGGCTGGAGAGGTTTCCCCAGAGCGGCATAGGCTGCAAGGGCGCCTCGGATGCATCAGGCGCCGAACTGTGGGCACAGACCGGGCACAGGCTGGACAGCGGCGTGGGCCCCGAGTGTCTCCTTGGCAGCTCCTCCATGGCCTGGGGCCCGCCAGAGTCACTTGGGTTGGTCTCAAGCAGTGTCTTCCCAGCTGTCCTGGCCGTGCACCTGGCCGAGTCACTGCCACCCGAGTCAGCAGGGGCTCAGTCCCGGAGTCAATGCAGGACGCGTCCAGAAGGAGCGCTGTGTGGCATAAACTCACGTCTCTGGGGCTCCGCCTACGAGTATGCAGTGTGCATAAGCTATTGGAAGCACCCTCCGCATTCCATTCAGGTGCCTCAAGCCGCTGGCCCGCGTGAGCAAAAGGAGAAACTGAGTCATGGGGAAAGCCAGGGGTTCTGCAGAGACTGGGCTGAGTCAGGCTGGGTGCTTCCAGCAGGCTGTTTTCACGTGAGAGCTATGCCTGGGGCCAGACATGGGACCCGTGAGCCCAAGTAGCTTCAGGAAGAGCGCTTGGACCGACTTTGGGGGAGCGATCATTGGCTGTGGTGGCCACACCTACACAGAGGCCACAAAGACAGGAAAACCAGGCCAGTCTTTTCTGGAGGCAGTGTTTTGTTATCAGGCATGACATTTTACAGCAGTATCATCTTTAGACACCCAGGTTCTAGGATTGGTGGACAGTAGAAGCCAACTGAGGTCCCCAGGGGGCTGTGAACAGCTACAGGCCTTCTACCTCAGCTACTGGCTTCCAGGAGAAGGGTTCACAAGCCTCCAGGGGTTGACCCCCTAAGCAGCAGCAAGAGGCTGCTCCAGAGGATGAATCTGGCTGGAAAAGGGAAACAGAGAGCTGAAGGTCTTTCCTTGGCGGAACTGGCTCCAGGAGATGGCTATCCAGGTCTGAGGTGAGCCCTCTGGCAGAGAAAATGAGCAATATTACTTCTCATTGGAGCCATGGCTTGTTGGTTAAGACAGTCAGACCCCACATGGCCAACTCTGGTTCCAGTCCAGACCAGTGACTTAAAAAGCATGCCAGGCACATGTGCGTATATGCCCAAATTCCTGACAAAATGGAGAGATGGGGGAGAAGGGATCGTGCATCAGATTGTGGCATGACCATTCCGTATCTGGAGTACTTTCCCCCTCTCTGTCTCTCTTGTTTCTCTCTCTGACGAGTGTGGGCATCCTCTGGCAAAATTACCTTAAAAATTATCTGCACACAGAGACCAGCAGTTGGCATAATGGCTATGCCACTGTACTCCCATGTAGTCAACCGCAGTTTGAGTCCCAAATCCAGTGACTTAAACTCATGCCGTGCACCTGTGTGTGCGTGCCCAAGATCCCAAGAGGAGACTGAGGAGAAGGGATTGCGGTGTGGCCATCCCCCCTGGGGGGTGATTTCTCACTTTCTGTCTCTCTCTCTCTCTCTCTGTCTTTCTGACAAGCGCATGTGCCCTATAGCAAAAAAACAAAAACAAAAACAAACAAAAATACTCTCCAAAAAGAAATTATCTGCACACTTCACGTAATCGTTCCAACGATCTCTCAGATATATTCAACAGTGGGAAGGTTGCTTAACCTATGAGCAATCTGAAGCTTTTTTCTTCTTCTTCCTTTTCTTTATTCATAATAGAGCATGTGTGCATGCCGGCAAGAGAGACTCTCCCTCCTCTAGTCCTCTACCGTGTGGGACCTGGGCCTAGGTCCTGGCTCACGTGCCCAGGGTGTTACAGGCTGCGCCAGCTAGGGATGCCAACCACCGTCACTGAGATCTGCCTTCTCTTGAGCAGCACGATTACTACAATGAGTACATTAACGTTTGCGTCAGAAATAATCAAAGAATATACCTAAATTGTTAGCAGAGGCTGCCACTAGAGGAGGAGGTTTTTTTTTTTTTTTTTTTTTTTTTTGAGAACTTTTCATATAAATGTAAACATATATGAAAAAGTTTCTTTTTTTTTTTTTTTTGGAGAGGTTTTCGCTATAGGGCGCGTGCGCTTGCCAGACAGACAGAGAGACATAGAGACAGAAAGCGAGAAATCACCCCCCAGAGGGGATGGTCATGCTGCAATCCCTTCTCCTCCATTCTCCTCTCGGGATCTTGGGCACGCACGCACACGTGCCCGACGTGAGTTTTAAGCCACCGAGTCGGGATGCGAACCGCGGTTGACTACGTGGGAGTCCAGCGACATAGCCATTACGCTAACTGCTGGTTCCCTCTTTTTTTTTTTTTTTTTCAAGAGAGATTTTTGCTAAAGGGCGCATGTGCCCACCAGAGAGCTAGAGAGACAGAAAATGAGAAATCACCCCTTGGGGGGATGGCCACACTGCAATCTCTTCTTCATTCTCCTCTTGGGATCTTGGGAAGGCATGCACATGCACATTCAGCCTGAATGTTTGCTTTTTCTTTTTAAGAGAGATTATTTTGCTGTAGAATGTGTGCGCTGGCCAGAGAGACAGAGAGACAGAAAGTGAGAAATCACCCTTTAGGGGGCTGGCCACACGACAATCCCTTCACCAGTCTCCTGTCAGGATTTTGGGCATGTGTGCACACACACCTGGCATGAGTTTTTGTTTGTTTGTTTGTTTGTTTGTTTTAATTATTTATTTAATTTTACTCGTTCATTCATTTAAATTTGACCAGAGAGAGACACAGAGAGAGAAAGAGAGAGAGAGAAAGTGAGAAGGCAAGCCACCAGGTCCGGAACTCGAACCGTGGTCAGCCATGTGTGAGTGTCCAGCACTTCAACCACCACACCATCTGCTGGTCCCCCTGGCATGAGTTTTAAGTGGTCGGGTCTGGGACTCGAACTGAGTTTATTACATGGGAGTCAAATGATATAACCATTACTCCATCTACTGGTCTCGAGCTTCAATTTTTTTTTTTTTTTGAGAGGTTTTTGCTATAGGGCGTGTGGGCTCACCAGAAAGAGAGACAGAGAGACAGAAAGTGAGAAATCACCCCCCAGGGGGTATGGCCACGCCACAATCTCTTCTCCTCCATTCTCCTGTCAGGATCTTGGGCATGCACACGAGCCCAGCATGAGTTTAAGCCACCAGGTCCAGGACTGGAACCGCAGTCAACTACATAGTAGTCTAGCGACATAGCCATTATGCCAATTGCTAGGTCCCCTCGATTTTTTTTAAACAAAGGAGCATGATTTACATTTTTAAGCACAAGGAAGAATATAGGCAAAATTATGTTTCTAGTCAGTCCTTTCTCTTTCCCTCCATTTTTCATGATCACGCTTCTTTTGTTTTTGCCCAGCCTCTGTAGTCCATAAGAGACCTCCTTTGCCGCCAGCTTCTTAGAATACCATCTTCTCTGCTCACCCCTGTGGGCAGTGGGTTGGGAGATGGCAGTTACCAACAGTGCTGCAAAGAGCTGCACTGACTCAACCCTTCCAGCAAGCAGTGTGGTGACACACATCAAGAATCCCAGGCGCCACGTCGGGCCCAGGCGGCGAAAGCAGGCGGAGGCACCGGGGCGGCGGAGAGCCCGCGGCCCTGCGGCTGCCCGAGCCCGGCCGCGCTCGCGCTGGGGACCAAGGAGCCGGAGTCGCGGCGCGGGGGCAGGAGGCCTTCCGCGGTGCTGGCGTCCCCGTCCCTGTTCGCGACCAGGCGGCCCGACTCAGCCAAGCCCCCTCCGCATCCTCGGGGCCGCCATGGTTGCCCTGGCCCCGGATCAGGGCGGAGGCGCGGGGTCCAGTGGCGCCCTGCGTCGGGAGACTGCCGGGTCTCTTCGCGTCGGCTGCCCCCGAGGGCCGGGTCCCTCCCGCAGGGCTCTGCCCTGCCGGCGCTTGGCCGGGGTGGGGATGTGGCCAGGGCACGACTGGGCACGGCGGGAGGGCTACCCGAGAGGGTGCCAGGGGAGGCCTCCGCCATGCGGACGTGCCCCCAAAACCGTGAGCTACACCTCCGTCCTTCATAATCGCCCAGTCCTTGGTGTTCAGGTCTAAGCAGCAGGAAGCTAGGCCAGCACAGGGTACCCGTTCTCTGGGATTGGGGCCTCCCCACCCTGGGCTCACTTACCCATAACTACCTCAGCACACAGCTGTCCGTGGACACATCTCAGTCTGTAGCACCAGTTACGGGCTGTGGTGAGAGTTCCAGGGGAGGGGGCCTGGCCGGGCGGTTAGCGGCTGGATCCCAGGTGGCTGGCTGCGCGCTCCCCATCCCCAGGTCCAGGATGTGAACACAGTCAGCCATGTGGGATCCAGCTGCCTAACTGCCGCATGCCTGGCTGGCCCTCAGGATCCTTGGTCGCACCTCCACCCTACGTTTTGCCCCGAGAGCAGGCACACAGGTTTCTGGGGTTAGGATATGGACTTTTGGGGGGCCTCCATATTCTGCCTAGCACAGGAGGCCAAGTCGAGGAGCTCTGAGTAGAGGTGGGCCTGTCCTGCGGGGTCAGCATCGCGCCCTTGTCAAGGGGACAACACGCCCCTCGCTGGGAGATCTGGGCAATACTGTGCTAAACCAGAGAGACCAAGGCACTCCCCCCTCGAGTCTTTGTAGCGGGGAGAAGCTTTCAGGTGCTTCGTTGGGTACCTCACTGGGCAGGCTCCTTCTCTGAGTACCTTGTGTGTGCCCCAGGCCCTGTGCAGGCTCTCTCTGTCTCTCTCTGGCAGTTAACAGGACGAAGGAAAGGGAATTGTAAAGGGGATGGTGGAAGTTAAGTCATCATGGTTGCAGATTCCCGAGTCCTGGACCCAAGAGCTTGAAAAACATACTGGGCATGTGGATTTGTGCCCCAGATCCCAAGAATGGAGAAGGGATTGTGGTGTGGCCATCATCCTCAGGGAGGTGATTTCTTTCTCTTTCCCTCACCTTGGTGAGCACATGGGCCCTATAGAAAAACTTTTTAGAAAAGAGAGGCTGGCAGATGGCATGATGGTTGAGGTGCTGGACTCCCACATGGTCAACCACAGTTCAAGTCCCAGACCTGGCAGCTTACTTTCTCACCCCTCCCCCATCACTCTCTGGACAACATAAAATAAATCTTAAAACAAATAAAAAAAAGATGTAAATAGGGGTTGGCACATGGCATGGTTGTTAAGAAGGTGGACTCCCATATGGCAGAATATGGTCTGAGTCCCAGACCTGGTGGCTTGCTTTCTCACTTTCTCCCTCTCACTCTCTCCAGTCAAATTAAAAAAATAATAATAAATAAAATTACAATAATTCTTTTTTGAGACTTTTTTGCTATGAGCATGTGAACTTGTCTGTGAGAGACAGAGGTAGAAAGTGAAAATCACCCCTACACTGCATCCCCTTCCTCACTCTCCTCCTGGGATCATAGGCACTCACGCACCTGCAGCCAGTGTTAGTTTTAGGCCACAGAGTCTGGGACTCGAACTATTGTCAGCCATGTGGGAGTCCAGCACACAATTGCTACATAATCTGCTGGCCCTGAATAAAATAATTCTTTAGGGGCTGGCAGGTAGCAGGATGGTTGGAACGATGGACTACCACTTGGCTGACCATGGTTCAAGTCCCGGACCTGGCAGCTTGCTTTCCCACTTTCCCTGTCACTTCTTTCTCTGTGTCTCTCTGATCAAATTAAAATAATAATAATGAATAAAATAAAATAATAATAATAATACTCCCTTTAAAAATAATAAAATTAGGGCCAGAAGATGGCATGGTGGTTAAGTCTCTGGGCTCCCACATGACTGACCACAGAGTCCTGGACCTGATGGCTTGTTTTCTCGCTTTCTCTGTCTCTGGTAATTAAAAAAAAAAAAAAAAGAAGAAGAAGAATCATAAAATGTCTGTGTACTTTGACCCCTACTTCCACTCCAGGAAATTATTCAAAATATGAGAAAAGCCATATGCCTGATGATTTTTGGTGCATTGTTATTTATTATAGCAAAAACAAAAGAAGAAAAGCTACTTTAATATCTAAAAATAACTAAATGCTTAAGTAAATTATGGTCCCAGAGAGAGTGAGAAAGTGAGAAAGCAAGCTACCAGGTCTGGGACTTGAACCATGTGGTCAACCATGTGGGAGTCCAGCACCCTTAACCACTATGCTACCTGCTGGCCCCCAACCTAATGACTTTTTTTTTTTTTTTTTTTTTTTTTTTGAGAGGTTTTTACTATAGGGCACGTGTGCTCACCAGAAAGGTCTCATTTTCTGTCTTTCTCTGTCTTTCTGGTGAGCACACATGCCCTCGAGTCCCAGACCCAGCAACTTGAAATTCATGCCAGGAGCATTGTTTGGGGGCAGGGTGGGCATGCTCAGGAGGAGAGTAGAGGAGAAAGGATTATGGAGTGGCCATCTCCCCGGGGCGGTCATTTCTCTTTCCCTCCCTCTCTGTCTCTCTATAGAAAGTGCCTGCGCCCTCTGACAAAAAAAAAAAAAAAAAAAAAAAAGAGAGAGAGAGAGAGAGAGAGAGAGAGAGAGAGAAAGAAGATATTTCCATTTAGAGAAAAAGATTAGTATCAAAACCCACTTTGGAGAGACCAGCAGTTGGCATAATAGCTACGTCATTGGACTCTCATGTAGTTGAACGCTGTTTGAGTCCTGGACCCGGTGGCTTAAACTCTCGACAGGCGCGTGTGTGCGTGCCCAAGATCCCAAGAAAAGAATGGAGGACAAGGGGTCGCAATTTCTCTCTTTCTGTCTGTCCCTCTCTGTCTTTCTGGCCAGCACATACACCCTATAGCAAAAACCTCTCTAAAAAAAAAAAAAAAAAAAAAAAAAAAATCCACTGTGGAAGCAATGTAACAATGCCTATGATTTCAGAGTAAGTCAAAACTGCAAAATATGGGACCAGCAGCTAGCAAAATGGTTACATCGCTGAACTCCCATGTATTCAACAGCAGTTTGAGTACTGGACCCAGCAGCTTAAACTCATACCCAGTGTGTGTGTAGGCGTGCCCAAGATCCTGAGAGGAGAATGGAGGAGAAGGGATTGCGGCGTGGCCATCTCCCCTGGGGGGGGGGGGGTGATTTTCTTACTTTCTGTCTCTCTCTCTGTCTTTCTGGAGAGCGCATGCACTCTGTAGCAAAAACCTCTCCAAAAAAAGAAAAAAAAAAGTCCTGAAAGGAGTGCTCCAACAGGAAAACTAAAGACACATACAGAAATAAGAGAACAAAAGGCAACCAAAAAAACAACCAATTTAATGCTAGGGACAAGAAATATCAATAACAACGTTATGTTAACTTCTAGGATTTAAACGGAAAGATTGGACCATAGCTACATTGCATATTCAAGAGAAGAGAGTTAGAGCATAAGACTGAACTGGTGAAATAGAATTTTATGACTTTTGAGTAAAACATTATTGATTTTTTTCTACTATGCTTTGTTTTCCCAATTGAAACATTTTACTTTCTTTTGAGCTGTTGATAGGTTCAGCAACTTGTTAAAATATTTTTCTTGTTTGTTTCTTTCATTGGAAATACAGACTTTTCTTCCTTCCTGACCCCTCTGGAATTGAAAAATATTTGGGAGTATTCTTATTTTGTGGCAGAAGGATTATTTGCATAACTTTAATAATGCCTGTTGCATTGAATCAGAAATTGGAAATACTCATTATTGAACAGAGCTTTGACTGGAATGTCATATCTGAAGATCGATCAGAAAACTATGGAATAAGGTGGATCTCAAGTAAGCCAACAGGTGCTGTTAGAATGATGGCCTGGCATCATGAATTTTACTGCCTGGCAGAGAGGATTAGAGATGATATGTGAAAGAATTTATAATATAAAATAACCTGGACTTTTCCAGTCCAGAATTGTAACCAGTAGAGATTGCAAAAAAGCAACCACATCAGAGGATTACCTTGAGAAAGACTTTGAAGGAAGAAAATCAGACTGATCTTTGCTAACAGATGCTATATCACAGAATACTTGGACAGGGCTGAATTGAGAAGGCTTATGTGTGACTAGTGTGCTAGGCATTGATTTTCAACAATTTGAGTAGCTGACATGTAAATATTTTCTCAAAAATATTGAAAACCATACTGTTTCTGTTGTTATAGAGTCACAAACAAAATTACACAAAATTATAAGAAATATTTTGAACATTAATCTTTAAAATTCAGTATTTTGAAATTTTCGAAGTTGTTTATTAGCTGTCAAGAACTATGGAGTATAAGCTAAAATTTTTTGATATGTAAAGTAAACGTTTGTGGGAAAATGTAAAAATCAATCAATTAATAAATGAAATAAAACAGATCATCTATCAAATTTTGGGAGGTCTAGAGCCAGAGAATTTTCTGAATCTCCCGTGAGGAGAAGCTAAGAGCCAGAGGGTGCTCTAAGGGCCCACTGTGCTCTTACCAGGCAGCACGTTCAAAACAACCCCTCAGAACTTCAGTTCCTCTCTGGTCCCTTCATGTTTACCATTTCTCTTTTTTTTTTTTTTTCTTTTCTTTTTTTTTTTTTTGAGAGATTTTTGCTATAGGGCGCGTGCGCTCACCAGACAGACAGACAGAGACATAGAGACAGAAAGCGAGAAATCACCGCCCGGGGGAATGGTCATGCCGCAATCCTTTCTCCTCCATTCTCCTCTCAGGATCTTGGGTACGCATGCACACGCGCCTGACGTGAGTTTTAAGCCACCGAGTCGGGACGCGAACCGCGGTCGACTACGTGGGAGTCCAGCGACATAGCCATTACGCTAACTGCTGGTTCCCTCTTTTTTTTTTTTTTTCAAGAGAGATTTTTGCTAAAGGGCGCATGTACCCACCAGAGAGCTAGAGAGACAGAAAATGAGAAATCACCCCTTGGGGGGATGGCCACACTGCAATCTCTTCTCCTTCATTCTCCTCTTGGGACCTTGGGAAGGCATGCACATGCACATTCAGCCTGAATGTTTGCTTTTTCTTTTAAAGAGAGATTTTTTGCTGTAGAATGTGTGCGCTGGTCAGAGAGACAGAGAGACAGAAAGTGAGAAATCACCCTTTAGGGGGCTGGCCACACGACAATCCCTTCACCAGTCTCCTGTCAGGATTTTGGGCATGTGTGCACACACACCTGGCATGAGTTTTGTTTGTTTGTTTGTTTGTTTTAATTATTTATTTAATTTTACTCGTTCATTCATTTAAATTTGACCAGAGAGAGACACAGAGAGAGAAAGAGAGAGAGAGAAAGTGAGAAGGCAAGCCACCAGGTCCGGAACTCGAACCGTGGTCAGCCATGTGTGAGTGTCCAGCACTTCAACCACCACACCATCTGCTGGTCCCCCTGGCATGAGTTTTAAGTGTTCGGGTCTGGGACTCGAACTGAGTTTATTACATGGGAGTCAAATGATATAACCATTACTCCATCTACTGGTCTCGAGCTTCAATTTTTTTTTTTTTTTTGAGAGGTTTTTGCTATAGGGCGTGTGGGCTCACCAGAAAGAGAGACAGAGAGACAGAAAGTGAGAAATCACCCCCCAGGGGGTATGGCCACGCCACAATCTCTTCTCCTCCATTCTCCTGTCAGGATCTTGGGCATGCACACGAGCCCAGCATGAGTTTAAGCCACCAGGTCCAGGGCTGGAACCGCAGTCAACTACATAGTAGTCTAGCGACATAGCCATTATGCCAATTGCTAGTCCCCTCGATATTTTTTAAACAAAGGAGCATGATTTACATTTTTAAGCACAAGGAAGAATATAGGCAAAATTATGTTTCTAGTCAGTCCTTTCTCTTTCTCTTTCCCTCCATTTTTCATGATCACGCTTCTTTTGTTTTTGCCCAGCCTCTGTAGTCCATAAGAGACCTCCTTTGCCGCCAGCTTCTTGGAATACCATCTTCTCTGCTCACCCCTGTGGGCAGTGGGTTGGGAGATGGCAGTTACCAACAGTGCTGCAAAGAGCTGCATTGTCTCAACCCTTCCAGCAAGCAGTGTGGTGACACACATCAAGAATCCCAGGCGCCAAGTCGGGCCCCGGCGGCGAAAGCAGGCGGAGGCACCGGGGCGGCAGAGAGCCCGCGGCCCTGCGGCTGCCCGAGCCCGGCCGCGCTCGCGCTGGGGAACAAGGAACCGGAGTCGCGGCGCGGGGGCAGGAGGCCTCGCGGGCGGCCCGGCCCGCGGTGCTGGCGTCCCCGTCCCTGTTCGCGACCTGGCGGCCCGACTCAGCCAAGCCCCCTCCGCATCCTCGGGGCCGCCATGGTTGCCCCGGCTGCCGGGATCAGGGCGGAGGCCCGGGGTCCAGTGGCGCCCTGCGTCGGGAGACTGCCGGGTCTCTTCATGTAGGCTGCCCCCGAGGGCCGGGTCCCTCCCGCAGGGCTCGGCCCCGCCGGCGCTTGGCCAGGGTGGGGATGTGGCCAGGGCACGACTGGGCACGGCGGGAGGGCTACCCGAGAGGGTGCCAGGGGAGGCCTCCGCCATGCGGACGTGCCCCCAAAACCGTGAGCTACACCTCCGTCCTTCATAATAGCCCAGTCCTTGGTGTTCAGGTCTAAGCAGCAGGAAGCTAGCTAGGCCGGCACAGGGCGCCCGTTCTCTCGGATTGGGGCCTCCCCACCCTGGGCTCACTTACCCATAACTACCTCAGCACACAGCTGTCCCTGGACACATCTCAGTCTGTAGCACCAGTTACGGGCTGTGGTGAGAGTTCCAGGGGAGGGGGCCTGGCCGGGCGGTTAGCGGCTGGATCCCAGGTGGCTGGCTGCGCGCTCCCCATCCCCAGGTCCAGGATGTGAACACAGTCAGCCATGTGGGATCCAGCTGCCTAACTGCCGCATGCCTGGCTGGCCCTCAGGATCCTTGGTCGCACCTCCACCCTACGTTTTGCCCCGAGAGCAGGCACACAGGTTTCTGGGGTTAGGATATGGACTTTTGGGGGGCCTCCATATTCTGCCTAGCACAGGAGGCCAAGTCGAGGAGCTCTGAGTAGAGGTGGGCCTGCCCTGCGGGGTCAGCATCGCGCCCTTGTCAAGGGGACAACACGCCCCTCGCTGGGAGATCTGGGCAATACTGTGCTAAACCAGAGAGACCAAGGCACTCCCCCCTTCGAGTCTTCGTAGCGGGGAGAAGCTTTCAGGTGCTTCGTTGGGTACCTCACTGGGCAGGCACCTTCTCTGAGTACCTTGTGTGTGCCCCAGGCCCTGCGCAGGCTCTCCCTGTCTCTCTCTGGCAGTTAACAGGACGAAGGAAAGGGAATTGTAAAGGGGATGGTGGAAGCTAAGTCATCATGGTTGCAGATTCCCGAGTCCTGGACCCAACAGCTTGAAAAACATACTGGGCATGTGGATTTGTGCCCCAGATCCCAAGAATGGAGAAGGGATTGTGGTGTGGCCATCATCCTCAGGGAGGTGATTTCTTTCTCTTTCCCTCACCTTGGTGAGCACATGGGCCCTATAGAAAAACTTTTTAGAAAAGAGAGGCTGGCAGATGGCATGATGGTTGAGGTGCTGGACTCCCACATGGTCAACCACAGTTCAAGTCCCAGACCTGGCAGCTTACTTTCTCACCCCTCCCCCATCACTCTCTGGACAACATAAAATAAATCTTAAAACAAATAAAAAAAAGATGTAAATAGGGGTTGGCACATGGCATGGTTGTTAAGAAGGTGGACTCCCATATGGCAGAATATGGTCTGAGTCCCAGACCTGGTGGCTTGCTTTCTCACTTTCTCCCTCTCACTCTCTCCGGTCAAATTAAAAAAATAATAATAAATAAAATTACAATAATTCTTTTTTGAGACTTTTTTGCTATGAGCATGTGAACTTGTCTGTGAGAGACAGAGGTAGAAAGTGAAAAATCACCCCTACACTGCATCCCCTTCCTCACTCTCCTCCTGGGATCATAGGCACTCACGAACCTGCAGCCAGTGTTAGTTTTAGGCCACAGAGTCTGGGACTCGAACTATTGTCAGCCATGTGGGAGTCCAGCACATAATTGCTACATAATCTGCTGGTCCTGAATAAAATAATTCTTTAGGGGCTGGCAGGTAGCAGGATGGTTGGAACGATGGACTACCACTTGGCTGACCATGGTTCAAGTCCCGGACCTGGCAGCTTGCTTTCCCACTTTCCCTGTCACTTCTTTCTCTGTGTCTCTCTGATCAAATTAAAATAATAATAATGAATAAAATAAAATAATAATAATAATACTCCCTTTAAAAATAATAAAATTAGGGCCAGAAGATGGCATGGTGGTTAAGTCTCTGGGCTCCCACATGACTGACCACAGAGTCCTGGACCTGATGGCTTGTTTTCTCGCTTTCTCTGTCTCTGGTAATTTAAAAAAAAAAAAAAAAAAAAAAAGAAGAATCATAAAATGTCTGTGTACTTTGACCCCTACTTCCACTCCAGGAAATTATTCAAAATATGAGAAAAGCCATATGCCTGATGATTTTTGGTGCATTGTTATTTATTATAGCAAAAACGAAAGAAGAAAAGCTACTTTAATATCTAAAAATAACTAAATGCTTAAGTAAATTATGGCCCCAGAGAGAGTGAGAAAATGAGAAAGCAAGCTACCAGGTCTGGGACTTGAACCATGCGGTCAACCATGTGGGAGTCCAGCACCCTTAACCACTATGCTACCTGCTGGCCCCCAACCTAATGACTTTTTTTTTTTTTTTTTTTTGAGAGGTTTTTACTATAGGGCACGTGTGCTCACCAGAAAGGTCTCATTTTCTGTCTTTCTCTATCTTTCTGGTGAGCACACATACCCTCGAGTCCCAGACCCAGCAACTTGAAATTCATGCCAGGAGCATTGTTTGGGGGCAGGGTGGGCATGCTCAGGAGGAGAGTAGAGGAGAAAGGATTATGGAGTGGCCATCTCCCCGGGGCAGTCATTTCTCTTTCCCTCCCTCTCTGTCTCTCTATAGAAAGTGCCTGCGCCCTCTGACAAAAAAAAAAAAAAAAAGAGAGAGAGAGAGAGAGAGAGAGAGAGAGAGAAAGAAGATATTTCCATTTAGAGAAAAAGATTAGTATCAAAACCCACTTTGGAGAGACCAGCAGTTGGCATAATGGCTACGTCATTGGACTCTCATGTAGTTGAACGCTGTTTGAGTCCTGGACCCGGTGGCTTAAACTCTCGACAGGCGCGTGTGTGCATGCCCAAGATCCCAAGAAAAGAATGGAGGACAAGGGGTCGCAATTTCTCTCTTTCTGTCTGTCCCTCTCTGTCTTTCTGGCCAGCACATACACCCTATAGCAAAAACCTCTCTAAAAAAAAAAAAAAAAAAAAAAAAAAAAATCCATTGTGGAAGCAATGTAACAATGCCTATGATTTCAGAGTAAGTCAAAACTGCAAAATATGGGACCAGCAGCTAGCAAAATGGTTACATCGCTGAACTCCCATGTATTCAACAGCAGTTTGAGTCCTGGACCCAGCAGCTTAAACTCATACCCAGTGTGTGTGTATGCGTGCCCAAGATATCCTGAGAGGAGAATGGAGGAGAAGGGATTGCGGCGTGGCCATCTCCCCTGGGGGGGGGGGGGGTGATTTTCTTACTTTCTGTCTCTCTGTCTCTCTCTCTGTCTTTCTGGCGAGCGCATGCACTCTATAGCAAAAACTTCTCCAAAAAAAGAAAAAAAAAGTTCTGAAAGGAGTGCTCCACCAGGAAAACTAAAGACACATACAGAAATAAGAGAACAAAAGGCAACCAAGAAAACAACCAATTTAATGCTAGGGACAAGAAATATCAATAACAACGTTATGTTAACTTCTAGGATTTAAACGGAAAGATTGGACCATAGCTACATTGCATATTCAACAGAAGAGAGTTAGAGCATAAGACTGAACTGGTGAAATGGAATTTTATGACTTTTGAGTAAAACATTATTGATTTTTTTCTACTATACTTTGTTTTCCCAATTTAAACATTTTACTTTCTTTTGAGCTGTTGATAGGTTCAGCAACTTGTTAAAATATTTTTCTTGTTTGTTTCTTTCATTGGAAATACAGGCTTTTCTTCCTTCCTGACCCCTCTGGAATTGAAAAATATTTGGGAGTATTCTTATTTTGTGGCAGAAGGGTTATTTGCATAACTTCAATAATGCCTGTTGCATTGAATCAGAAATTGGAAATACTCATTATTGGACAGGGCTTTGACTGGAATGTCATATCTGAAGATCGATCAGAAAACTATGGAATAAGGTGGATCTCAAGTAAGCCAACAGGTGCTGTTAGAATGATGGCCTGGCATCATGAATTTTACTGCCTGGCAGAGAGGATTAGAGATGATATGTGAAAGAATTTATAACATAAAATAACCTGGACTTTTCCAGTCCAGAATTGTAACCAGTAGAGATTGCAAAAAAGCAACCGCATCAGAGGATTACCTTGAGAAAGACTTTGAAGGAAGAAAATCAGACTGATCTTTGCTAACAGATGGTATATCACAGAATACTTGGGCAGGGCTGAATTGAGAAGGCTTATATGTGACTAGTGTGCTAGGCATTGATTTTCAACAATTTGAGTAGCTGACATGTAAATATTTTCTCAAAAATATTGAAAACCATACTGTTTCTGTTGTTATAGAGTCACAAACAAAATTACACAAAATTATAAGAAATATTTTGAACATTAATCTTTAAAATTCAGTATTTTGAAATTTTCGAAGTTGTTTATTAGCTGTCAAGAACTATGGAGTATAAGCTAAAATTTTTTGATATGTAAAGTAAACGTTTGTGGGAAAATGTAAAAATCAATCAATTAATAAATGAAATAAAACAGATCATCTATCAAATTTTGGGAGGTCTAGAGCCAGAGAATTTTCTGAATCTCCCGTGAGGAGAAGCTAAGAGCCAGAGGGTGCTCTAAGGGCCCACTGTGCTGTTACCAGGCAGCACGTTCAAAACAACCCCTCAGAACTTCAGTTCCTCTCTGGTCCCTTCATGTTTACCATTTCTTTTTCTTTTTTTTTTTTTTTTTTGAGAGATTTTTGCTATAGGGCGCGTGCGCTCACCAGACAGACAGACAGAGACATAGAGACAGAAAGCGAGAAATCACCGCCCGGGGGGATGGTCATGCCGCAATCCTTTCTCCTCCATTCTCCTCTCGGGATCTTGGGCACACATGCACACGCGCCCGACGTGAGTTTTAAGCCACCGGGTCCAGGACGCGAACCGCGGTCGACTACGTGGGAGTCCAGCGACATAGTCATTATGTTAACTGCTGGTTCCCCATGTTTACCATTTCTGACAACAGAAATAGCCAACTCTGAAAAAATGATAATGAATGCAGTGTTTTTTTTTTTTTTTGGAGAGGTTTTTGCTATAGGGCGCCTGCGCTCACCAGACAGAGAGAGACAGAGAGACAGAAAGTGAGAAATCACCCCCCAGGAGGGATGGCCACACCGCAATCCCTTCTCCTCCATTCTCCTCTCGGGATCCTGGGCACGCACGCACACGCGCCCAGAGTGAGTTTAAGCCACCGGGTCCGGGACCCGAACTGCGGTCGACTACGTGGGAGTCCAGCGACATAGCCATTACGCTAACTGCTGGTCCCAATGCCGTGTATTTTTAAGCATGAATTTGTATGATATGGGCCCAGAGTGAAGGCAAAACATGCCTTTCTCGGGGTCATGAGGTACAGGGGTTCCTTTTATTTCATTTTGAGAGCGAGGGCCAAAATTTAAAATTCAGCAAAGAGCCTTCCATTGGTCTGGCTCAAAAAGGCATTACATGGGACCAGCAGTTAGAGTAATGGCTATGATGCTGGAATCCCATGTAGTCAACCACAGTTTGAGTCCCGGACCCAGTGGCTTAAACTGATGCCGGGCACATATGCGTGCATGCCCAAAATCCCAAGAGAATAATGGAGGAGAAGGGATTGTGGCATGGCTATCCCCCCCGGGGGGGTGTGATTTTTCATTTTCTGTCTCTCTCTGTCTTTCTGGCAAGCGCACGCACCCTATAGCAAAAACCTCTCCAAAAAAAAGGTGTTACATGTGAAAGTTGGAGTGAGAGGCCGGGAGTGAGGGGCTTGTAGGTTTTGGGAAAGGATTAGTACTGCTTTAACAGAGATAAGGGGACACAACAAGGTCACAGGATACCATCTGAAGGACGGGATTGTGAGAGAGTGATTTTTATTTATTTATTTATTTTTGGAGAGGTTTTTGCTATAGGGTGCGTGCACTTGCCAGAGAGACAGAGAGATGAGAAATTAGAGACAGAAAACGAGGAATTACTCCTGGGGGATTGGCCATGCTGCAATCCCTTCTCCTTCATTCTCCTCTCGGGATCTTGGGCACACACGCACATGCGCCCGGTGTGAGTTTAAGCCTCCAGGTCCGGGACTCAAACTGCGGTCGACTACATGGGAGCCCAGTGACATAGCCGTTATACCAACTGCTGGTCCCAGGAAAGTGATGTTAACCATGAGTCAGAATGGTCTGTTAAGGACTGTGGGCGTGACTCACAGGGATACTATGCCAGGGGCAGGATGTAGGATGATTTCAGTTCCCAAATGGGCCAACATAATCTGTTAATGTCTGTGGATGTCACTCTCCCCAGGCCCTCTGGAAGAGATTTTAGAAACAGGAAAAAGCAGTGAGACTTGTATCCTCCAAAGTATAAAACAAACTAAAACAATATTATAAAAGAAAATGAATAGACAAGCTATATAGTATGAGAAAATAGTCATGCATATTTGATTAAGGACTGTACCCAAGGTATATAAATAACTCCTATACCTCAATAATAAAAAGGCAAACAACTCAATAAAGAGCAAGCAAGGGCCTGTCCAAGACCTGGTAATTACATGAGCTGGATCTGACAAGGCCGAATGCATGGTTTGAGTCCCAAAACCAGTGGCTTGAAAAACATGTTAGGTACATATACACGCATGTCCAAAATCTGGAAAGGAGGGAGAAATGAAGAAGGGATTGTGGGATGGTCATTCCCCATTGAAGGGTGCTTTCTCTCTCTCTCTCTCTCTCTCTCTCTCTCTCTCTCTCTCTCTCTACCTCATCTCTTCAGTGAGAGCATCTCCCCTCTGACAAATTAAAAACAAAAGTGAACAAAATATGTGTACACTCTACACAAGAAACTTATAGGTGACCAATAAGCAAATAATAAAGTACCCAATATCATTCCTCATCCAAAAAAGAAAGAAATGAAGAAAATATGGTATATTAATCAATATAGAAGGAATACTGAAAGATTTAACTTTGTATTTCTTTGTTTAGTCCTAGCTACTAAAGTGTGTAAGCCTTATAATTTTAAATATTTTTTCTTTTTATTCATTCATTTATGTATTTATTTTTCCTTTGGTGTTTTTCTTCTCCCTTACCCCCCAGATTTTACTGATTTACAAAAATCTTAATCTAAATACTTTCAATAGCAAGCATAGCTGATCATTTTGAAAAATATGTTTAAGAAAACATACTTACTGAAGTCTTTTCCTTAAAGTAGTGTTACACAAATGTTTTCGCTCATTTTCATAAAGTGACAGGAGATAAGATAGGTCATTATGCTTGTTTATTTATTTATTTTTATTTCCATATTCTGAAGTGGTGCAGATTTAGGGCATCTTAATCAAGTGAGCAAGGTGGTATATTTAAAATATAAAGAGAAGCTGTATAAATCACAGCATAAAATCATGAAGTTTAGGGACTGTACAATGAAATGTATTTATATGTAACTCTCATTCTAAAAGTTACCACAAAGGTTGAAAAGGAAGTTCCATGTCTGCATGAAATTTCCAATTTTTTTGATGTGTATGATGGAGTTAATTTTTCTTGAATATTAAAACCTGCCAACTGCTATTTCAAAAAAAAAAAAAAAGAATTAGAAGACACTCACATGTGGTTTTACAGGTTTATTTCAGAGTGACCTTCTGCAGCCTACCAATGACAGCCGCCCTTTCCCCTGCGATGTGAGGAACAACACCTGTGTGTCCTGCAGAGGTTTTCACAGATTTCCACATTGTATCCTCTGTATGTTTAGCGAGCCTGGGAGGCTGTGTTTTGTCCAGGCTTAGAATATGGCTTTTTCATAACTTTGGTAATCTGAATAGATCGAACATTTGTGGCCACCCCAATGAGCAGGACAGCTATGAGGACATAAATACGTCCAAAGATCAACCTCAGATATGTCATTGATTGCTCGCCTAGTCTGACTGAACGCATGGTTCTAGGAGGGGGCCCGCTGTCTGCACTCCCACCAGCACCTGGACTTAAGCACTGTGGAGGGCTCCAGCCCACGTGGCAATGGCAGTTCCTTTTGTTGTTGCAAATTCCTCTGAAACCACACTTCTCAGGAACACAGTCGTAGTTGAGTTCAGTAATAGACCCGCTACAGAAAGTGTTGTCACAGTACTTTCCAGGAGCACAGGGAGAACCAGTTTTCACGATCCCAGCATCTGTTGTTCCTGTAGAACGGTGTCTGTCCAACCCAAAACAGACGGACCCTTCCGTCATAGACTGGTGGAATGAAACATGCTCCTGCAGCTGGGGAAGATGGGTGACATTCATGCACTGAAGCCTTCCACAAGTTTTATCTTGTGGAAGACAAGGAATAAACTCATTGGTTCCTGCCTTTTGCCTACAATGTCCAAATCGGAAATTTCCGGTGTTTATAGCATAGCAGGCTTCATCGCCATTCTGAACACCTGCGCCAAATATTTCCATGCAGTGCATTGTGCGGTCAGTGCAGTTCCCTCTGAAGCAGTAGCCCTCTTCCGTGCAGGGGGTTCCATCTTGCATGTAAAAATCGTCAGGACATGACACTGAGCCCCCGTAGCAGTACTCTGGAAGGTCACATATATTTTGGATGGATCTGCAGAGAGTCCCAGTAGGGGTGTAGCTACAGTTTGTACAGCAGGTCCCCTTATCACATACACTTCCAGAGGTTAACCGACAGTCAGTGTCACAGCATGGATTGTTGTAACACTGCTTGAGAGAGCCACAGTCACATTGCTCCAAATTCTCCACCACCCCGTTTCCACAGCGTGTCTCTGTTAGGCTTCTATTATGGTAGACCCTATTTTCATGGAAAAGACACACGCCTCCCTTAGTAAATACCATCTGTATGTGTTTAAAGGAACAATTACTGAACGCATCTGTGAGCCCAGGAAATCGAGACATAATGCAAGAGGTTCTTCTCTGGCATACACAAAAATCGTGATCGACGTCATAGTACAGACCAAGGGTCCTTCCCATCTGATTGGCTGCTATGATGGCTAACAGTAAATAGTGTCTGCCTAGTTGAGTAGTAAAGATTAGGCAAGTGCTTTGGCACATTCCATACAGATGTGGTTCAAAATTAGCTTCGTGCACTCCGTTTCTAAGGAGTAATACAGAGGATACAGGCTTAAGAGTATTATAAAAGGTCCGTACAAAATATCCATGAGGTGTGCCTCCTGGCACAGCATAAGTATCATACTGGAATGGATCGACTCGATCATATATGGTCAAAATATAAATATAGTACTTAATATCGAGACCTCTATAAAAGCTGTCAACTAGGCTAAACATATTTATGACATACCTGACACAAGCGGTCATGTTGTTGAATAACGTGTAAATACCATAGGTACACTGAATTTGGCCTTTGATCGCACTGGCATGGGAATTATAGAGCTTACTGGAGATCCTGGATTCCACACTGAGGTTTTCTTCAGAGAAGGGCTCTATGTCCTCCACGTCTCTGGGCCCGTAGGTAGGCCCCATGGCATTGGCGTCAGCCACTATCTGAGAAACAACGTGTTCAAACCTGCGGGAATACCCAAGGGGTCTGATTTCATAGACAAGGTCATCCAGCTTCAGGATACCTTCGAGGCCACCATAGCACGTATCGATGGTGACCATGGATAGAGGGATCTCCTCTAGGTAGCCAAAGTAGTAGCAGTCTGGAGGGATGTAGGGGTAGTCCATCTGCAAGGCTCCTTGGTCGTCCTGAGTCATCACCAGCGTGTGTCTGGGCCATAGAAGTTTCTTGCGCTGCATGTGGATGACATGTCTCTGGCCCCCCAAATGCAGGCTGTAGGAGAGCCAGCCTGGCACCTGAACGCCTTTGCCATGGTGTGTCTCCTTTTTAGGAATCACCACCTCAGAGGAGACATAGCGCCATGAAGGGTGGCCTTGGGAACGCTGGACAGGAGTCAGGAGCATCCGAATCCCAAGCAGGAGAAGAGCCCGGAGGGATACCTGTCCCTCTGCTAGCCGCATGTCCCAGGTCAAGTGTGGCTATCTGCAGAGGATCATTAGTGTCCTGGAGGAAGCCAGACCTTCACTATCTGCTCCAATTACTTCCCTCCCCAGCAGACACTGACAGAATACTGAAACTCCTTCAGCTCTCAGCCTCCTGCCTCTCTGGTTGTCTGGACAACCAGAGGAGATAAGGTAACAGTCACAGGGTGTGGCAGTGGGTGGGCCTGGATGCACATGGTCCAGTCACCCTGACACCTTTCTCAGTACTTCTATCTGCACACTGGTGCTAGCCAATGAAGAGATAGATCTTAAAGGCATTTCTCCCCCTGGCAGCTTGTGCTTAGGACTTTTTGACAGTGTCCCGACCCACAGGACAGTACGACAGTCACCTGAGGGAGGGAGTGAGAGAAGGGACAAACACACAGAGCGGAGACAAGACAAGGTGCTGATCAAGTCTCGTTTATTGAGGAAATATGACAAGCTTATATGCGCTCAGGAATAGGTGTGTATGCTTACACAGATAAGTGTCTAGGCAACGGAAGGGACGGTTGGTCATGTGGTTTCTGGGAATTGGTTTGCTCGGTGGGGAGATAGAAACTTAAGGTGTCCTTATACACAAAATAGCGGATAGCTCTTAAGATGGCTCCTGTGTTGCTCACTTAATTCATCGCCCTCCACATGACAGGTACATCTCAAGGGACTCTTTGGCCAAGTGGCCATCTTCCAGTCACAGCTTGACCTGGAATTCATGCCTACTTCCTTTTTTAAAAAATTTTATTCATTTGGGACCAGCAGTTAGCGTAATGGCTATGTCGCTGGACTCTGATGTAGCCGACCGCGGTTCGCGTCCCGGACCCGGTGGCTTAAACTCATGCCGGGCACGTGTGTGTGCATGCCCAAGATCCCAAGAGGAGAATGGAGGAGAAGGGATTGCAGCGTGGCCATCCCCCCGGGGGGTGATTTCTCGCTTTCTGTCTCTATGTCTCTCTCTGTCTGTCTGGCGAGTGCACGCGCCCTATAGCAAAAACCTCTCAAAAAATTTTATTCCTTCATTCATTTTAATTTGACCAAATAGAGACACATGCCTGCTTCCTTTACACCCAACATTGAACAGCCCCCTTGGAAATATATTTGATGAATGCCCTTGGCTCCAATAAAATGGCCCACGTCTGCCTGTGTTCCCTGGCCTATGTATGTGGTCCTCGGGTGTAACCTATTCCCCAGGGTCTGCAAGCACTGACTGATATGTTCACCTAGTGGTTATGTCATTGAAGCCACGCTTTCAAGCCAACCCTTGTCAGTGAGACAGTATCCTCCCCTTCCAGGGAACTCTGGAATGTGGATGCCTGTTTTTATCCTGAGTTTGCCCCTGGTGGCTACTGAGGACATTTGGGAAGGAAACTCACAGAGTGTAACCCACCAGAGAGGGCCACAGGAGAGAGGGGCCACCTGCCCTCCCATCTCTCCACCTTCCCTCATCCCTGGTGGCCCACTCTGTGTTCTCTCTGCAGGTGCCTGTGACCGCCACCGCTTTCTCTCACTGGGATCCTGGGCAGCGGGGAGGCAGTCCCCTGGGAGGAGTCCTGTTGGGCTGACTCAGAGGTCTTGATGCACACACATCACCTGAGCTACTCTCCAGAGAACAGCAAGATCCTTCAGGGAAAGGGGTGGTTCACACAGAGTTCAAGCCCTGGAGAAGGAAGCAGCCTGGGCCTCTGTAGAAAAACTTTACCTTTTTTACATAGCAGAGTGCACCTGAGGACATGCTCTCAGGACTCTCCCTATAGGAGCAGAGTTGATCGTCTCACCCTAGGCTCATCTGAGAAGGGCAGAAGAAAAATAGGTCCCTATTAATGTGGCCCCTGATCGAGGCAAAGGCCATGCTGCAGTGAGGCTTTCTCCTCTCCTGAACTCGAACCAGTCTGCGGAGCTCCCCCTCAACTGTGACCTCATTTTCTACACGTCTGCTCACCTGCACGCTGTCCAGTGTTCACAAGAACACTTACCACTCCGTGAATCTGGAGTCCTGCATCCTGATACTGGGTCACTCTCCATACTAGATCAAATCTCAAGCCCCTCACCCATGCAATTTCTGATCACACTGGCCCATGTGCAGCAGAACCACCTTACATCCCTTTAACCAGCATCTCTGTGATCCCTGATGTCCCTTGTTAGTATTTTTCATTTTATGATACCCCCAACAACCGCTCTTTGGCTACACATACCCACTAGACCACACAGTATTCACTCAGCTCCATGGCTACAAGGCTGTTTGGCCACTCTGTGTTCAGTGTCGGGCCCAATATCCCCCTCCCCCCTCAGAGCCCCTTTGTTCCGGGAGCTGTACCTAGAGTGACAACTCCCCTTGAATAAACATCTCCTTCCCATTTTTACCAAGTGTCACAAGTAACTCTTTTTTTTTCTTAAATGGCTGAAATCACAACCCCAGCTCTGGGGTTTGAGAGATAGCATCTTGTGGTGATTGTCCTGCCCCCAGGTGTCGTGTTCTGGCTGAAGCTGTAGAAGATGACCTGAGTCAGGGTTGAAACTCAGCTTCATAGACCCTCTCCTACTGCACCTCTAGAGGTCCAGCTTACACCTGGTGGCACCTTAAGTAAGGGTTGGGGTGCATGGGTCATGCCAACGGAATGATAGGACCCGGTAGCGCGAAACTGATCCGCATGTCGTTGGCCCATAAATTCTGCCACCACGCTCCCCACTGCATAGTCCCCTGCAATATGGTGCTGAGAATCACAAGAAGGGGAAGCAGTGAGGACACAGAGAGAACCAGTCATGGAGAAGTCCTGGGCAGCTGATGTCATAGCCTAAGTGGAGCCCTGCCCGTTGCTTGGCTTCCCAGTTGGCTGAACAGTTTCTTCCAATAAGCCAGGTATCCCCTTCTCACCAGGCAAGCATTCCTCAAAGAAAGTCCATTTTCTTCAGATTGCACTTCTGCTTCTTCTGTAACACCTGGATTAAGAACCTGCCATGCCAAACTGTGCATTTAATATAGGAGGGAATATATGTGTATAGGTGTACAAAAATGACTCGGTATGTTTACATTAACACTTATGTGCATATACGTATATATGTTCTGAGGTGTCTGGCATTAAATTCATGGTCCCATCACTAAATGATGTACCAAGATGAGCCTCAAAAGACACAACTGAACCATGATTTCCCATCCCCAGAGACATATATGACAAGACCATTCACCAAAGCGGTGAAAATGGTCACTATAGGTGGTGACAGCAGGTTCAAGGGGAGATGATGTAAATGCTGTACAATGGCCTTTGTGACCAGAAAACAGACCTCTTCACCCTCTAGCCTCAGCAGCTTTGCCACAGGCCCTAAAGTATAGTAGAAGGCTGTCCTCTTCTTCCCATTGCCTGGTCTTAGTTCCTAGGAACCAGGAAAGGACAGCCTCGAAGTATACTTCCAGAGAAGTCACATTCTGGTCATTTTATGTCACCAAAATATTTCCAGACAAGGTACAAACCACATCAGACCGATCAGGTCTCTGGCTACTGTAAACACATCAGCCACTGGCCGGGCACAGTGCACAGAGCGATTCATGGCAGAAAAGTGCCAGTCGAAGGGCCGTGGGTTTGACCAACTGCATGGAGTTTTCAGGAGCACCCAGGCCAAAACTCAGAATATCTCTAGGCTTCAAGTCTCCTTTATCAGGTTCTATAGCAAATGAGCAGCATCCCATCTGCAGCACAGGTTCATTTTTGTCCACACTGAACTTTCTGGAAATGAAATAATAAAATAAATAAATAAATAAATAAATAAATAAATAAATAATGAAAATAAGTAACAACAACAACAAAAGAAAAACATGGCCCTGTTTCTCAATGTACTTCTTTTAGTCCACACTAAGTTAGTGAAATTCACACAGGTGGCTGAATTCCCTGACCTGCACTGCCATCTGAGAACATGAGCATGGGTTTGCTTCTTCGCTGATCCAACCAGCACTGCCAGGAGAGAAAGTGTGTGTAATTTTTAGTGAGCACATGTGAATAATTCTGTTGGGTAAAAGTGTTAAAGAGAGTCATTTGCAGGAACCAGCAGTTTGGGTAATGGCTATGTTGCTGGACTCCCATGTAGTCGACCAAGGTTCATGTCCCGGACCCGGTGGCTTAAAATTCATGCCGGGCGCGTGTGCGTGCATGCCCAAGATCCCGAGAGAAGAATGGAGGAGAAGGGATTGCAGCATGGCCATCCCCCCTGGGGGGTGATTTCTCACTTTCTATCTCTCTGTCTCTCTCTGTCTGTCTGGCGAGCGCACGCGCCCTATAGCGAAAACCTCTCCAAAAAAAAAAAAAAAAAAAAGAGAGTCATGTGCATATATTTGGCTGTGTAGATATTTAACCTTTCCAACTACAAAAGGACAATGCCATGTTTCCACCTCCTTCCTGGGAGTCAAACTGCTAGGTCACAGGACACAGCTCCTCGCAGCACTAGGAGATCTTACAAAACAAACTATCCAACATGCACTTCACTTCACTCTCACATTAAAAGTATCAGAAAGTTCTTCCTCCCCAGGAACACTTGGTATTGTTCTTGTTCTTTGTTTGTGTGTGTGTGTTTCAGCCAATTTGCTAGGCCTGTAGCAGTTCTCTGATGGATAAATACGTATTGAAATACTTTCTCCCACTTTGTCTCATAGGGCTCTCATTTGACAAAGAAATTTTAAAATTTAAAGCCTGAGAGACAAAATTTGTCCTTTAAGTTTATCTTATTTTAGGTTCTATTTTTAAAAATTCTCTTCAGGGATCAACAGGTGGTGTGGTGGTTAATGTGCTGAACTCTCATGGTTCTAGTCGAACGTGGTTCATGTCCCACACCTGGACTCTTGCTTTCTTACTTTGCTGCTCTGCCTCTCTCTGTGGCCATCTGGTTAAACTTTAATAATAGTAATAGTAGGGACCAGCAGTTGGTGTAATGGCTACGTCACTGGACTCCAATGTAGTCGACTCCAGTTTGAGTCCTGGACCTGGTGGCTTCAACTTACACCGGGCGTGTGTGTGTGTGTGCGTGCATGTGTGCCCAAGATCCTGAGAGGAGAATGGAGGAGAAGGGATTGTGGCATGGCCATCCTCTGGTGTGTGTTGGGGGTCATGATTTCTGGCTTTCTGTCTCTCTCTGTCTTTCTGGAAAGCACATAGGGCCCTATAACAAAAACCTCTCCAAATAATAATAGCAGTAATTTAAAAAATAATTCTTCAAAAAAAGTTCTACCTATCTCATGTAAATTGAGCCCTTCTTTTTGGTAAAACCATAGTTTGTTTGTTTTTGTTGTTGTTGTTGTTTTTTCTTTTTTTGGAGAGGTTTTTGCTATAGGGCGCATGCACTCGCCAGACAGGCAGAGAGAGACATAGAGACAGAAAGCAAGAAATCACCCCCCAGGGTCACGCCGCAATCCCTTCTCCTCCATTCTTCTCTCAGGATCGTGGGCACGCACACACACGTGCCCGGCATGAGTTTTAAGTCACCGGGTCCGGGACACGAACCACAGTCAACTACGTGGGAGTCCAGTGACATAGCCATTACGCTAACTGCTGGTTCCCATTTTTTTTTTTTTTTAACTTTTTCATTTAAGTCTGCAATTCACCTACAGTGGATTTGTCTTGCAGGATCAGTAGGAGCCTTCCAATTATTTTCCCCTCATTTGGACATCTGAATGAATCAGAGCTATCCTCTGAAAAGGCAAGGCTCCACAGGGCAGAGCTGGCACCTTTGTCACGGTCTAGCAGCCATGCCCGCCCTGGCCTTTCCTGCCTGCCTATTCGGTACCTTGGTTTATGGACCCCTCTGTGCACCCATCACCCATTCCAAACTATCTTAACTACTACAAGTGCATGGAAAGTCTTGATAGGGACCAGCAGTTAGCGTAATGGCTATGTCGCTGGACTCCCACGTATTCGACCGCGGTTTGCATCCCGGACCCAGTGGCTTAAAACTCACGCCGGGCGCATGTGCGTGCATGCCCAAGATCCCAAGAGGAGAATGGAGGAGAAGGGATTGCGGCGTGGCCATCCCCTCTGGGGGGTGATTTCTTGCTTTCTATCTCTGTCTTTCTCTGGCTGGCTGGCAAGCACACGTGCCCTATAGCAACGCGCCCTATAGCAAAAACCTCTCCAAATAAAGAAAAAGAAAAAAGTCTTGATACAAAGTAGCTCAAACCCTACAATTTGTTTAACTTCAGATTGCCTAGACTATTTTTTTGCTCTGTCTGCTTTCACTAACATTTGGATTCAGTAACATTTGGATCTTTTGCAAAATCCCAAATCAACAACAAGAAAAACAATTGGAATGGCATAGCAAGCAAAGCTCCATTCCTGGAAATTAACCTCTACAAAACTTGGTCTCCTATTCCAGAAGTATTTAATAAAAACATACCATACAAAATTCTAAAAAAGAAAACAGTCAGCATTTACTGAGTTGAATACTTGCTTATAAATAGAGAAATCAGGAATCAAAAATATAGGTGTTGGTATGATTCCTAAGCTCAGTTGTCAGTGGGAAATGTAGAACACTTGTGGACAGTGGATAAATAACTACAGGTTGTGTGTGTGTGTGTGTGTGTGTGTGTGTGTGTGTGTATGTGTTTATGGTTCAGCAGGTCCTTAGGTGAGGCCCTTTAATCACTCCTTCACAAAGGCGACATGCCCAGGGGACTCTCCCACAGTCCCTCACACTCAAACATGGAATTTGCCCTATAGGCTGTCTCTTCCTCCTCTGCTTGGTTCTCCTTCTCCAAGGAGTGGGGCCAGGACAGCACCAGAGCTCTCACCTTCCTCTTTATTCAACAAGTGTGTATAAAATTTGCATATCACGACCTAAGAAGTCAGTTGACCTATCTAGATCTCAATATTTATTATTCAAGGGCAAGTGAGTGGCATGGTGGTTGAGTCACTGGATTCCCACATGGCCAACCACAGTTCAAGTTTCGGACCTGGTGGCTTGCTTTCTCACTTTCCCTCTCCCTCTGTACCTTTCTGGTGAGCCCTACAGCAAACTAAATAATTATAACCCCATGTAGGGAGCCAGTTACAAAGCATTGCCCTGTTACATGGCTGGGGCCTGCAAAGCCTAGCATCTTTGGCGTTGACCCTGGCAACGGTCGGGGTGGCTTGCAGAGCACATGTGACAGGGGCCTGCTAAGCCTAGCGTCTTTGACGTTGACCCTGGCAACGGTCGGGGTGGCTTGCAGAGCTAGTGCTACCTTGGCCTAGCATCATGTGATGTTGACCCTGACTTAGGTCAGAGTGGCCTGAGGAACTGGTTGCCATACTCCTCCCCAACTTTGCTGGCTTGAGACAATCACCTGCATGGAGAAGGCCGGGGTGTTCTATACATAAGGTAATCATAAATCATTAACCCGTGATTGTACTCGTGATTATAGTTTGATAGTTACCTATGATTTTGTGTAGGAAACCATTGTTTAGAGGCCTTGTGTGTATAGGAGATCGTTGCTTAGAGGCCTTAGAAATAAACTAATGAACTTCCTTGTACCCTCTGCATAAAAGAATGAGGAGCAATAAACTCGGGGCTTCAGTCTTGGACGGTCTTGACTGTAGCCCTCCCAACCCCATCTTTTGTCTCTTGTCTTTCTTTCTTATCCTCACCCCTGCACTCAGGTACCCACAATTACCTACCGGCTGGCTCCGGCAACCCCAGAACCTAGTTTAGGGCCTACCATGTGGTCATTACAGAAAAAGAAAAAAAAAATTGTAGAATGACTTGAAAGGACAAACACTGGAATGAGGTTAGACAGTTAATTAGCATCCGTGAAGAAGAAAGGAGAAGCTGTGAAATAAGAGAAAGTTCGGTCCATAAAAGGAGATTGTATGACTGAGAGCCAACAGCAGAGGAGGCAGACAGAAGGGGAAAATATTTTAGTATGTCCAGACTCTCTCTCCACCATCAAGGATAATAACATGGTAGGGTTTTGTATTATAAAATGTTTCTTAATGTTTTATCCGTGTTCCTCCTGTCATTGCTACCAATAAAGGGGTCCCTTGTGCTGTATACCACAATCCCAACATCTGTGAAGGTGCTGTGGCTCACCTAGACATTCTAAAGGAACTATCCGAGTTCACTGATATGGTTTCTTCCTTTGTCAAAAAATGGTTTTGAAAAATTACAATACAGCAGGAGTATTTGGAATTTCTGCAGCTTTCAGAGGCTGAAAGCCCATAGACCTCATTACTGAAGTATTCTTTTGTCTATACTCCCTGTGTTTGCTGGAAGTATAGAGAAATAACAGAGTATACATGTTTGCCAGTTTTGACTCCCAGGAGACATCTCTGCAGAACATATAGATCTTGTATTTAACTCCTTCATCCCAGAAGGTGATCACCTCTTTTTAGGGGTAGTACCTGGCATGCAATGTTTCTCATAATGATTTCCCCAGCCATTACTGAGGTGCATTGCCTTCCCTGAAGAGCTAAGGGAAGGGACACAGGTCATGTGTGCTGACGTCTGGGGGCCTTTTGAAAGTACTTCTTTTATTTTATTATTTTTTCACGATTCTTTTTTTTTTTTTTTTTTTCCTTCAATCCCCGTATACCTTTACAGCATACCACATGGATTTTTTTTTTTTTTTTTGGAGAGGTTTTTTTGGCTATAGGGCGCATGTGCTCGCCAGACAGACAGAGACAGAGAGACAGAAAGCGAGAAATCACCCCCCGGGGGGATGGCCACTCCGCAATCCCTTCTCCTCCATTCTCCTCTCGGGATCTTGGGCACGCACGCACACGTGCCCGGCGTGAGTTTAAGCAACCGGGTCCAGGACTCGAACCGCGGCCGACAACCTGGGAGTCCAGCGACATAGCCATTACGCTAACTGCTGGTCCCAGCATACTACATGGATTTTCACATATGAATACACTGCATATAGGTCAAGTCAAAGACATTACTACTCAGAGAGAAAGAGAAAGGGAAAATAAGAAAGCAGGCTGCTAGGTCCAGGACTCAAACGGCATTGGCCATGTGGGAGTCCAGCACATCAACCACCACACTATGTATCAGCCCTTTTGAAAGTACTTTTGACCACATGTAAATTCAGACAGGCTCACTGCATTTTTTTTCTTCTTTTTCTTTGAATTGTTATTTATTTATTTGTTTATTTATAATTACTAAGGCAGAGTCAACCCAAATAACTGACAAGTGGACTGAAAAAAGTGTGGCACATATACACTATGGAATACTACTCAGCCATAAAAGAACAATAAGGGAACCAGCAGTTAGCGTAATGGCTATGTCACTGGACTCCCACGTAGTCGACCGCGGTTCGCGTCTCGGACCAGGTGGCTTAAAACTCACGCCGGGCGCGTGTGCGTGCGTGCCCAAGATCCCGAGAGGAGAATGGAGGAGAAGGGATTGCGGCGTGACCATCCCCCCTGGGGGGTGATTTCTCGCTTTCTGTCTCTATGTCTCTCTCTGTCTGTCTGGCGAGCGCACGCGCCCTATAGTGAAAAAAAACCTCTCAAAAAAAAAAAAAAAAAAAAAAAGAACAATAAGACCCTGGCACTTGCTATTTTTATGACTTTAATTTTGATTGTCAGATCAGGATGAAAAGAAGGCCATCCCTGTTGAGAGGGCATAAGGAAAGAAGTCTATAGAAGGCTTCACAGGCACATTCTCTGGATACACCCACATATGTAGGGTCGGAAGAAGTACAAATACCAGTTATCATATTTTTAGTTTCTGTTGTCAAGGAAACAGGCTTCTTTCTTTTCTTTTCTTTTCTTTTCTTTTTATTTCCCCCATAGTGTGCATACACTTGCCAGAGAGAGAGAAAGAGGGAGAGACAGTGGGAGAGAAAGTGAGAAATTATTCCCAATGGAGGATGGCCATGCTGCAGTCTCTTCTCCTCTTGGGATTTTGGGCATGTGTACACACATATCTGGTGTGATTTTCAAGCTGCAGGGTCTGGGATTTGAACAACAGTTAGCCATGTGGGAATCCAGCACCTTAATCACCACACCACCTGCTGGCCTTAAGGAAAATAGGTTTCTGGTCATTTGTTCATTTGTTTGTTTAGAAGAGGGGTTTATATAAACTTCTTAAGCCTTTTTTTGTATTATTGTATGTTAAATAACATATTAAAGTATTTAGGAAGTATATTATTAGGAAAAATATGACTTTGCAATTCAAATCAAAGACACAAGTCATATGTATATCAACTATTTACACCAGATGGAATAGGCGCACTTGATAGGTTTTTACGGTATGAAAAAGAAGTAAAAGTAACATGTAGTACATGGGGGTCCTCGAAAACCTCAATGAATGTAGTACATGGGGGTCCTCAAAACCCTCACAGAAAGGTATACTGGAGAAATCTAGACATAGATTTCAAAATTTTTGCACCTAATTCAACTCATACTTTTATTGTTTGTTTTAAAGTTGGTTTCTTTCATTTTTTTTTTCCATAGGGCATGTGCACCTGCTGGAGAGGAGAGAGACAGTGAGAGGGAAAGTGAGAAATCACCCCCAAGGGGGATGGCCATGCCACAATCCCTTCTCCTTCATTCTTCTCCTGGGACTTTGGATATGCATGCACATGCATCCAGCATGAATTTCAAGTCACCAGGTCCAGGATTCAAACCGCAGTTGGCCATGTGAGAGTCCAGCACCCTATACCACCTGCTAGCCCCTCAACTCATACTTTAATTCCATTTTTCTATGAATGTTTTGAAGTTCTTTCCTATATGTAGGCTGTGTTAAGAGGGAAATAAAACTTTGTAAATTAGAGCCATTGAAGCCCAAGATTGTTAGCTACATATGTTCAGTGTGGAAAGATGTACAAATTGTAATGAATATTCATTTATGAGTCCATTTCTCATCCCTTTAGCAAAACAGATAAGATTGAAACCTGCCAATTGAGGGCACCAGGTTACAAAGTTCATGTAACAAATAAGAAACTTGAAATCAGCTAACATTGGACCTTTCAATGGAAACAATGCAAGCAAGGAAAGAATGGGAAGACATATTGAAAGTGTTAAGAGAGAAACCATTTCAACCAAGATTATTATATTCAAGAAGATTATCCTTCATATGGGAAAAAATGATTAAAATCTCAGACAAAGAAAACTCAGAAGAATTTGCCACCACCAGACTAGCTCTTCAAGAAACTCTGAGGAGAGTCCTGTTCCAGCAAAACTAAAGAACGAACAGCTAGAAATAAGAAAATAAAAGACAATCAAGACAATGGCCAACTTAAAGGTAGGTACAAGTCCAGAAATATCGATAATAACATTGACTGTTAATGAATTAAATTCTCCAATCAAGAGACACAGACTGGCTGAATGGATTTTTAAAAAATAGAAACTATCTGCTGCCTACAAGAAGTGCATCTCATGGATAAAGACATACATAGACTAAAAGGCTGGAAAAAGGTATTCCATGCAAATGAGAACCAAAAAACTGCTGGAGTCACAATACTAATTTCCAACAAAATAGGCTTTAAAACAAAAACTGTATTAGCAGACAAAGAAGGACATTATATAGTAGTAAAAGGGCTAATCCATCAAGAAGACATAATGCTTATAAATATCTATGCAGCCAATTCAGGAGCACCCAAATAAGTGAAGGAAAAACTGTAGATCTAAAAGGGAGATAGACTGCAACCTCAACACCCCACTATCTTCTTTGGACAGATCATCTATACAAAAAATAAGCAAAGAGAGCAAGTATCTAAGTGATGCTATAAATCAAATTGATTTAACAGACATCTATAGAACCTTCCGCCTCAAAATCATGAGATATGCTTTTTTTTGCCCCCACATGGAACCTTTTCAAAGATTGACTGCCCACATGATAGGGCACAAAGCAAGCCTTTAGTTTAAAAGACATAGAAACTACATCCAGCATCTTCTTCGACCATGATGGAATTAAACTTGATATGAATTTCAGGAAAATTCTCAAAAATACACAAATACATGGAAACTAAATAGCCTACTCCTGAATAACTTCATAACTACTGAAGAAATAAAGACTGGAATCAAAAGATTCAAGAAAACCAATGATAATGAGTACAAGAGTTTCTATAATCTTTGGGACACTGCAAAAGCAGTCATTAGAGGGAAGTTCATAGCAATTAGTGCACATAAGAGGAAGATGGAAAGAAGGCTAATGGACAACCTAACATCATGCCTCAGAGAATTAGAAAAGCAACAACAACAACAAAATCCAAAATATTCCAGGAGAAAAGCAATAATAAAGATTCGAGCAGCAATAAATGAAATAGAACATAAACTATACAGAAAATAAATGAAAGTAAAAGCTGGTTCTTTAAAAAGATAAAGAAGATTGACACACCATTAGCAAGGCTAATTAAGAAGAGAGAAAAGATCCAGGTAAATCAAAATCACAATGAAGCAGGCAATATAAAAACAGACACAATAGAAATACAAAACATCATTAGAGGATACTATGAACAACTATATGCCAACAAACAAGAGAACTTGGATTAGATGGACAAATTCCTGGACACATATAATATACCAAGATTGAGTCAGGAGGACATTGCAAGTCTGAAGAGACACATAACAAGCCAGGAGATTGAATCAGTAATAAATAACCTCCCAACAAAGAGAAGCCCTGGTCCTGATGACTTTAGCTCTGAATTATATAAAACTTTTTTAAAAAATATATTTATTGGGAACCAGCAGTTAGCGTAATGGCTATGTCGCTGGACTCCCACGTAGTTGACCGTGGTTTGCGTCCCGGACCCGGTGGCTTAAAACTCACGCCGGGCGCGTGTGCGTGGGTGCCCAAGATCCTGAGAGGAGAATGGAGGAGAAGGGATTGCGGCGTGACCATCCCCTCTGGGGGGTGATTTCTCGCTTTCTGTCTCTCTGTCTCTCTCTGTCTGGCGAGCGCACGCGCCCTATAGCGAAAACCTCTCCAATTATATATATATATATATATATATATATATATATATATATATATATTACATCATAATCTATCTTGTTTATCTTACATTGAATCACATAGAACTTTACAGTGTATTACATTTCTTTTTCCAGAAGTTAACCCTCATTCCACTCAAGTGATTTCTAAAGATCCAAAAAGGTGGAACTCTTCCAAATACATTCTATGAAGCTTCTATCACCCTTACCCTTAAAACAAACAAGGACCGGACAAGGAGGGAAAAATTATAGATCAATATCTCTGATGAATATAGACACAAACATTCTCAACAAGGGGCCAGCAGGGAGCGTGGTGGTTAAGGCGCTGGAATTCCCACAGAGCTGACCACGGTTTGAGTCCTAAACCTGGTGGCTTGCTTTCTCTCTCTCTCTCTTTCTCTGGCAAAACTCATGTGAAAAAAAAATAAATAAGTCTTTACAGAAAAGAAAATAATTATTAAAAAAAGAGAAAGAAAATAATAAGGGACCGGCAGGTGGCATGTTGTTTAAGGTGGCTGGATTCCCACATGGCTGACTGTGGTTCAAGTAACAGACCTGGCAGCTTGCTTTCTCACTTTCCTTCTGTCTCTCTCTGGTCAACATCAGTGAATAAATAAATAAATGAATAAAATAGTGACAATAAATAATTTTTTAAAAATTCTCAACAAGATACTAGCAAATCGTATACAACAGCATATAAAAAAGATTATACATCGTGACCAGGTAGGCTTTATTTCAGGGATGCAAGGTTGGTTCAACATATGCAAAACCATAAATGTAATACACCATATTAACAGAAAGATAAAAACCATAGAATTGATGCAGAAAAAGCATTAGATAAGATACAACATCCCTTCATAATCAAGACCCTGAGCAATATCGGCATAGAAGGGTCATTCCTCAACACAATAAAAGGTATCTATGAAAAGCCCATAGCCGACATCCCAAATGGGGAAAAGCTGAAAACCTTTCTGCTAAAAACAGACAAACCACAATGGCCTATTCAATCACCCAGAGATAGGAAGGAGCCGTACACTAACCCAGCAAGGCCTCATGTCCATGTGAATACAAATGGAATCTGAGGTGGCCATGAAGCAATGGCCCATGTTACTCAGTCCTGAAACCCAATCCAAACATTTACGGGTAAGCTAGGGATCTCCAGATTTATGGAAATTCTTAAATGGTAAATGTGAGCTCAGATATTTTATCCTTAGAGCCCATGTGTCAAAACTAAATAATGCAAAGAAACATTCTGTAGTCCAATTGGCAGGCATGGGAATGTTGTTAATACAGTAAGAATACTCCGTATGGGGAGTCACTGGGCAATTTTGATCGATGAAATCACATGGCACCCCATCTCCCTTTCTGACTGTGAAAATAGGAAGGGAGAATGGTTATGCTCCTAAATTACATGGAATCCCGATTTCTCACAAATCTGGCCCTTGGTGTCAACCTCCGTAAAACATAACATCTGGAAAATGGGAAAAAGTCATTTTCTTGGGGAAGGAAAACAAAATGAAACTGTGGAAGTTTATGATTTTTCCTGTAAAAAGACTTCCTTTATCTTACTTGGTAGCTAATACCAATATCTGGTACAACGATGCTCCCTATAAACACTTCCTATGTTAATCTAGACATTGAAGATATTTCTTGGATTTGATTTATATCCCCCTCAGGATGTTACCTACGGAAAACTATTTGGCCAGATAAAATATTAAGTTGTTAGACCCTGGACTAGTATCGATCTTACAATCGTCGAATGAAATTTACCACAAAGTTCAAGTAACTGTTGATAAGGAAGGTAAACATATTGTGAGTCTGAATAGAAAATACTATGATGCATGTAGAGCTTTTTGTGGTTGGTTAGGATGTTTAATGCCCTGTAATTCCATCTACAACACTGTTGGACACATAGTCGTTTTTAAAAATTAATTTCTTTTATACATTCAATCACATATGTCACTTAGCTTGTAAAGTGAATGTTTTAACATGAATATATGTATCACCAGTCCAGTTGGGAATAAGAAGCACGTTATCTTCAACAGATAATAACTCATTTCTTTGTCCCATACATGTCTTGCCTCTCTATTTTTCTCCTTAATGTCTTTCCTCAAACACGTAAAATGATACTAAGAAGTGGAAGGACATTTCATCTTCCTGGACTGGAAGAATTAATATTACCAAAATGTCAATTCTACCAAAATTAATTTATAAATTTAATTCAATCCTTATCAAATGACCAGAGATATTCTTCACAAATTCAGAAAAAAATCATAAAATCATAATGATAAAGTGGATGAATATGGAAGATTTAATGCAGAGTGAAGCAAGTCAGACTATAAAAGAGAGACATTTTGTGTCCCCCCTTAAGAGGTACTGAATGTCTGCACTATATGCAGAAACTTAAAGATTGGAAGGTATAAAAGCGTGGTGAGCAAATGTGGATACAAAACACGGTGTGGGACGAGGGTAGGAAATGGGGAGTGAGAGGAAGGGAATCAACGGGAAATAGAGCAAACCATTTAAGGGAAACAAAACCGGAACATTTTCTCTAGACGATAATGTGTTTAGTAAAATATTTGTTCGAACTAATAAGCAGCGTATTCATGCTGTGAAAATTAATTTTGTATGCTGTAAAGAAGTACAGCGATTCCATGCAATAAGGAAATTGCAGTGAAATAATAAAAACAAACAAAGGTCCTATTTATGTTTGCCTACAGACCAGTGGAGTATATGGAGAACAGCACAGAAATGGACAAGGAGTGTCTCAAATGCAGACTAAATGGTGGAAATTGGAAGACGATCCTGTGACAGGATGTGTTTGTAGAAGGGCAGTGAATTTTCGAAACAATGTTTGTGGAAGCAAGGCAGTTTAAACTAACCATGTTTTTTTTTTTTTTTTTTTTTTTTTCTTTTGAGAGGTTTTTGCTATAGGGTGCGTGTACTCGCCCGACAGACAGAGAGACAGAAAGTGAGAAATCACCCCCCGGGGGGATGGCCACGCCGCAATCCCTTCTCCTCCATTCTCCTCTCAGGATCTTGGCACGTATGCACACGCCCCTGGCGTGAGTTTTAAGCCACCGGGTCCGGGACGCAAACCGGTCAACTATGTGGGAGTCCAGCGACATAGCCATTACGCTAACTGCTGGTCCCCTAACCGTGTCTTCAGGAAAATGCTGGACATCAACATTCCTCGAGACTAAGGGTGGTTTTCTGGGACGACATGGATGTGTCATTTCTTAGATCTGTGGAATTCATATTTTACATATCTCATGGTATGTCTATATTGTAATAAAAAAGCTATATTATATATTTATTATAAAATAAAATGCTATTTACTTAAGTTTTTTTTTACTGACAAATTTCTCAACTTTGTTTCATGCGTGGAGACAGAAGAAGAGGGAAATGTTTTATATAGGGTCTCATTTTTACTTTATTGTATGGAATAAATATTTCATTGAAATTAATTTGGAAACAGACGGATTCCCACGCATCTCCACGGGCCTGCTCCTCTAAGAGCCTGGCTTCTTTCTTTCATCACCTTCACTCTTCACTTCATTGGAACGTGGTGACAAGGGAAGGAGAGATAGGTTCACAGAGACCCCACTGATAGAGCCCTTGCTCCGCACCCCTACCTGGTTGTTTTCCGGTTGAATTTCACTGAATATAATGTCCAATGTCACCATCTCAGTTTTCCACTGAACAGAATTCCCAGTCCAGGTCGGTAAAACGTGTGCTTGGTAGAGATTTAAACCCGAGTCCCCCACCCTCTCCCAAAGCCTTCCCCTGCTGGGAGCCCCCAACCACCCCGCGTGTAGTAGGCGGCCCTGGATTGGTGTAAACTCACTTTGGGTTTCAAGAAGCAGAGGACACCTCCAGGAAACACTCGGTGCTCCAGACTCCTCTCCTGGAGAAGCTTCATGATGCGCCCATAAAGGGACAGCTGGCAACTTCTGTTACTTCTGTAACTGGTGACCTAAGGCGTGACCCAGGTGACTAGGTCGGGTGTTCTGTCCCGGCCAGAGGCTCAGGCTCAGATGGGCTCCTAATAAAAAGAAAGAGGTTTAGTCGGGGCCAGGGACTGGCCAAGGATCGCGTGGCCCGCGAGCCAGACCGAGGGCCCCGGTGGTGATGCTGCGACCGCGCCACCCGCCGCTGCCCGCCTCTCAGCAGCCGAAGCGTGGCAGGGCCTGCGACGTGGCCATGGGCTGGAGAGACGCGGTGGAAGAACGGTTCTCCGCAGCGTGTAGCTCAGAGCAGAGGTTGGAGCACGAGCAGTTCCGGGAGATCATGAATGCCTCTGCTGCTACCGCGGCAGGATGCACTAGCAAGTGAGCCAGACGGAAAGCCAGTTTCCGTGGCTTCCAGCTAACCAGCAACACTGTTTCCTCAGTTTCATCTCCATTTAGACAAAATTCGGAAATGCACTCCTCATAATCAAGGCCGACTGCTGACCGTTGTGAATGATTGCATCCATATGTTTGAAAACACAGAACATGGCGAAGATGGGAGTGGAAAGGTTATGACAGCATCTGTATTGAACACACACACATTAAAATCCGCATGGAAAGAGTTTGCGAGAGACTGCAGTGAAACTGGGAAAGCCAAAAGGGATGCCTGCTGCCTACCAATTATTAAAGAATTTAACTTTTTTTTTTTTTTTTCCAAAAGAGAGATGGTATCCTTCTAAAGTATCCTGGTACCCGGTGCTGGACTAGGAAGATTGGCCTGGGAAATAGCTATGCTAGGTCACGCTTATCAAGGAAATTAATGGACTTTTTTTTATTGCTATTGTCTTCCAACTTTGTACTCACAGCTGTTTTGAAATCAATAATTATAAACTTTATCCTTGGAGCCATCAGTTTAGCAATAACCAGAGATAAGCTGATCAATTTGACACATCTTTTTTCCCAATGTTGACCCTCGCTGTCTTCCTCTTGATTCTTTTTTTTTTTTTTTATTTGACAAAGACAAAGTCTTTATTAAATTCCTAAGGGCTGGTAGATATTGTAGAAATAAAAAAATGTATGACTGTCTCTGTCCTTAAGAAATTTATAGGGAAGAAAGGTCAGAAACATACTCAATTACATATATACAAGGAAAATGAAGTAACTTTACTTCATTTGTGGCTTAAACTCACTCTGGGTGCATATGCATACGTGCCCAAGATCCCAAGAGGAGAATGGAGGACAAGGGATTGTGGTGTGGCTATCTACCCAGGGGGGTGGTGATTTCCCACTTTCTGTCTCTGTCTCCTTCTGTCTTTTTGGCGAGCACACGCACCCTATAGCAAAAACCTCTCCTGTGTATGTATGTATGTGTGTGCGTATATATATATGTGTATATATATATATACAGTGAATGATCTCTCTATGATGAAGTACTATTATGAAGGTGTCTTGTTTGTGGTCCATAAACCACAATAACAATCTCAGGTGCTATCACCCAGAAAGAAAGTTTAGTGAGAGCAATTGCTGGAATGAACAACTCGTATCAACTGTCAGTGATTACAGGACACAGCCTCAAATCAGCAGAGCCTTCTTATTCCTAACAAGTTTAGAAATAAACTTGTTATTTCTATGTCTATTTTCTTGATCTGTCTATTGCTTTTGCAGAAATATACTATGCCATGCATATTTGCACTAAACAAGTAAAAATGCAGGAAATGTCTTCAAGTGTACTTCTTCCTTGAAGCGTAGAATGGTCTTTCAGAAGAGGAAACCTAATTTCCATGAAGCTGTCTATTACAAGTCTGCCGTATTAGTGACTAATAGTATTGAAGTTCATAATAATGTCCTTTTCTGTTGTTGTATGCATCGCACATATTACTTTTTTTTTTTTTTTTTGGAGAGGTTTTTACTATAGGGTGTGTGCGCTCGCCAGCCAAACAGAGAGAGGCATAGAGACAGAAAGTGAGAAATCACCCCCAGGGGGGATGGTCACGCTGCAATCCCTTCTCCTCCATTCTCCTCTCGGGATCTTGGGCACGCACGCACACGGCGCCCGGCGTGAGTTTTAAGCCACCGGGTCCGGGACGCGAACCACGGTCGACTACGTGGGAGTCCAGCGACATAGCCATTACGCTAACTGCTGGTTCCCCGCACATATTACTTTTTGAAGGCTCTAAGGACCCTCTGTTACATTCAACATCTGAAATTGAGATTTGTGTTCACTTTGGACCTACACGAGCTATACGTAATTGTCTGTTCTTTCACCATTCAAATTATTTGGTTTATTTTTCTAGCTCACTGAAATAAAAAAGGATCAAATATTTCATTTTTATGAAATGCTAAATTTAATCACATCACAGGCCAGTAAAATGCATTCAAGTAACAGAAATCAATGAGTTTTCTTTCTTTTTTTTTTTTTTTAACATTTCTTGAACTCTGAGCATCTCTTTAATTAATATTGCCCAAGGCAGGATTTTTAAAAGAGTGAATCAAATTAATGAGGCATAAAATTAGTTTAGTGGGTCACATTCAGCATTTAAAACCCCACAAAGTAAAAGAGAAGAGAAGGGATATAATGTTTAGAAAACTTGAGAACGAGGATTGAAGAATGAGGTTTGGAGTCAGACAACCTTATATTTCAAGGTCTGTTTTCACTATTTAACCCAGTATGTGATATTCTGCAAGTTAATTACCTCTCTGACCCAGTATCCTTATCTGAGCAATTGATATAGCTAAAAAGAATTTCTACTTTATGGGATTTCATAATTAAATGAGTTATTGCAATTAAAGTGTTTCTCAATATGCTGGGCGTATGGTGAATGTTCAATAAAATAATGATTTTTAAATTTCAGTTTCTCATATATTTTCAATCACATATGTCACTTAGCTTGTAAAGTGAATATTCTAACATTTCTCACCAGTCCTAAACCGAACACTTTATCAAAGAATATTCAGCATGGATCACTTTGAAATGTATGAGATCTCAAAATTCTAAGTGAGGCACAAAAGCTTTTATTAAAGGCAGTACTAGAAAATGGAAAATAATCAGATTTTTCCATTAGAAATGTATGATTTCAAACTCGAAATGAATACAGTTGGTCAGTGTGATATTTACAATGAAGTCTTTTCTTTAGATTATCTGGATTAGGAAAGCAAGCAGTTTTTTTTCTCATTAATAAAAACTGTCATAAAGGTATTTATCTTTTTTTTTTTTTTAAGAGAGATATGTTTCCTATAGGGCATGTGTGCTTGCTGGAGAGACAGAGACAGAGAGTGAGAAATCACCCCCCAGAGAAGATGGCCATGCTACAATACCTTCTCCTCTATTCTCCTCTCTGTACTTAGGGCATGCACATACATGCACCCAGCGTGAATTTCAAATCTATGGGTCAGAGCCACAAACTGCAGTTGACTACATGGGAGTCCAGTGACGTAACCATTACACTATCTGCTGGTCCCCAAAACTTTTTTTCTTTTTTTCTTTTTTTGGAGAGATTTTTGCTATAGGGCGCGTGCGCTCGCCAGACAGAGAGAGAGAGACAGAGAGATTGAAAGCGAGAAATCACCCCCCAGGGGGGATGGCCACGCCGCAATCCCTTCTCCTCCATTCTCCTCTCAGGATCTTGGGCACGCACGCACACGCGCCCGGCATGAGTTTAAACCACCGGATCTGGGACTCGAACCGCGGTCGACTACGTGGGAGTCCAGCAACATAGCCATTATGCTAACTGCTGGTCCCCCCCAAACTTTCATGCTGATATTAATGTGGTTCATTTTGAATATGAAATTCAGGGATAAATTACTGCCTGTGGTCTGTTTCCATATTGTAAGCAGCAGCCATTAATGTAATTTCAGATCAACAGCAATTTCGTTCCCTGACAGATGGAGCTTAAACATATATTTCTACCTCTAGCAAATATTTATTGGAAGGAGTTTTCTTTGTATTTGGTAGATTATATGAGTCCAGGAATTTGTCCATCTCATCCAAGTTTTCTTGTTGTTGGCACATGCAAATAATTTTATTGGGTAAATGTGTGTTAAGAGAGTCATTTGCATATATTTGGCTGTGTAGATATTTAACCTTTCCAACTACAAAAGGACAATGCCATGTTTCCAGCTCATTCCTGGGAGTCAAACTGCTAGGTCACAGGACACAGCTCCTCACAGCACTAGGAGATCTTACAAAACAAACTATTCAACATTCACTTCACTCTCACATTTAAAGTATCGGAAAGTTGCAACTGTTCTTTCTCCCCAGGAACACTTGGTATTGTTCTTGTTCTTTGTGTGTGTATGTTTCAGCCAGTCTGCTTGGCCTGTAGCAGTCCTCTGATGGATAAATATGTATTGAAATACTTTCTCCCACTTTTTTGCCTGTGGCTTTACTCTCATAAGGCTCTCATTTGACGAAGAGATTTTAAAATTTTAAGCGTGAGAGACAAAATTTGTCCTTTAAGTTTATCACATTTTAGGTTCTATTTAAAAAAAATTCTCTTCAGGGATCAGCAGGTGGTGTGGTGGTTAATGTGCTGAACTCCCATGGTTCTAGCCTAACATGGTTCAAGTCCCACACCTGGACTCTCGCTTTCTTTGCTGCTCTGCCTCTCTCTCTGTGGCCATCTGGTCAAATTTTATTAATAGTAAGAGTAGGGACCAGCAGTTGGCGTGATGGCTACATCACTGGACTCTCATGTAGTCGACTGCAGTTTGAGTCCTGGACCTGGTGGCTTAAACTCACGCGGGGCTTGTGTGTGTGCGTGCCCAAGATCCCGAGAGAATGGAGGAGAAAGGATTGTGGCGTAGCCATCCTCCCCTGGGGGGTGATTTCTCGCTTTCTGTCTCTCTCTGTCTTTCTGGAAAGCACATGGGCCCTATAACAAAAACCTCTCCAAATAATAGTAGTAATTTAAAAAATAATTGTTCAAAAAAATTTCTACCTATCTCATGTAAATTGAGCCCTTCTTTTTGGTAAAGCCATCGTTTTGGGTTTTTTTTGTTTGTTTAGTTTTTACATTTAAGTCTGCAATTTATCTACAGTGGATTTGTCTTGCAGGATCAGTAGTAGCCTTCCAATTTATTTTCCCCTCATTTGGACATCCGAATGAATCAGAGCTATCCTCTGAAAAGGCAAGGTTCCACAGGGCAGAGCTGGCACCTTTGTCACTGTCCAGCAGTCATGCCAGCCCTGGCCTTTCCTGCCTGCCTATTCGGTACCTTGGTTTATGGACCCCTCTGTGCACCCATCACCCATTCCAAACTATCTTAACTACTGCAAGTGCATGAAAAGCCTTGATACAAAGTAGCTCAAACCCTACAATTTGTTTAACTTCAGACTGCCTAGATTATGTTTTTTCCCTGTTTTCAGTAACATTTGGATCTTTTGCAAAATCCCATATCAACAACAAGAAAAACAATTGGAATGGCATACCAAGCAAAGCTCCATTCCTGGAAATTAACCTCTACAAAATTTGTTCACCTAATCCAGAAGTATTTAATAAAAACATACCATTTTACACACCTTCTTTCAAAGAATGGAGGAATAAGGAATACTTCCTCACTAGTTGTGTGTGACTAGTATAATTCTGCATGAAAATTTTAAAAATGGAATTATAGGCTGGGATCTCTCCTGACTGTAGAGGCACAAATCCTAAGCAACAATTTACCGACCTAAATCTAGCAGTATCTGAGAGGCATGCTACATCATGACCTGAGTAATCAGTTGAGATTACCTGGGAATGAAAAGGCAGTACATAGAAGGGGTGGTGGCACAACACTGTGAATGCATTAAAAACCACTGAATTGTTTGCTTCAAATGGCTACTTTAATATCGTATGAATTTTACTTTGATTACAGAATCAGTTATTATTTTGTGAGAGAATTTTGCTATAGGGCGAGTGTGCTTGCCAGAAAGAGAGAGAGAGACAGAGAGAGAGAAGGTGAGAAATCATGCCCCAGGGGGATTACCATGCCGCAATCCCTTCTCCTCCATTATCCTCTCGGGATCTTGGGCACGCATGCACATGCACCCAGCATGAGTTTAAGTCACTGAGTCTGGGACTCGAACCACAGTGTACTACATGGGAATCCAGCAACATAGCGATTATGCCAATTGCTGGTCTCACAAAATCAATAGTATGATTCAGCACATTAACAGAATCAGTAAGAAAGTGGGGGAAAAATGATAAAGTTGAGCACCATTTTATGCTGTATTTCAGATGAATAAATTTGGAAATCGCATGCCTATATCTGGTAACAATACATAAAAATATCAAAGCTATCACCATAATAATGTTGAAATATTGAAAAATTTGGCTTTAGTCAACATTGTACTGGATGAACTAGATTGCTTACTAAGGCAAGAAATAAAGAAGATGTAAAATTTGAAAAAGTAAAAGTAAAATTCTCTTTATTTGCCAATTACTTTACTTCGAGTGTTTTGCAATCTTTGTCACATAACAGCTGCTGTGTGTCTACTGGCTGATAACTCTTACCCAGAGTCATGCTTTGCACTAGGAGAACATATTTCGTCCCCAACATGCAGCGTGAGTGTGGGGTGTCTGCTGTTCAGAGAACTTCCCGCAGGTGGGAAACAAGCAAGTGACTTTCAGGGAGGGCACTTTTTATCGGAAAGTCGTTTCTCAGAGAAGATTCCACTGTCTTAGTAAAAACACGGCTGAAGTTTGCACATTGGGATTGCCAAAGATGAATGCTAACGTCTGAGGCTTTCCTACCTTATTGCTGCTTTTAGGTTCATATTCCTTCCAATTAGCAAGTTAACATTTGTCAGCTTTTTGCCATAAAGCTGAATTTACTACCCCTATGAAAGTTATTGTTAGATAGTATTTTCAATTCATGGTTTCCATCATGTGGAAAAACTGACACACTTCTTAGGAACTGTTAATTTTAGGAGAGGAGTAATTGTAAGGTCTAAGAGCATGGAGAGCAACAGGATACTGCAGACAGTGTGGGAGGAGGTTGGGATGTGGGGGAGGGTGAGAGGGAGGGAATCAGGGGAAGAAAAAAGACACAGAACATTTAAGGGACCCAAAGTGGAAAGAAATCTGTCGATCCTAATGTACATGGTGATGCCTTTGACTGGACTGATATGCAGTGTATTCATGATGGGAAAATTACTTTGTTATGCTGTAATGATACACAGTGATAAAATGTAAAGATAAATAAATAAGAATGGTTATTTTTAGAGTACTTAAGGCCTTTAGTTTTGCTCCAATCTGTGGCATGGTGATTAAGACAGCTCGATCCCACATAGCCAACTGTGCAGTTTGAGTCCTGGACCCAGTGGCTTGAAAAACACCCTGGGCATGTGTGCATGCATTCCCAGAATCCCAAAAGGAGGGAGAGATGGAGGAGGGAAGTTGTGGTATGTCCATTCTCTAGTGGGAATGGTTTCTTATTTTTCTCCTTTCTCTGTCTCTCTCTTGCAAGAGCACATTCCCTAGAGTAATAAATATATATTTTTGTTACAAAGCCTTTTTCTTTGAACTCAGTTGTTTCTTACACCCCATGGCATAAGTAAGGAGGGGTTTGGTTTGGGGGTGGAGGGGTTGAGTGGCAATAAAGAACAAAGGGATTTGATTAGGGTCTGGGTGGCTTACAGCTCACCAATTGGAATCTGTAAGTGACCAGGATGAGCTATGCTCAGCCCGATGCCCAGCCTAGATGAGAACCCTGCAAGAGATAAATGATGCATGACCTACAGGGGAACATTGATTCAAGTGCTGGTCTATTTCTCAACTGAAATGAACAGAGGCAGAAGGAACTGGCACTTATTTTTCAATATTCAGGGATTATCCACTATGAATTCTTTTCAATCTTCTGAACAAAACATAATTTCTGAAAATTTACCCTTAGAAAATAATTCAGAAATGCAAAATATTTTGTATAACTATATTAATCATAGGGCTTTCATAATATCAAAAAATCAGTACTGGCTTGTATGTTCAATTTTAGAAGACCCTCCAGAAGTTGTACACTCTGATATACTTATACAAACCTTATACAAATGTAGAAATTGCACTCACACTCTTGTCAACTAAAATACTTTCTTCAAGTGATAAATTGGATTTATTGTCTTATTTCACAACCATCAAAAAATTAAAAAAAAAATAATCATTTCCAGAGTTTTGCTATTCTCAATGATAGAAGATCAAAGGATGAATCTTATGTGGTCAGCAGTATCCTCCCCAAAATTCCACCTGTTTAAGAACCTGCCAAAGACACTCTGAAAAGCTCCCTCAGCCCACTAAACCTTATATCACACAATGCAAATACACCAATCCTTGAAACACCTACTACAACTAAGGACCAGCAGATGGCCTAATGCTTATATCACTGGACTCCCAGGTAGTTGACCACAGTTCAAGTCCTGGACCCCATGGCTTTAACCTCATGCCAGGTGCGTGTGCATGTGCATGTGGGCCCAAAATCTCCAGAGGAGAATGAAGGAGAAGGGATAGTGGAGTGGCCATCCACTCGGGGATTCTTTCTCATTTTCTGTCTCTCTGGCGAGTGCACATGCCCTATAGAAAAAAATCTCTAAGAACAACAACAAAAAAGCTGTATCTGCACATATCATGAAAGTGGATGCCCAGTTCTTTTTTTTTTAATTTCTACATTTATTTATTTATTTATTTTTATTTGTTAGAAAGTATAGACACTTGCTGAAGAGTAAGAGAGAGAAGGTAAGCAACAAAGTGCCCCAAACAAACAAGACCACGCTGCAATTGCTTTTCCTCCACGTATCCTTTCAGGATTTTAGGTACACGTGCACACATATGGGAGTGTTTTTCAAGCCACTGGGTCAGGAACTTGAAGCACGCAGTTGCCTATGTGGATTCAGCTGCCTTCCACCACACCACTGACCAGCCCACCTATTTTATAGATAGATAATGCAATAAAGCAAGGCCTACCCCTTATACCTATCTTACATAAGTAAATGTAAACCTACCACAATGAATGAAGGTGCTGACTAAGGATAATTCTGCATACAAGGGAAGTTCAAACAGTTCACAAAGGCACCAGCAGTTAGCGTAATGGCTATGTCGCTGGACTCCTACGTAGTCGACCTCAGTTCAAGTCCCAGACCCGGTGGCTTAAACTCAGGCCTGGCGCATGTGCGTGGGTGCCCAAGATCCCGCGAGGAGAATGAAGGAGAAGAGATTGTGGCATGGCCATCCCTTCTGGTGGGGGGGTTCTTGCTTTCTGGTGAGTGCATGCGCCCTATAGCAAAAACCTCTCAAAAAAAAAAAAAAAAAAACTCTCAAAAAATAAAATAGTTCACAGAAAAATGAAGTTAGAGTACAAGTTCATTGAGGCCAACCTCCTTCCTGTGCACCACCAGGGGGTACCATAGGCTGCCCAATGTGCAGCTGGCAGTGGCCTCCAGGCTGGTGAGGAACAGCAGAGATGGGGCTCCTTGCTCCTGGAGGTAGACGCACCCTGACAGGACGATGCCGGGCCATGTGGGCTGATGCGGGCCGATTCGGGTGGATGCGGGCCAATGCATGGTGATGTGGACCGATGCGGGCTGATTGTGCGCTGATGTGCATGGATGTGGGCCGATGCGTGGTGATGTGCACAGATGTGGGTCGATGCGTGGTGATGTGGATGGATGCGGGCCAATGTGGGTCAGTGCAGCGCGTCCAAGACAACTAGAAGATCGGATCTGACTCTGGGACCCTGCTTAGTACACACAGCCTGATTTGGAGAGATCAAAGAACTCGTGGGCCTCATGGCCATTCCCCTTTCCCAGTTGTTTTCATCAGAGGACCAATAGCTGGAATTGGGAAGAGTGCCAAACCAGTGGTTTTTCTTGACCCAGCCCCTACTGACAAACATCCTGGCCCATTCCAGAGAAGGAAGAACTCCTTCATCAAACTCTCCTTCAAATACATAGGTTGGATTTTACAGGCGTTTATCAGAGAAGATGATGTTAGCAGATAGCAGAAGATGCCAGCTTCCCCGTCACTACAAACAAATAAAGGATCCCAGCCAAGAAGTGTAATGGATGTATAAATTGCAGGTATTGAAATAAAACAAGGAGAAAAAAGAATAGAAATTGTCAAAAACATTTCTGAGGCCTTTGAAGGCTTCAGCAAACTGATGATCAAGGCTAAGGAAACGCGTTATCAACATCATTTGCTAGTAAAATTAAAGACACAAGGTGACATTACAGAAGATGGGACCATCAGATTTAAATCCTACTTGCTGAGCATGGTTCTAGCTAACCCAGTTACCATGGAAACTATGGCTCAGGCCCACCGTGTCATATGCAGCAGGCCAAGCAGCTGCCAGGAACATGCAGGCGCCTTCAGAGGAATGAGAGGGAAAGATGTTACTCACGGAGGTGTCTCGTTTAGTAAACTGAGCTGGAGGAGGGGAATTGCTCTCACCAGGGACTTAGTGACTGCATGCAAGATGCTAAAAGCACTGAAATTACCTCCCAGGCTCTGAGGTTTTGACAGTCATGTAGTGGTAATGTTAGGCCGACCAGCGCTATGCCGGACCACCTAAAGTCCGGTCAGTTTACGACAGCCCCAAACAACCACAACAGTCGGTTCTTGATGCAAAGCACAAGAGGTTTTATTGCTGGCATGCCAGGACTTCACTCACAGTCTTGTCGGACTTGCGAGTAGAAGCCCCCAGCAAGGGAGCCTTTGGCATTATAAAGCCTGGGAAGGGGGGGTTTGGGATCTGGAATGAGGAAGTCAGATAAGGGACTTTTTACAGTTTGGGTTGCAGGGACCTCAAAGCTGCTAACCACTTACAAGAACATTTTGCAGACCTTACAACAAAGTCAGCTCAGGGAGGAAGGGTATCCGGTAGGGGGTTTTGGGTTGCTTACCACAAAGATTGCTCAAGCTCTTGTACAGAAGCAGAAAAAGCAAAAAGTTAAGTTTTAACAAAGGACAAACTAGATGGCGGATTTTTTATTCTAACATTCCCCCATTTTCTGTTTTGAGAGGATTTTAATCATAAAATCTAAGTATTAAAACATGTCTCTTGTTGCTGCAGGGCTTGATATTGTTGGCGAAGCATGAGAACGTGAACAGCACTAACACGTTCTCTGATGAAAGAAACTAAACGGTTTAAGATGCAGGGCCCAAAGGTCAGGATGAGGAGGAGTATTATTAAAGGGCCAAGCAACGTAGAAATCAGGGTGGTTAGCCATGGGGAGCGGCTATACCAGTTTTTAAACCATCCTTGTTGAGACTTTCGGTCCCTGCGTCTGGAGTCTAGCCATTCCCTAAGCTTAGACATCGAGTCCAGTACAACTCCAGAGTGGTCAGTATAGAAACAGCATTGTTCATTTAAAGCAGCACATAAGCCTCCTTCTTTTAGAAATAAGAGATCTAGGCCCCGCCTATTTTGCAAAACTACCTCAGAAAGAGAGGTTAGAGATTCTTGGAGTTTAGTAATAGAGTCTTCTATGGCCCGTAAGTCATTATCTATGGCTCTTTGAAGACTGTCTAAATATTGGGGAGTCTGGATAAGGGCAGCCGTACCTGTACCAATCCCAGCAGAAACTCCGATACCCAATAAGATTGCCAAGGTTACAGAAATAGGTTCCCTTTTTTGTCTATAGTGGGCATGGTCAAATAGAGTTTCAAAACTGTCTGAGTCATAGTAGAGGATTTGTGGGAGGATCTGCACTAGAACACAGTAGTCAGTTTCAGGATTAAACACAGAAGTATGTATGCAAGGGGTTAAACCAGTGTTATAAGCCCACCAACGTCCGGAAGGAGGAACTAAATAAGTATCTGTAGGGTGTTTAACAGAAGCAGTTATATTACATAAGTACAATTGATCCGTGGGCACCTTGCCAAGGCAGGTGCCTTGTCCAGAGACCGAGGTCAAGGTAAGAGTAGTGTTCTAGCTACAGAGGTGGGAGGAAGGCAAAGTAGTATAAGGAGGACTTGAAGCTAAGAATTCAGGGCTGGAGGAAATCAGGGCTGAAAAGGCTCCTCGCACTAAGTCAAAGAGTCTCTGTCTGGTGCCTAAGGGGGCTGTCCGGGTAGTTATGTTAATAACATGGTTATTGCCCACCCGGGGAATTACCCAAGAGAGGTCCCGGGGCTGGTGGGTGTTAACAGTACTTATCAGAGGCAGCATCGCCAGCAGAAGGAACAGGATGTTCCTGGCGAATGTGGAGTTTGAGGGGGTTTTCCAGTTTTTCCAGCTTCCAGGTGGCATCCAATGGTGGTGCCTGCTTAACATGAGATGCATGGATCCAGGAGGCTATGCCATCAACTTTTATTGCTGTAGGGGTGGTCAGCAACACCAGGTAGGGTCCTTTTCATCGAGGCTCTAGGTTTGCCACACGATGTCGTCGGATGTACACCGAGTCTCTAACCTGGAATCGGTGAGTCACTTGAGTTTTCAGGCCTCAGCTAGTTGATTCCAGATCTCCTTTTGCACTGTTTCAAGGGCCTTTAGCCTGCTGTAGAGGGATCGAGAAAGGTGAGAACTAGAGAGAGGAAAATTCATAGCCGTAAGTGGGGGTGGGGCCCCGTACAGAATTTCAAAAGGGGTTAAGTTATAGGGTCCAGGGGTGTTCCGTACATGGAACAGGGCAAAAGGAAGGAGGACTGTCCAGTCTTGTATGCCAGTCTCTAAGGTCAATTTAGTCGTGGCCTCTTTTAAGGTTCTATTTATACGCTCTACCTGTCCTGAACTTTGGGGTCTATAGGCACAGTGTAATTTCCAATCGGACCCCAGGATCCTGGCCAGTCCCTGACTGATCTGGGCAATGAAGGCAGGGCCATTGTCAGAGCCGATAACGAGCGGCACACCAAACCTGGGGAAGATTTCTTCTAGAATTATTTTGACTACAACTTGTGCAGTTTCTTTTTTTGTGGGGAAGGCTTCAACCCATCCAGAAAAGGTGTCCACCAGTACCAATAAATATTTAAGACCATATTTGTCCGGTTTTATTTCGGTGAAGTCTATTTCCCAGTGGCTTCCTGGGCGATTTCCTCGGAGCCGTTTTCCCGGTGGTACTGCGTTTGGGCAAGCATTGACTAATTGACAAGGTTTACAGTTTTTTATCATCATTTCGGCCAATTTGTGTAGGTTTAAGATGTGAAATGAGGATCGCTGGACGGACGTTGTCAGATGTTTTAAGCCTAGATGGGTCAATTTATGGAGCTGCTTGAGAAAAGCTATAGCTTGTTTTAGGGGAAGGATGGTTTTTCCATTTAAAGTTTTCCGGATTCCCTCAGGAATCATCGAGTGAGGGCCCAGTTTGTTAATTTCTAGTATATCTTGCTCCGTATAAGTAAAAGTTTGAGCTGGAGTCTCTTTATCTTGGGCTGTTGTTGATTGAACCGGCAATATGTTAAGTCCTTGGGCGGCGCATTTAGCTGCCTGGTCAGCTCGCCGGTTCCCTTCTGCCACACGGGTGCTCCCCTTTTGGTGTCCCAGACAGTGGATAATGGCCACTCGTTTGGGGAGATGTACAGCTTCTATTAGATTTAAAATCTGTTCTTTGTATTTTATGTCTTTGCCTGCCGAGGTTAATAAGCCCCTGTGGCTATAGATAGCCCCATGAATGTGTGCGGTAGCGAAAGCATACCGACTGTCTGTGTAAATATTGATAGTCCTTCCCTCAGCTAGGCGTAGGGCTTGTGTTAAGGCTATAAGTTCAGCCTTTGGAGCAGAAGTTCCCTCAGGCAAACTGCTTACCCAGATGATTTGTTCGTCGTCCACCACCGCTGCCCTTGCCACCCTTTTACCTTCGATGAGATAGCTGCTCCCATCCGTGTACCAAGTCAATTGGGCATTCGGCAAGGGTTGGTCCTGAAGGTTTCGTCGAATTCCGGTTTCTTCCGCTAGGATTTCTCGGCAGGTATGGATGACTGTTCCTTGAGCCGAGGTGTCGGGCAGCAGCGTGGCAGGGTTAAGAATGGCCGGTGGTCCAAATTGGACTCTCTCCTTGTCTAATAAAAGGCTCTGGTAGTGGGTCATGCGAGCGTTAGATAGCCACCGGTCAGGAGGTTGTCAAACTATGTTTTCCAGAGCATGGGGTGCAACGATTAGTAACTTTTGCCCCATAGTTAACTTATCAGAGTCCTTTACCTTTCCTTAACTACAATGGCCAGGATCCGAGCTAGGTTTCTCTCTTGTTTTTTCCCTCTCTTTTTCTTTCCTTTGTTCTTTTTTCTTTTCTGTCTCCCTTTTATGATATACCTTTTCTGTCTCTTTAACTAAGTTTTGCAAAGAGAAATCTTGTAATCCTTCTAACCTTTGGAGTTTTTTAATATCAGGTGCTGACTGACCAATGAAGGCCATAGCCACTGAGGCCCGCTGTCCCTCTGAAATAGGGTCAAACAGGGTAAACCGTCTAAATGCCTCCATGAGGCACTCAAGGAACACTGAAGGGGGCTCAGTGGCTCCTTGCATAATTTCTCTTACCTTTGCCAAATTGGTGGGATGCCTTGCGGCCCCACAGAGGCCAGCCACTAGAGCCTGGCGATAGACTGTTAGTCGCTCCCTACCTTCTGCCGTATTGAAGTCCCAGTCAGGTCGGGAAAGAGGAAATGCGGCCTCTATGAGGTTAAGAAGCTGAGTGGGCCGCCCGTCAGGTCCAGGGACGTTCTTTCTGGCTTCTAACAGGATTCTCTCCCTTTCTTCTGTAGTAAAGAGAGTCTGCAGGAGCTGTTGGCAGTCGTCCCATGTTGGCTGATGAGAGAACATCAAGGACTCTACTAGGCCCGTTAAGCGCTAGGGGTCCTCGGAGAAAGGGGGGTGGTTAATTTTTCAATTATAAAGATCAGAGGAAGAGAAGGGCCAATATTGGAGCAGCTGCAAGGGGAGTAATTCTTCTTCTGTGGCCGGCGGTGGTGGCCCATATGCTCGCAGGGGCAGGGCAATGGTGGTGTCTGGGGAAGGAAGCCCTTGCCGGGGTGGTTGTCGGCGGTGACTCCTGGTTCCCTGAGCGGGGCCCAGAAGTGCGCCGCCCGGAGGTCCAGATGGGGCGGGGGCTGACCTGGGAAGGTTCCTGTGGGAATGGGGAGGGTATGGGGGAGGCAGGTCCATATCTAGGAGAAGGGGATCTTGTGTCTCTGGATAGACCCGTTTCGAGCGGTCTGGCAGGTCTTCCCCCTTTGAAGGGTCAGAATTGTAGGACCGTGCTACTAGGATCGGATAGGGGACAGGGTGGTCCGGAGGGTGTCTAGGGACCCATGGCCGGACCCAGGTGGGAGGGTTTTGTATTAAATTCTGCCAGATGACGATGTACGGCTGTTGGTCGGGATGGTTTCCTGGTCCTTTCTGAAAAACAACATCTTTAACGGCAAGAACAGTTTTGATATCAAATGTGCCTTCGGGTGGCCATCCTACACCAAAGGAAGGCCATTCTGAAGTGTAAAATGTCCGCCAGGGACCCTTCCTAATTTCTACAGATAGGTCGCGACCTCTTCCCTTGACTTCAGTCCAATGTTCAAGAGTCAAATTTAAGGGAGTCGTCATATTCTGTCCCATCGTCACCGGAAAAGTCAACAATACCAGTAAGACTATAAAACACAGAACGAGTAAAACAAAAAGCGACTTACCAACTGTGGTCTTCCACAACAGCAGAAATGAGTCAGATGGGCGTTGGCCGCGAAGGCCTCGGGGACATAAATGTACCCGGTCCGTGCCCTTACAGTAGGAGACGATCAGGCGTCCCTGATCCTCCTCCGCCCTTAGGGCATCCCCCAGGGCTGCAGCCTGTGATCCTCCGGGCACGTCTGCCGACCACAGTCCGGCTATTTTACAATAGTCCGAACAGCTGCTATACCAGAATCAGGCCTTTACTGAGAGAGGAAGACAAGTAACAGAACAATAGACAGACAAAGGTTTACCTCCAAGGCCGATGCTGTAGGAGCGGGACTGCCGTAAACATCCTGGACGAGCCCCCAAAATGTTAGGCCGACCGGCGCTATGCCGGGCCACTCAAAGTCCGGTCAGTTCACGACAGCCCCAAACAACCACAACAGTCGGTTCTTGATGCAAAGCACAAGAGGTTTTATTGCTGGTATGCCAGGGCCTCACTCACAGTCTTGTAGGACTTGCGAGCAGAAGCCCCCAGCAAGGGAGCCTTTGGCATTATAAAGCCTGGGAAGGGGGGGTTTGGGGGTCTGGAATGAGGAAGTCAGATAAGGGACTTTTTACAGTTTGGGTTGCAGCAGCCTTGAAACTGCTAACCGCTTACAAAAAACATTTTACAAAACCACCTGCAAGATCATTTTGCAAACCGCTCATAAGAACATTTTGCAGAGGTGGCAACAAAGTCAGCTCAGGGAGGAAGGGTATCCGGTAGGGGGTTTTGGGTTGTTTACCATAAGAATTGCTCAAGCTTTTGTACAGAAGCAGAAAAAGCAAAAAGTTAAGTTTTAACAGAGTACAAACGAGATGGCGGATTTTTTATTTTAACAGTAACTGAGCGCCAGTCCCACAAGGACGAAGAAATGGTGGCCTCAGCCCTGGAGAGTTTCAGAGAAAGGATCTCTAAAGTCAGAAGACTTTGCCGAGATCGTGAGAATGTCTATGTGTTTGGCCAAAGAAAGGTCGCTGCTTACAAAGTATGTGGGCCATCTTTGTGTCCTCTAGAAAAATCCTCTCCAAAAAAAAAAAAAAAAAAAGGGAATTGAGTTCTTGATGGAAGCAAAAGAGAAGGTACATGTTTGGGTGGGTTAGATGATCATTTTGAGTAACTAACATTCACTGAATTATAAATGAAGTATTTGTTCGTTTTCCATCTGATGTACCCCATTGTGTAGGATTTTCATGAAGAAAGTCTCATCTTCCAGGCAATTGATTTAAGAACCTGATAAAACTGGAACAAAATATCAAACTGCAGAATGCTTTAGAAGCCTCCCAAGGGCTTTAGGAGTCATAGGCACTTCTTCAACAGATGGAATAAGGCACTTTTAAACACAAGAGAATTTTAGTTGAGGTACATCACCTAGGTTATTTTGAGCTGATTTCATGACTGCATTTAAAGAATGCAACTATGCCATTTTGTTTCAAAAATGCTGTGGATTTTAAAACTGAATTAGAGAGCAGCAAAGGCATGTCTGGAGTTATAATTACAAACTTGTGAGGTAAATGGCTTGGGAATTTCCAAGGATTATTGTGTGGGTAGAGGGACAGGGAACTTTGAACTTTCAGAGGAAACTTAGTGTTCTTTTACCCCAAAGCTAAGGACCGGTAAATAGAAAAGTACTATCTACTTTTCTTTCTCTTGAAGGAGTTTCAACAGTGAACTTTTGAAAATCTTTTATCACATTCCAGCTTTGTGTGTGTGTGTGCACATGTGTGTGCCCTACCCATTATAAATCATGTGGAGAAACTATCTCAGTAAAACGTGTAACTGAGAAAACAAAATTGGCTGATACGGCAGGGAGAGTGCTTGAGTTTAAAGTAGACCTCCCGACTTCATAGATTCCTGCTCTACAATAAATTACCTCAAACCCAGGGACCTAGCAAGACAGAAGGCGACTCTCTGAGACCAAATTGGCAATGGAAGGGGAGTAATGGTGTTAATCACAACTCTGGAAGAGATACTGTCTGTAGTAGGAGAACCACTGGGACCAGGAAGAGGGATGCCCCTAAGACATTCTCCTTGGGGAAGGTGGAGGGCCACTGCCACAGGCTATCAGGCCCTCAGGGGACTTGCCAGGGATCCTTAGCGGCAGTCCCAAGGGATTCCCAACCTCTGCTCCCTGCCTGTGACTTGGCCATCACTGCCTTGCATCCTACAGTGTCACAGAAATGCTGTGGCTGAGGCACCCTGCCTTCGATTTTCTCATTCAGACCTGTCCCTGATTCTTCATTGTCATCACAGGTGGCCAAATCCCCTCATTGCTCAGCCTTGGGTTTATTTGGGGTAATCCAGTGCCTGGCTTGCCCAGTCTCTTAGGGGTTAGTTGGATCACTGTGTAAACTTGTGTGTCTGGCCTGTCTCTGAGTTGCACTCACCCTCTCACACTGCTCTGGCAAACTCGTACATGCACACATGCACAAGATCTCATCTGACTAGGGTTTCTAAAAATGAGAAAGGTAAATATATCTCAAGCAGCTGGCATGAGTTTCCAGTAAGATTGTAAGAGCCACTGGATCTAGCCCCAGTGGTTTGGATTCATTACATCAAACCTATATGATTCAACGTACTCATTTACTTCAGTGTGACAACAGATTAACAAAAGAGGAGCAATGTAAGGGGCACAAAACAAACTAAAGAGGAATAAAAGTGACATATGTATAGATTCGCAAATGTCATGTTAATCTTTTAAAATTCCAATTGATTTTACTTTGTTTTTTTTTTTTAGAGAAATATTTGTTGTAAGTTGCGTTAGCTTCCCAGACGAACAGAGAGACAGAAAGCAAGAGATTATTTTCCAGGGCGCCTGGCCATGCCACAGTCCCTTCTCTTCTTGGGATTTTAGGCACAGAAACACACATACACTCTCCTTCCCAGCTTGAGCTTTAAGCCACCGGGTCCGGGACTCGAACTGGGGTCAACCGCTCCTTATTGATTTTATTTCATTTATTTATTTTTACAGAAAGATATTTTTGCTATAGAGCACGTGCACTCCCCAGAGAGACAGAAAGAGACAAAAAGTGAAAAGTTGCCCCCAGGGAAGATGGCCATGTCACAATCCCTTCTCCTCCTTTCTCCTCTCAGGATTTTGGACATCCATGCACCCCTAGCTGGTATGAGTTTTAAACCACTGAGTCCAAGACTTGAGCCACGTGGGGAGTCCAACACCTTAACGACTACAGTACCTACTGACTCTAAGATGATTTTGTTTTTGAAGTGGACATTCGTCACTGTTTCTGGACTTCTGTTTACATTTTTATGCTTTTTATAAGGTGTTATTTTAGTCCTCACTTAGAGGTTTATGTTTAAATACAACCAGTCATTCCCTACTTGCAAAAAAGTTCTGTCACAATGCATATCAATAAAAGTTATTATTTTTGCTTTCTGACCTTTGCTCCTAAGAGCATGGCTCTCTGTAGAGCTTTACGGTCATGGAATCTTTCTAGTCAAGGTCAAGGAAACATTTTTGTTACATTGTTTAAGCAAACAGCTAAGCATTTTCAAATGGGGGGCATTAAGTTGTTTATTCTCACTGACCCAATAGACTGTAGACCTCCTGCAATTCATCAGGTTAAAGAATTAGCTAACTTAATCTTTGCAGCAGGGAGAATTTGTTCTGGGAGCAGTGGCACAACAGCAGTGCAATACTCTATAATACAGGACTCACACGGGAAGGTCCCAGGTTCGCGTGTGGAGGGCTCCCTGTACACGCCAGGCGCTCATATGTATGCCCACAATCCAGACCCGCTGAGTCTGATTGTGAATCGCAGAATCAATACCCTGTTGGTGATGTCTACCCCCTTCTCACTGTTCCTCTCTCTGTCCCATGGGAGAAAGAAATCAATATATCTTCTAGAGGTCTCTGGATATTTCCCTAATCCACAGAAGATCCCTTTTCATGCAAAAATCTATGAAACACCTTCCAAAATCCATCTAGGGGTGTGTGGGGTGTGTGTGTGTCTGTGCATGTACGTGTGTGTGTTGAATACATGTGATGGTGTGTAGTGAGTATTTTTCCTTGTTTCTTCTTCACAGATAATTCTAGTTCTTGTTGAATGACTCATTGTTACTGAGAACCACCATCTTGAGACATCACTTGTACAAATCTCAGCATTTTAGAATTTAATTAAAATACTTTTGCTTGCGCTTTTGGCCGGAACCACCATCTTCCAGTAATTAACCAAAATGACGAACACAAAGGGAAAGAGGAGAGGCACCCGATATATGTTCTCTAGGCCTTTTAGAAAACGTGGAGTTGTTCCTTTGGCGACATATATGCGAATCTACAAGAAAGGTGATATTGTAGACATTAAGGGAATGGGTACTGTTCAAAAAGGAATGCCCCACAAATGTTACCATGGCAAAACTGGAAGAGTCTACAATGTTACCCAGCATGCTGTTGGCATTGTTGTGAACAAACAAGTTAAGGGCAAGATTCTTGCCAAGAGAATCAATGTGCGTATTGAGCATATTAAACATTCAAAGAGCAGAGATAGCTTCCTAAAACGTGTGAAGGAAAATGACCAGAAAACGAAAGAAGCCAAAGAGAAAGGGACCTGGGTTCAACTAAAGCGCCAGCCTGCTCCACCCTGAGGAGCACTCTTTGTGAGAACCAATGGAAAGGAGCCTGAGCTACTGGAACCTATTCCCTATGAATTCATGGCATGATGGGTGTTAAAAATAAACTAATCTGTGGTCTATAAAAAACAAACAAACAAAAAAAAAATTTTTGCTTGCATATATATTTCTAACTCCTAAAGAGAAGTCATGCTATAGAGCAGGTCTCCCTTCTTTCCCTGTTTTAAAAACCAATGTGTTCTTTTTTCTATGTTTAGCTACTTAGGGGAGTGTTTTTCAAAGAGATTATAACTGGTTCTAAAATACAGAAAGCAAAAGAAAAGGAAAGCCTTCCCCAATGCCAGAAGTATGAAACGTGGTAGGGCTGAGTCTGCTGGGAACTCCTGTCTACAAGGCACTCCTGATGCAAATGGGCCCACAGGAGGCTCTCTCCATTACAGATTCTATGCTCAGTGACGCTATCCTTCAGGAGTGAAAGGCCAATAAACAGATCCTCAGAGGAACACATATTGGAAGGACTGTTGATAGCACATGTGCCCTTAGGGACAGGCACACAGAAGCCCCTACAACAGTGAGAGAATTAGGTTGATCTTGTATCCTCCAAACCTGCTAAGCTCTCATGAATGTTACTAGCATTATTTAGATTTCATAGGATTTTCCACACAAATGCTCACGTTGTGTGCAAATAAAAACACACTTCTTTTTCAGTAGGGATGTTATTTATTTCTTTTTCTTTCTCTGATGCAGTGGCTAGAACCTTCAAGACAATGCTAGAAGAATTGGTGAGGGGCCAGCTGGTGGTTTGATGGTTCAAGCAGCTGGATTCGGCCAGCCAACTGCATGCTTAATTTTCATTGATTTTTCTCAAATGATTAATTTCAGTTTCATACATTCCTTACCTCGCCTACATTGTCTGTGTTATATTTCACTGACTCGCACTTCTGGACCCAGCAGGTTAAAAAATATGCTAGGTGAGCGTGTATGCATGCCCAGAATCCTGAAAGGAGAAATGGAGAGGGGATTGTAGCAAGACCATCCCCCATGGGGGATACTTTTTCACTTTCCTTTATCTCGGGCTCTCTGGAGTGAGTGCATGCACCCTCTAGAAATACGTTTTTTAAAACAGAGAGGTGGTGGGGACTGGTGGTTAAGGTGTTGGACTCCCAAATGGCCAACTATGGTTCAACTCCCTGACCTGGTGGTTTACTCTCTCACCTTTCTTTTTTTCTTTCCCTCTATCTCTCTCTCTGCTAAAATGTAAAGAAAATAATAATGATAAAAAATAAAATTAAATAATTCTAAAAATTAAATATATAGAGAGGTGATGAGAACAAACATTCCTGCCCTTGTCTAAATCAAAAGATAAAAGTATTCAGTCCAACTGGTAAGGAAGCTGTGAGGTGTCCTTTATCAAGTAGAGGATCTTTACTTTTTTACCTAATGTTCTGAGATATTTTTTAATCAGAAACAAATGCTAAAACTTTCAAGTGATTCCCCTCTGTCTACTAAGGTGATTACACAGTTTTTCATTTTTAGCTCATTAACATAATTATTTAATTACATTCTTTTACTTTGGAATGTTAAACCAACTTTACATTAATGAGATCAACTTCAGTTGGTCAGCATAGATTGTTATGTTTACATTTTGTTGGATTTGTTATCTCCAACTTAAGAATCATTGCCACCAAGACCAGCAGATAGTGTAATGGCTACATCATTGAACTCCATGTAATCGACCCTTATTTGAATCCTGGACCCTGTAGCTTAAACTCACATTGAACACTTGCGCCTGAGTGCCCAAGATCTTGATAGGAGAAAGGAGGAGAAGGGATTGTGGTGTGGCCATCACCCCTGGAGGGTGATTTCTCGCTTTCTATCTCTCTGTCTCTTTGTCTTTCTGGTGAGTGCACACACCCTATAGCAAAAAAACTCTAAGAAAAAAAAAAAAAAAAAAAAAAGAAGAAGAATCATTGCCATCAATGTTTACAAGGAATACTGGTCTGTAAGTTTTTTTTTCTTTTTCTTAAAATATCTTTGCCTAGGTTTAGAAGCAGAGTATGCTAGCCTCAGCAGAACTGGAAAATATTCTCTCCTATTCATTTTTCTGAAATAGTTTGTGTAAACTTGTGATTATTTCTTCCTTAAATGTTCAATAGTTTTCACGAATGAAGCCACTGACCTGAAGGTCTCCTTGTTAGAAAGATTGTAACTAAAAATCCAACTTTCTTTTATTTCTGTGGTCTTTATTCTGTTCATTGGCCAGTATGCCTGTTTTTGTGCCAGGATGCTGTTTTGATTTTCACAGCTTTGTAATATATTATGGGCTCAGGGATTAAGATGCCTTCCTACCCCACTCTTCTTGTGCTTTGGCAATATGGGGTCTTTTACGATGCCAGACAACTGCTATGATTGCTTTTTCTAAATCTCTCCATAATGTCTCTGGTAATTCCACTGAAATTGCATTAAGTATGTAGATTTTCTTCAGTAGAATTGACATCTTGGTTATATTCATTTTTCCATCCAGGATATGGGATGTTTTTCCACTTTTTTGTGATTTTCTATTTCTTTTTAAAGTTTTTTATAGTTTTCCTCATAGAGGATTTTTTAGGTTTATTTCTAGGCATCATATACTTTTTATGGCTAATGTAAATGGAATTAATTTCTTCAATTCCACCTCAGTCTGCTCATTGTTCATGTATAGAAATGCTATAGAATTTTATATGTTGATTTTTGTATACTGCCACTTTACTGTACTTACTTATCAGTTCCAGGAGTTTTTTGTTTTGTGTGTGCGTGTGTGTTTGTGTGTGTGTGTGTGTTAGTGTGTGTGTATTCTTTTGGATTTTCTATGTATATAATCATGTCATCTGAAAATAGGGATAATTTAACTTCTTCCTCTATTTTAGCACCTTTCATTTTATTCTCTTGTCTGATGCAGTGGCTAGGACTTCCATTACTAATGGAAAGGAGTGGAGAACATGAGCAGCATTGTCTTGTTCCAAGTCCCCCCACACAGTGTGATGTCAACTGTAGGTTTTTCATATGTGATTTTTATTATGTTGAGAAATGTCCTTTCTTTGCCAATTTTCCTGAAAGTCTTAATCATCAAGGGATGTTGTATTTAATCAAATGTTCTCTCTGCATCAATTAATGTGATCACATGGTTTTTATACTTCTTCCTGCTAATATGATGTATTGCATTTATTGTTTTGTATATATATATATATGAGGGATTTTTGCTACAGGACATATGCACTCGCCAGAAAGACAGAGAAAGACAGAGAGACAGAAAATGAGAAATCACCCCCCAGGGGGTATAGCCACTCTGCAATCCCTTCTCCTCAAGTCTCCTTGGAATCTTGGGCATGCACACATGTGCCCGGCGTGAGTTTAGGCCACCTGGTCTGGGACTCAAACCATCATCGACTACCTGGGAGTTCAGCGACATAGCCCTTACACTAACTGTTGGTCCCTTCTTTTGCATATATTAAACCACTCTTGCATAGCTGGAATAAATCCAGTGTGGTGTGGTACATAATGTTTTTAATGTGTTGTTGTATACAATTTGCTAATATCTTGCTGAGAATTTTTGCATATGTACTCATCAGAGATATTGGACTATAGGTTTGTTTATTTATTTATTTATTTATTTATTTATTTATTTTTGGTGATGTATTTGTATGTTTTGAGAATGAAGGTGATGGAGGCTTTATAGAATGAATTTGTGCAGGTCCTTCCTTTTGGATCTTTGGAAATGGTTTGAGGATCTCCCTGGAGCTCAGACGCCTCTTCTCTACAATGGGGATCATCTGGTGTCTGCCTTGAAGGCTATCGGAAGCGTTCAGTGAGCTGACGTACAGAATGTAAGCTGACTGTGACAAAGTAAGTGCTCAGTAAAGCCTTGTTTTCAAATGGGAAGGTGTGAATTAGCACAATGGATAAAGGCATGAACTACAGAAAAGAGGCCACAGGGAGGCCAATGACAGTGGACATTGCATTTCTTATTCTTCTCTTTTTTTTATAGAGAGATTTTTGGTATAGGGTATGTGTACTCACTGGACAGACGGAGAGAGACAGGGAAACAGAGAGCAAGAAATGACTGCCCCGGGGGATGACCACACGGAAATCCCTTCTCCTCCAGTCTCCTCTTGGGATTTTTGGCACACTCGTACATGTGCCAGAGTGAGTTTGGAGTCACCGGGTCCAGGACTTGAACCACAGTCAACCATGTGGGAGTCCAGAGACATAACTATTACATCTGCTGGTCCCTGGACCTGAATTTTCTGAAAAACAAAAATCCAAAAACAATGCCACTCTACTCCAAGATGAGCTCGGTCAACCTGATCTTTAGGCAAATTGGCTTCTTGCCCTGTGATCTGGGCTCACCCCCCAGGCTTGGCCTCCCACCTTACAGTCTCTGGGATGCTGGAGAGGGGTGAGGGCAAGTTGGCACAGACATGTGAGGGCACAGACACACATAGGGGAGTGGAAGGTCCCGGACAGCTTTGGTTAAGTCCTGGTTCAGTTCTGGGAGGAATACAAGAGGAAAGGTGGTCAGAGGAGCTGGTTCTGGGAAGGGGACTGTGGAGATGTGGGCAAAGGTGCGGCTGGGGACAGGGGTCCTGGACAGGGTCCAGCTGAGACTCAAACTCCTGGGTCAGGCTAGTAGGACTCCTGAAAAGGAGAGTGTCTGGAGGACTAGATGGCGGGTTCCTGGAGGTGAAAATCTGGGACTAGAAAGTCTGAGGCAGAGCCGAGGAGTCAGGGAAGGGACTGTGAATTGGTGCACTTTTGCTCTGCTGTCCAAGCCCTGTTCACCTCCTGAGCCCCCGGAGGTCCCAGGCCTCTGTGTCAGAAGTCTGCGGGGCAGGATGGAGGGTCCAGGGCTGGCCAGGGAGCAGACCCCCAGGTCCCTGAGGTACAAACTCTGAAATGAAGACCACAGTCGTCCCCCCACCTCCTAAGCTCTGTGCCCATCAGGAGAGAACAAGCCCCGCCCCTCCGGGTGGGTGGGGCCGGCGCCTGCACAGTTTCCATTGTGACTCCAACCACCCCTACTGGCCAGAGGCATTCTGGCCACGCCCTCTTCTCTCTTATGCATTTCATAAGCCAATAGGATTGAAGAGTTGAGGCCACGCCCATGGGCCTTAGGCATGGAAACGGCCAGTCCACTCTGCTGGCTCAGTCGCATAGCTGCGAGGTAGCGAGCAGAAGGATTTTTGCAGTGGTTGCCTTGAGCGCAGATACGTGGTCCCATCCCTTTCCCTATCCCTGCCTTGAGATGTCGGAGGAGACCCGTCAGAAGAAGTTGGCTTCAGCCAAGAAAATGGTAAAACATGCGGGGTCGTGACCCCCTGACCCAGCTCAAGCACATTCCTCTGGCCAGGCAGTGGACAGAGTCTGTGCCGTCTAGGGCAGATGAAGGGATCCCCTTGCACCTCTTGGCTCCTGTCACTAAAGTCCTCTCAGCCAGATCCCGCCCTTCCTGGACATCCCTGGGTGACTTTGGGCTGGTGATGCTTCCAGCTTCCCACTCTAGTCTCAGCCTAGACATCCTGCTACCCCCAAACCGGACCTCCCCAAGGAAGGGACAGATGTCTTAGGGCTCCTGCAGCCTAGAGCCTGCGTCTCTGCCCTGTGCCCCGCTACCCTCCATGGAGCAGCAAGTCTGAACTGCTTGGGCCGAGTGGAATATAGTTACATCACTATCCCCCTCAGAACTGTCATTGTCCCAGCCTGATTGATCTTCTGACCCAGTCCCCTAAGTGTATTCCTCCCCTCTTGGGGTTTCTCTGGTGGCTGACCAGATCTCCAGCTGGCAGGCTACTCGGGGTTACAGGCGTCTATACTGCCTTATCTAAGACATTGACGGTGCTACAACTCTACATTCAGTAGTAACCCCAAAGGTTGACATTATCTCTGGGTGACAGTGGAAGGAGTTTGACTTGGTTTGGTTTTCTCCCCATTTCTACTCTCCAGAGGTACTTTCCTTTTCCCCTGAGTTCCCTATCTCACATTAGAATTACCCCTGATTCTAGGACCAGAACCCCTTCAATCGGTGCTCTCTACAGTGAGAGAGTTCCTTATCTTTGGATCTGAACTTCACAGCATGAATCGTCTCCAAATTGCCATGGCATCCTGGAGTGTTCTGAGTGCCACAGGATAAATATGGGGGAGAAACATTTTCAGTTTTGCTTGTTTCTCTTGAAAGAAAAATATATTAACATATTTCAGTGATGACATTTGCATAGATTTCTAAGATTTTCATAGATCACTCTGAACAGCTGCTTGGGGTGTCCCCTTTCCGTTAGGTTCCCAGATTCACTATGAGTGTGCCTTAGCTGTCTTGTGCCCCTGGGGTACCCTGATACAGAATTTCCCAGGTATTTGTGCAATCCTAACTGACATGTAAAAAAGTACCCCTCCACACCCCATCAGATTTCTAAACTACACAATGTCCAGTTTCTGCTTGCTTCCTTTTCCAACTCCATCTGTGGTTTTGCTCTCTGGTAGCTGCCGATTCATGACAGAACGCCAGAGCTCAGAGTCAGAAGACTGAATTGAAATGCCATGGTTCCTCTATTTTTAAAGTCCATATTTTAAAGAATTATTAATTTCAATTTTATTTATTCATTAACTCACTTTAATTTTGATGAACAAGACACACAGAGGGAAAGGAAAAGCTTGCCACCAGGTCTAGGACTCACACTGTGGTCGGGCATGTGGGAATATCCAGCTCCTTACCCACCACGCCACCTGCGGCCACCCCCCCTTTAAGCCACGTTCTCAGTGTATTTCTTCAGTCATTAAATACTCATTACAATGCTCTGTACAGATGGTAGTGGCATGTGTAAGAATAATTTGTAAAAACTGCAGCGTGTGAATTTAGAGGCTTATACTTCTAAGTATCATTTCTTTTCCTTTCCACAGTTGAGAGCCTATCAGCAGAAGCACAGGCCTGCTGATCTTGCAGCAAGAAAGAAGAAAACAAAAAATGGCAGTACCCCTGAGGCAACCACCTCTGGTGGTTGCCACTCTGAGGATGTGAGTCTTGTCTGACCAGCCTTCTGGGGTTAGGAGGCTTAAGGGGCAGTAGAGGGTGGTGATTAAGAATGTGAAGAAGTTTCACGTACCAGGAAACACTGAGTAAATGGCAGTGCTATTTGATTTTCTTTATCTCAGTCTCCAGAGGAAGCCAGGCCAGTGAGGACAGCCACTTGCCATCAGGCTGTCCCGTTAGGAAGCACTGAGAGAAGACCCAGGCTGTAGGGGAGACCCCCTGGGTGCTAGGAGGAAAGATCTGAGGTTTGAGTTAATTTGTGCCTTGATTCTGCTGGATGACCTTATAAAAATCACTTTCTGGACCTTGGTTTCCCCATCTGAAAGATGGCATTGCTGGATTAGATCAGAGTCTTTCAAATCAAGTAGTTCAAATGCTCTGATTGGACCAGCTGGTGATGTAGTGAAGATTACCTCACGTGGCCAACTTTATGGTTCATATCCTGGATGCTCTGGCTTGAAAGGCACACGTCTGCATACAGGTGCCTAAAATCCCTAAAGGAGAATGGAAGAGAAAGATGATAGAGTGGCCTTCCCCTCTGTCTGGGGGGGCTTTCTTCTTTTATTTCCTCCCCCGCTCTCTCCCCCTCCCCACAATGAGGGCCTATGCATTCTATAGAAAATTGGAAAAAATAAATAAGCGCTTGGCAACGTCCTAACTATGACTCTTCCATCTTCCTACAGTCCCCTTGGTTCAAGTGAACCCTTACTTGGAAGACTGGTTTTTAAAATGGAGAGGAGGGTCTGGACCCCTACCAGATTAACTTCCAAAATCCTGGGCCTGAGGAGAGGGGCCAGTGAGTGAATGAAAGCAGCACTGCTCGGGGGCTCCATTCTGTGCAACTGCATCAGGGGGGACTTTTCCATGTGTTTACCGTGATGGGTGCCTCCCACACAGCAGCAGGCAGCCATTAGTAAGGACAGTACAGGCCATAGTATTGATCTCCTCTGCTTTTCTTCAGTGTCCATTTCCCCTGAACCCTCTTCTCCATTCTCTGACTTTCTCACTTTTCTCTAAGCTGCTGCTTTCTTTCTCCCACTGCCCTTGATTTTCCCTTCTTGGCTCCCGTAGCTTCAGGATATTCTGAAGGTGCTGGACCTTCACTGTTCCAATGGGGTAGTGCTGCCCGCCATTGGACAGATGGAAGGTGAGGCAGTGCTGAGCACACCTGTCTCCTGCTTCCACTCCCCCACCTGTTCATGCCACTGAGGTTTTTCTGGTTTGGGAGCTGTTCTTTTTTTCTTTTTCTTTTTTTTTTTTTTTTGAAGAGGTTTTTTGCTCACCAGAAAGACAGAGAGAGACAGAGAGACAGAAAGCGAGAAATCAGCCCCCAAGGGGAATGGCCATGCCGCAATCCCTTCTTCATTCTCCTCTCGGGATCTTGAACACACATGCACACACGCAAGTGTGAGTTTCAGCCACTGGGTTCAGGACTCAAAACATGGTCAGCTACTTTGGAGTCCAGTGACATAGCCTTTACGCCAACTGCTGGTCTCTGGTTTGGGGACTGTTCTGGCTCTGGCTTATTTTATGTTGCTGCCATTACCCTGAGTTCTGTTTGCTTCTTCACCTGCTTGGTTCATTGATTTTTTTTCTTCCCCTATATCTTTTATCATTTTGAAGAAGGGGAGACACACCTTGAAGGTTAAAATTAGTTTGGGAATAACGTTCAGAGCAGATGTGTGGGGTTTGGGCTTTTAAATGTCCAGCGAATGCCATCAGGGATAGGAGAGATGAAACAGAAAGGACAAACAAGCCTTTATGTCTTACCCTCTGGATATTTACCCCCCAAAAGACTACATAGAACTTTATGATTTTTCAATCGGATTAGATTGAGATTACAGCATGTAAGTTGAAGAGAGAGCAAATTGGCATTGTAGTTGCAAAAACTGAGGTAGTTTGTTTACCTGTATTGAGATGGTTTAACTGTAAAGGATGTAAGGTTACCGTCAACAGAGAAGTGACCAGGACATTGTGCCCCTGATCTCTTAAAAATCAAATAGACACTCAGCCATATGCATTGGGTCCCTAGTAGCCAAGGCACCTTGCTAAACACTGGAGAAAACAGATGAACGAGGTGCACACCAAGGGAAGCAGTTCTCTGAGAGACGTGAGGGAGATGTGACGGTATTTAAATACTCACCGGGCTGGTTCTGGATGGGTTCAAGGCAGGAGGAGGCTGGTGTGAAGACACAAGGTGGATGACTTTATTTATTTATTTATTTTTATTGATTAAAAAATTATTATTCATACATTAAATTGCTATACATCATTTAGATCGTGAAGAGATTATCCAGTATGATATACACGTCAGTCCAGCCAAGTTAAGACTATTACACCCATCCTCATCAACAGACAAAAACCTTATCTGTGTCCCACAAGTGTCTTGTTTCTCCGTTTCCCCACAAATTTCCTTTCCTACGTCCATCGAGATTAGGAGATGCTGAGGGAGCAACGAGGTGATAGCCAGCATTATTGTGTCACAAAGCACCTTTAAGGGATGCGGGGAGTGGGACAGGGCCAGAGTATTGGTTACCCAGGCTACGGGTAACCTCCAGATGTGATATTGGCATTCCATCCTATTTGCCAAGGGACACCTGCCAACCAGAGGAGCAGGGATGAAATAGGGCCAGGTTCTGTGGGCATGACAAGGGGAGATGGACAGGGACAGGGAATTGGGACTAGGTTAGAGGGTGTCCGGAATCACACTACAGCTGATGGTGGTTTGAATCTTGGCTGTGGCTTGAAAAAGCATGATGAGCACGAGTGTGTGCATGTCCAGATTCTCAACAGGTTGGAGAAATGGAGGGGAAGGGATTGCAGACTTCCTTTCCAGACTCAGCCTTGCTAGCCAGGTGTTGGCTCCCTAGCACTTTTTCTTGGTCTAGCTACAGCTATCAGCCATCTTTCCCAGGTGCTGCCCACTTGGCCTGTGAGAAGCCGGGCCATGGACTTGGACTAAGGAAGAGGGTTCCACATGGCTCCAAGTCCTAAGTGCTGGGATTGTCCCTTGGCTGATATTTCTGGGAAAGAGACCTCAGGACCTCCAAGGTGCTGAGAGTTAAAGGGAAGAAATCTTACCAGTGGCTTCTCGGGTTGCTTTTGGTTGGGCAGTCATTTCTGGAGCTAGGCTGTTGGACTGAATGTAATGGACAGGAGATGGCTTTGGGTGATTTTCTTTTTATCTCCACTGAGCAGGGAGAGGCTTCTAGTAGGATGGCTGTTTCCCCACAAGAAAGGCCTGAATCAGAGAAACAGGCAATTCTGAGGGGTGGGGAACAGGAGCTGCTCTGATCACACCTCCTTCACTGCCACTGCACAGCAAGGGCCCTGGATTGGTGTCCTTCTGCACTCTTTGGGGAGAATAGAGCCTTTCTTCCCCTGACTCAGGCATACCTTCCTTCTATCTGCTGGGACTGCCATAGCAAACAATCTGGTACTATCTTTCTGAGCACCAGGGAGAAGAGGTCCTTGTGTGTCCATGAAGAAAGTCATGCAGCCCTAGCTTTGAGCTTTGGTCATCCAAAATGCTTCTGAGAAGCCCACAGCCTGGCAAGCAATGTCCACACTCCCTAGCACCACCCAGCATGCGTGATTGTCCCTCTGATTGCAGTAGCACCTGTCCTACCTCTCTGCGCTCTTGAATCCTTGACAGTGAGGCACCTTCTTACCTCAGGGCCCTAACCACCTTCTCCATTCTGTGACAGGTGCCCAAAGACCATGCTGCTCCTGCACCACCAACTGCTGATGACACCGCGTTACCTGGTGGTGTCACTGTCCACGATGCTAGCATGGTAACACCTCAGGTTTGTGACCCTTGCCCCTTTTCCCACTGCCCCCCTGCATGCTTGCCCCATCCTCCTCCCCCAGGAGACCTACTGTGGCCTCTCCTCTCTTCCCTTCAGGTAATTTGGTTCCTTGCACACAGTCCCTTTCCCAGAACCAGGGTTGGGGAGGCCAACCTTTGCTTGAGGTCTCAGGAGATGATGAAAGGCTGTTGGGATGAGCCGGGCTCCCCCTAGTGCTGGGTAATTCTTACTAGAAGTGGAATGTTCACCTCTTGTGTCTCTTCCCAGCAGAACCATGATTCTGAAAACATCCCTGATCTCATGGATAAGATCCAGTGAGTGTCTCCTGGAGGAGGGTACAGTACTTGCCTGCAGGAGTCAGGGAAGGCTGTGGTCCTTGTTTCCATCAAGCTGCCCACACCTCTGATCTCTGTGTTTCTATCCCTAGGATTTTGTCATCTCCCGAGAGTCTGCAACAACTATCTCAGCAGATCAATTGTCTTGGGTCTGAGGTACGCCAGAAATCAGGTTCCACAGGGTAGACAGGGAAAGAAATGTATGATAGAAACCAAGGCAGAGGTTCTTTTTTTTGGCGGGGGAGAGTTTTTTTTGTTTTTTTTTTTTTTTTTTTTTTTTTTTTTTTTTTTTTTGCTAAAGGGCATGTGCACTTGCCAGACAGAAAGAGACAGACAGAAAGCGAGCAATCACCCCCAGGGCGGATGGCCACGCTGCAATACCTTCTCCTTCATTCTCTTCTTGGGATCATGGGTGTGCACGCACATGCGCACGATGTGAGTTTTAAGCTGGCGGGTCTGGGACTTGAACCATGGCTGACTCCATGGGAGTCCAGCGTCGTAGCCATTACGCTAACTGCTGTTCCCAAGGCAGAGATTCTTAAGAGAGGTAAGGTCCTGGGGCATAGAAACCTGCTGGGTTATGCTGGGCAAGTGACATCTTCTTCAAGTCTTCTCCCTGGAAGCTGAACAAGGGAAGGTGTTAGGCCTTGAGTTTGCTTACATTGTTTTATCTGGATGTGTAAAGTGCAGAATAAGAGCTGCTCAGGAGGAAAAGGTCGTCAGGGAGATAAGAACCCTGAAAAGTAGGCACCAAGAGGTTATAGGAGCAGAAGTCCAAGATCAATCCCAAAGAGTAATTTGGTAGCTGATGGGAATGAAAGCCAGTCAGAGAGCATCTCTGGGGACAGTGGGACAGGGAACAGAGCGTGTCCATGGGCTGTCATCTCTTCTAGTCTTCATCTTATGCCAGTGGAGAGGGTCTTATCTCTCCTGACATGAACAATCTGGAGTAAGACCCTGGACCATGACCCAGAGACCCTGCAGGCCAGCCCCTGACCTCCTCCCACAGCGGGGACTAGGTGATCCCTGCCAACTGAGAGAGCCCACCTCCCAACCGTAATGATTGCTCTGTCTTTCTATCCCCCAATCTTCCTCCAATTCCTTCTCTCTGTATGTGCCTCAGAGCCGGTACCAAGAGCTAGAAGTAGCCCTGGGATCCAGCGATCAAACAACCAACCAACTCAGAGACACGATAGAGGAATTGTTAAGAATTCATTGTGGTCCCCTGAGTCCACACTGCCAATCCTGGGCTTGTTTCCACTTGGGGCTCTGAAGTAAGGTCCTAGAGACCCCAGGGCCAAAGGAGAATGCAGTGTTATGGGGGCAAGGCCTTATCTGAAGAGACCGCAGTTCACATAGCATGCAGCATGGCTCTTTCTATTGCTGCTCTTTTTGTTTGCTATCTTCTGAAGTCAACCCTGACTGAGTCCTTGCCACACTGCCCTGAGCTCACTGTCTCTACTGGAAGCATAGTCCCTGACCTGCTCTCTCTTTGATTTCAGACAAGCCAATCCTCCTCCATGGGCTTGAGTCTACTGGGAGGTCAAAGGTTGCGCTCAGCTCTTAAGCATCAGAGATTGAAAAAGCTCACTAGAATGTGTCAGGGAGAGGGGAACATCTCTGTTAAGGCCAGGACTGGGTCCATAACGTGCTCAGTAAATCCTGCTTGAATATGAACATACCATTCTAAATCACAAGCTAACAGTATAGTTTTCTTTTCTCAAAATATATTTCTAGACATTTATGTTGCTGGTTTTTTAAAGAGAATCCAGATTTGGGCTTTGGGTTCTATAGCTGTGAGTGAAAACCAGTGAAGAGAGTTGGAGGAGAATTTGTCAGTTCGTGTCCCCACAGGACCTGAGAACTCTTCCTTTACAATTGATTTCTGCCCTGCCACAGTGGCACAGGCAGCAGGGCATGACACAGGATGGTGCTAGAGTCACATGGAGGACTACAGACTGGGTCCCAGGCCAACCCAAACACCAGGCATGTGCACACACACGTGCCCATGATCCTGGCTGGCTGGAGGGCTGGGGTGATTGTGGCATGATGGGACCCTCTCGGGGGCACCAATTTCTCTCTCTGTCATGGCGGAAATAAAAAACAAAAACTCTCTAGCCCCCTGCCTAGCCCTTCTTGGTCTGAGGATGAAGTAAAGGAGACATCCTCAATCACTTTCCTTTAACTTTCCCCACAGAAACAACAACAAGAAACTAGAGATCAGCTGGAAGAAGTAATATGACTTCTATGTTTACTTGTTACCTGGCTGATGGGTTGGGGGGACTTTGATGTAGAGGCCAGCCTTGCCATGGGCCCTTGCATCTGCCCCGGAGAAAGCTCCTGCTGTAGCACACCTCCACCCCCACAGCATCCCTGATAAAGTATCCTTGTCACCTCCTTCCAGTAAGAGGTGCTGCTTCTCTCTTCCTACAGGAGGAGAGAGAATGCCATCCAACCTTGGTAAATGATCAGGGGGACCTCAGGGAACAACTGCAGGTGAGTGGACCACAGGTACCCTTCGTGTCTCCTGGAACATTTCTTTCCCTCTGTTTCAGAACTTGTTTTATTTTTCTCCCTAGGTCCACATTCAAAGAATAGGCCTCCTGATTTCTGAGAAGGCAGAATTACAGACAGCCTTGGCCCACACTCAGCAGGCAGTCTCACAGAAAGCAGGTGGGCCTCTGGGCACCCCTTATTCCTTCACCTTGGTGGACTTTCAGAGGAAGTCTTTTGGCTCCATCTCCACCTCTCTCATTCCAGGAGAGTCTGAGGATCTTGCCAACCGCCTACAATCTTCTCAACAGCGTGTACGAGAGCTGGAGAAGACATTGTCAGCTGTCTTTGTGAAGCAGAAGGAGGTGGAAAGGGTGAGTCCAGCCACTGGCAGCCAAGCTTCCTGAAGGTTCCTTCTGTGGGCTGGAGGGTCTTGCTGATGGGAGTGGAGCACGGGCTGTTTCTTGCAGCTTGTCTGTGTGGTGGTTAGAGCTGGCAGCTGTGCGTGAGCTGGGGCAGTGCTTGCATTGGATGCAGAGCCTTAACCAAGTGGTAGGAGAAGGAGTATGGTGCTTGGGCAGTCAAGGTGTGGAAGAATAATCCTGAAGGATTTCCAGAAAGCTCAGGGAAGAGGACAGGGTGGCTCAGAGTCATTTCATTCTGTCCTTTCTGATTTTTGGACTGTGTGTATTTATCATCCATTCAGAAAATGAAGATTAAAATACAGGGGCCAGCATTTGGCTTGGTGGAAGGTACTGGACGCCCACGTGGCCTACCGTGGTATAAGTTCCACACAAGTCAGCTTGAAACTCACACCGGTTGCATGTATGTGTGATGCCAAAATCCCAAGAGGAGAATGGAGAAGAAGGGATTGTGCCATGGCCAGCCCCCTGCGAAGTGATTCCTCACTTTGCGCCTCTCTGCCTCTGTCTCTCTGGCGAGAGCATGTGCCCTATGGCAAAAAAAAAAAAAAAAAAAAAAAAAAAAAAAAAATCCAAGAAAAATAATTTTAAAGATTTCTTAGTTCTATTTTTTTTTTTTTTAAATTAGGGGCCAGTAGGTGGCATGGTGTTAAAGGATGCTAGACTCCCACAGGGCCGACCGTGGTTCGAGTCTCAGACTTGGTGGCTTGCTTTCTCACTTTCCATTGATCTTTCCCTGCCTATGTCTGTTTTTGGTCAATTTTTAAAAATAATTGAATAAATAAATGGATGAATAAAGTTAAATTAAATAAAGCTAAATTCTTTAAAAAATTAAATGCTTCCTCCCCCATAAATGCATCTTTACCCCCAGGGAAAAAATGTGTTTTAGGAGTTAGAGGGGCCAGCAGATGGTGCGGTGGTTAAAGGTACTGGACTCCCACATGGGGGAATATGGTTCAAATCCTGGACCTGGTGGCTTGCTTTCTCTCTCTCTTTCTCCTCTCTCTCTCATTGTCTGGTCAAATTCAAATAAATAAATAATAAAATAATTATTTTAAAAAAAGAATTAAAAAAAAAGAGACGTGGATTTTCAAATTCCAGGTCTAAGTCGCCTTCAGCAAGCAGTTAAACTCTAGTAGTGTGTTTTTCATTTACACAGTGGAGATATAAACTGCCTCATGTGGTAACTGTAAAGGTTCAATGGGATTGTTAACGTGGTTCCTGCCAAGGTACTCAGCGAAGGTTCAAGCAGTGGTGGTAGTGCAGTCATACAAAGCAGGATCACCTGGAGTCTCTGGGCTTCTGTCAGGCAACATAAATTAGATCTTCCTCTGGATTTTCAGCCCTTCCTGAGTTCTAAATTAAAAAAGAGAGCAAGAGAGACCACAGCTTTGCCTTGTCTTGAAGTAATAATGAAGCATTAAGGGCTGGATGGGAGTGCACTGGTAAAACGCCATGCTCTGCAAGGTTGGCTCTCATGGGAAGGTCCTGAGTTTACATCCAGAACCTCCCTGAACCTACTAGGTATGCAAAAGTGCCCATGATCCGGGAGTGGCTGAGGCTACGCATGGACCATCGCATCGGGGGAAGAATGTTACCGTGGAATCGTTATTGTAGCCATTGCTATTGTATGCTAGTTTCATCTTCTGCCTGCCAGATCTTGACTTAACCTTTCTGTATTTGCAGTCCAACAAGGAGTTAACCAAAGACCGAGATTCCCTCAAGCTGGAGTTGTATGAGAACAAGTAGGATGGGGGAAGGCGGGAGGGAGGCCTGGGAGTCTTACCGAGGCAGATACTGTAGGAGGTGGGAGGGCGAGCATGCCGAAGTGGTCATATAGGTTTGCACGTGTGCAGAGCTCAGTGTAGTCCTAGCTAAGTGCCACCCAGGACTTTGATCCTAGGGTCCTCTCAGGTACCATGGTTCTGCTAAGGGAAGGGGGCTGTTCACCTAAGTGGGCCTATCTGTTTTTTGCTCATTCCCTTCCACTGCCTCTGGTCATAGCAAAAGCAATGAAGACCTGAAGAAGCTGATCTCTGAACTAGAGGAGAAGCTTCGACTGCTCACTGCCGAGAAGGCAGCTGGGCAGCTCAGGATGGAGGAGCTACAGAAGAAACTGGAGATGTCGGAGCTGTTGTTACAACAGGTGAGAGGGACCGTGACCCCATCCAGCTGTGGCCGTGGTCTCCATGAATCACGAGGTGGTCTGCAGCCCCAGTTAGAAAATTCAGATCTTTGATTTGGTCCTGTCATAGGCTTCTTCTGAGACTGCTAAAAATCCACAAATAGGGACCCTGCTTAGCCCTGCAAAATCAGAGTCTTAGGGGTAGGGTATTGTACACATTTATATTTCTCCCACTAGGGCCCCTTTGAGCACCCTCCTCCTATTTGGCTCCCCTGTCCTCTACCTTCTCTGGACCCCCAAACCTTCTTGACAGGGGGAAGGGAAACACAGCAGGAGGGTCCACTGAGGTTTCTAGGGGGGCAGGCCTCCCTTCAACATCTCTGCCCCTCTTGTGTCCTGAGTGTTGTCCCTACAAAAACACATGCACCTGTTGCCTGCAGCAGAAGGAACAAGGACTCTATCACCAGCAGTTGGCTCACCTGCCAGCTCCATCCCAGGAAGAGCCAGAGAGGGAGCCCATTGCCTCTGGGACCAGGGGCGGCTTTGTGTCTAGGGAGAGCCACGAGGCCCTAGAGCAGGCCGTGGTGCAGCTGCAGGTGAGTGAGTCTCTACTGATGGTGCACTAAGGGTGGGCGTGGGGCGAGTTGCTGCTGAGACCTGATGCAGTTTCTGTGGCTCCAGAGCCATTTCCTCCAGTATATGAAGGAGAAGGGAGACCTTGAGCATCGCATGAAAGAATTAGAGTGCCGCTTCAGCCTGTACTGTGGAGAAACCAACACCATCAGTGAGCTGGGATGCCAGGGTCCATGGCCAGAGAGCTGCACAGTGGTGGGTGGGGAAAGCACCTGTGTCCTAAACTGACACATGCCTGCTGGCCCTTCTGCCCTCGGTCCCTACAGGAGAGTACAATACCCTCCAGGACAACCAGGGTGCAATCCTGAAGTATAGCCAGGAGAACGTGGATTACATCAGCTGGCTGGTGCACAACCAAGGGGAGATGGAGGTAGGGTCATGAACTTCTCTGTGGGTGAGCCGGGCAGGGCCTGGTCAGGAGAGGGGGCTGAATGCTGAGCACCTTCTCTGTGGGTGAGGCCTGGCCCAGAGTAGGGATGAGGTGTTCAGCACCTCTGCAGGCAGTTCCACGGCCAGGTTAGAAGTAGGGCATTGAGCATCATCTCTGGGGGCAGTGTTGAGGTAGAGGAAGTGTGCAGAGGATGTTTTTGTTCTAGGTGAAGCTGCAGGAGCTTCAGAACATGGTGTTTCAGCTTGTGGGAAAGTACACCGAGTGTCAGGCCAAGTCTCTGGCCTCTGCCCAGAACCCTTTCTGGGAGCCCGCTCCAGTTCTGTCTGCCTTGCAGGACTTCGGAGCTGCAGACCGGCTGACTGGTGAGTAGCACTCTGGGACAGGGTGGGCTGGGAAGGCAGCAGGAGTGTGAGGGCCTGTAGCACTGAGCCTGTCCCTCTGTGTACACAGACCATCCCAAGATCAGCCTCACTGACCCTGTGCAGCCAGCAGAAGGCCAAGCCGTGATGAGATCTCCTGCTGGGAACCGCACTGTGCAGAAGGTGGAGCAGCTGTTGCCTGAGATGAAGAAGCCCCAGGAGTGTGCTGGTTTGGGCAGCAACCCCTGCATACCCTTCTTCTACCAGGCTGAGGGGGACGAGCTGAATATCCTGGTCATCTGAGCTTCTCCCCACCAGGCCAAGCCTCTCCCCACCAGGCCAAGCCTCACCCCACCAGGCCAAGCCTCTCCCCACCAGGCCAAGCCTCATATCACCAGGCCAAGCCTCAACCCACCAGGCCAAGCCTCACATCACCAGGCCAAGCCTCACACTGTTAGGCCGAACGGCACATTGCCAGACCACCTAAAGTCCGGTCAGTTCACGACAGCCCCAAACAACCACAACAGTCGGTTCTTGATGCAAAGCACAGGAGGTTTTATTGCTGGCATGCCAGGGTCTCACTCACAGTCTTGTCAGACTTGCAAGCAGAAGCCCCCAGCAAGGGAGCCTTTGGCATTATAAAGCCTGGGAAGGGGGGGTTTGGGGGTCTGGAATGAGGAAGTCAGATAAGGGACTTTTTACAGTTTGGGTTGCAGCAGCCTTGAAACTGCTAACCGCTTACAAAAAACATTTTACAAAACCACCTGCAAGATCATTTTGCAAACCGCTCATAAGAACATTTTGCAGAGGTGGCAACAAAGTCAGCTCAGGGAGGAAGGGTATCCGGTAGGGGGTTTTGGGTTGTTTACCATAAGAATTGCTCAAGCTTTTGTACAGAAGCAGAAAAAGCAAAAAGTTAAGTTTTAACACAGTACAAACGAGATGGCGGATTTTTTATTCTAACATTCCCCCATTTTCTGTTTGTGAAGAGATTTTAATCATAAAATCTAAGCATTAAAGCACGTTTCTTGTTGTTGCAGAGCCTGATATTGTAGTCGGAGCATGAGAACGTGAACAGCACTAACACGCTCTCGGATGAAAGAAATTAAACGGTTTAAGATGCAGGGCCCAAAGTGCAGGATAAGGAGGAGTATTATTAAGGGGCCAAGCAACGTAGAAACTAGGGTGGTTAACCAAGGGGAGCGGCTATACCAGTTTTCAAACCATCTCTGTTGAGACTCTCGGTCTTTGCGTCTGGAGTCTAGCCGTTGCCTGAGCTTAGACATCGAGTCCAGTACAACTCCAGAGTGGTCAGCATAGAAACAACATTGTTCATTTAGAGCAGCACATAAGCCTCCTTCTTTTAGAAATAAGAGATCTAGGCCCCGCCTATTTTGCAAAAGCACTTCAGATAGAGAGGTTAAAGATTCTTGGTTTAGTAATAGAGCCTTCTATGGCCTGTAAGTCATTATCTATGGCTCGTTGAAGGCTAAGTACTGGGGAGTTTGGATGAGGGCAGCTGTACTTGTACCAATCCCAGCAGAAACTCCGATACCCAATAGGATCGCCAAGGTTACAGAAAGAGGTCCCCTTTTTTGTCTATAATGGGCATGGCCAAATTGAGCCTCAAAGCTGTCTGAGTCATAGTAGAGGATTCGCGGGAGGATCTGCACTAGAACACAGTAGTCAGTTTCAGGATTAAACACAGAAGTATGTATGCAAGGGGTTAAACCAGTGTTATAAGCCCACCAACGTCCGGAAGGAGGAACTAAATTAGTATCTGTAGGGTGTTTAACAGAAGCAGTTATATTACATAAGTACAATTGATCTGTGGGCATCTTGCCAAGGCAGGTGCCTTGTCCAGAGACCGAGGTCAAGGTAAGAGTAGTGTTCCAGCTACAGAGGTGGGAGGAAGGCAAAGTAGTATAAGGAGGACTTGAAGCTAAGAATTCAGGGCTGGAGGAAATCAGGGCTGAAAAGGCTCCTCGCATTAAGTCAAAGAGTCTCTGTCCGGGTAGTTATGTTAATAACATGGTTATTGCCCACCCGGGGAATTACCCAAGAGAGGTCCCGGGGCTGGTGGGGGTTAACAGTACTTATCAGAGGCAGCATCGCCAGCAGAAGGAACAGGATGTTCCTGGCGAATGTGGAGTTTGAGGGGGTTTTCCAGTTTTTCCAGCTTCCAGGTGGCATCCAATGGTGGTGCCGGCTTAACATGAGATGCATGGATCCAGGAGGCGACGCCATCAACTTTTATTGCTGTAGGGGTGGTCAGCAACACTAGGTAGGGTCCTTTCCATCGAGGCTCTAGGTTTGCCACACGATGTCGTCGGATGTACACCGAGTCTCTAACCTGGAATCGGTGAGTCACTTGAGTTTTCAGGCCTCAGCTAGTTGACTCCAGATCTCCTTTTGCACTGTTTCAAGGGCCTTTAGCCTGGTGTAGAGGGATCGAGAAAGGTGAGAACTAGAGAGAGGAAAATTCATAGCCGTGAGTGGGGGCGGGGGCCCGTACAGAATTTTAAAAGGAGTTAGGTTACAAGGTCCAGGAGTGTTCCGTACATGGAACAGGGCGAAGGGAAGGAGGACTGTCCAGTCTTTTATGCCAGTCTCTAAGGTCAATTTAGTTATGGCCTCTTTTAAGGTTCTATTTATATGTTCTACCTGTCCTGAACTTTGGGGTCTATATGTACAGTGTAATTTCCAATTGGACCCCAGGAACCTGGTTAGTCCCTGACTGATCTGGGCAACGAAGGCAGGGCCATTGTCAGATCTGATAGCGAGGGGCACCCCAAATCTTGGGAAAATTTCTTCCAGAATTATTTTAGCAACAATTTGAGCAGTTTCCTTTTTTGTGGGGAAAGCTTCAACCCATCCTGTAAAGGTATTAATCAGTACTAGCAGATATTTAAGGCCATATTTGCCTGGTGTTATCTCAGTAAAGTCTATTTTTCAGTAGCTTCCTGGGCAATCCCTTCAGAGCTGTTTTCCTGGTGGCATTTTATTTGGGCAGGCATTAACCAATTGGCAAGTTTTACAGTCTTTTATTGTAAAAGTTCTGACTGGATTTTCTTCATCTAGGACTGTTGTTGATTGGACCTGCAATATGTTAAGTCCTTGGGTGGCTCGCTTAGCTGCCTGGTCAGCTCACCGGTTCCCTTCTGTCACCCGGTTGTTCCCCTTTTGATGTCCTGGACAGTGGATAATGGCCACTCCTTTGGGGAGATGCACACCTTTTATCAGGTTTAAAATTTGTTCTTTATATTTTATGTCCTTGCCTGTTGAGGTTAATAAGCCCCTGTGGCTATAAATGGCCCCATGGACGTGTGCGGTAGTGAAAGCATACCGACTGTCAGTGTAAATATTTATGATCTTTCCCTCAGCCAAGCGTAGGGCTTGTGTTAAGGCTATAAGTTCAGCCTTTTGAGCAGAAGTTCCCTCAGGTAGACTGCTTACCCAGATGATTTGCTTGTCGTCTACTATTGCCGCCGCCCCTGCCACCCTTTTACCTTCTATGAGGTAGGCGCTCC
>JAKSZU010000029.1:5421380-5651005 GCA_026018925.1 Tupaia tana
GGGGTAATCCAGTGCCTGGCTTGCCCAGTCTCTTAGGGGTTAGTTGGATCACTGTGTAAACTTGTGTGTCTGGTCTGTCTCTGAGTTGCACTCACCCTCTCACACTGCTCTGGCAAACTCGTACATGCACACATGCACAAGATCTCATCTGACTAGGGTTTCTAAAAATGAGAAAGGTAAATATATCTCAAGCAGCTGGAATGAGTTTCCAGTAAGATTGTAAGAGCTACTGGATCTAGCCCCAGTGGTTTGGATTCATTACATCAAACCTATATAATTCAACGTACTCATTTACTTCAGTGTGACAACAGATTAACAAAAGAGGAGCAATGTAAGGGGCACAAAACAAACTAAAGAGGAATAAAAGTGACATATGTATAGATTCGCAAATGTCACGTTAATCTTTTAAAATTCCAATTGATTTTACTTTATTTGTTTATTTTTTTAGAGAAATATTTGTTATAAGTTGTGTTAGCTTCCCAGATGGACAGAGAGACAGAAAGCAAGAGATTATTTTCCAGGGCACCTGGCCATGCCACAGTCCCTTCTCTTCTTGGGATTTTAGGCACAGAAACACACACATACTCTCCTTCCCAGCTTGAGCTTTAAGCCACCGGGTCCGGGACTCGAACTGTGGTCAACCGCTCCTTATTGATTTTATTTCATTTATTTATTTTTAGAGAAAGATATTTTTGCTATAGAGCACGTGCACTCCCCAGAGAGACAGAAAGAGACAAAAAGTGAAAAATTGCCCCCAGGGAAGATGGCCATGTCACAATCCCTTCTCCTCCTTTCTCCTCTCAGGATTTTGGACATCCATGCACCCCTAGCTGGTGTGAGTTTTAAACCACTGAGTCCAAGACTTGAGCCATGGCAGACCACGTGGGGAGTCAACACCTTAACGACTACAGTACCTACTGACTCTAAGATGATTTTGGTTTTGAAGTGGACATTCGTCACTGTTTCTGGACATCTGTTTACATTTTTATGCTTTTTATAAGGTGTTATTTTAGTCCTCACTTAGAGGTTTATGTTTAAATACAACCAGTCATTCCCTACTTGCAAAAAAGTTCTGTCACAATGCATATCAATAAAAGTTATTATTTTTGCTTTCTGACCTTTGCTCCTAAGAGCATGACTCTCTGTAGAGCTTTACGGTCATGGAATCTTTCTAGTCAAGGTCAAGGAAACATTTTTGTTACATTGTTTAAGCAAACAGCTAAGCATTTTCAAATGGGGGGCATTAAGTTGTTTATTCTCACTGACCCAATAGACTGTAGACCTCCTGCAATTCATCAGGTTAAAGAATTAGCTAACTTAATCTTTGCAGCAGGGAGAATTTGTTCTGGGAGCAGTGGCACAACAGCAGTGCAATACTCTATAATACAGGACTCACACGGGAAGGTCCCAGGTTCGCGTGTGGAGGGCTCCCTGTACACGCCAGGCGCTCATATGTATGCCCACAATCCAGACCCGCTGAGTCTGGTTGTGAATCGCAGAATCAATACCCTGTTGGTGATGTCTACCCCCTTCTCACTGTTCCTCTCTCTGTCCCATGGGAGAAAGAAATCAATATATCTTCTAGAGGTCTCTGGATATTTCTCTAATCCACAGAAGATCCCTTTTCATGCAAAAATCTATGAAACACCTTCCAAAATCCATCTAGGGGTGTGTGTGTGTCTGTGCATGTCCGTGTGTGTGTTGAATACATGTGATGGTGTGTAGTGAGTATTTTTCCTTGTTTCTTCTTCACAGATAATTCTAGTTCTTGTTGAATGACTCATTGTTACTGAGAACCACCATCTTGAGACATCACTTGTACAAATCTCAGCATTTTAGAATTTAATTAAAATACTTTTGCTTGTGCTTTTGGCCGGAACCACCATCTTCCAGTAATTAACCAAAATGACGAACACAAAGGGAAAGAGGAGAGGCACCCGATATATGTTCTCTAGGCCTTTTAGAAAACGTGGAGTTGTTCCTTTGGCGACATATATGCGAATCTACAAGAAAGGTGATATTGTAGACATTAAGGGAATGGGTACTGTTCAAAAAGGAATGCCCCACAAATGTTACCATGGCAAAACTGGAAGAGTCTACAATGTTACCCAGCATACTGTTGGCATTGTTGTGAACAAACAAGTTAAGGGCAAGATTCTTGCCAAGAGAATCAATGTGCGTATTGAGCATATTAAACATTCAAAGAGCAGAGATAGCTTCCTAAAACGTGTGAAGGAAAATGACCAGAAAACGAAAGAAGCCAAAGAGAAAGGGACCTGGGTTCAACTAAAGCACCAGCTTGCTCCACCCTGAGAAGCACACTTTGTGAGAACCAATGGAAAGGAGCCTGAGCTACTGGAACCTATTCCCTATGAATTCATGGCATGATGGGTGTTAAAAATAAACTAATCTGTGGTCTATAAAAAACAAACAAACAAACAAAAAAAACAAAAAACTTTTGCTTGCATATATATTTCTAACTCCTAAAGAGAAGTCATGCTATAGAGCAGGTCTCTCTTCTTTCCCTGTTTTAAAAACCAATGTGTTCTTTTTTCTATGTTTAGCTACTTAGGGGAGTGTTTTTCAAAGAGATTATAAACTGGTTCTAAAATACAGAAAGCAAAAGAAAAGGAAAGCCTTCCCCAATGCCAGAAGTATGAATGTGGTAGGGCTGAGTCTGCTGGGAACTCCTGGCTACAAGGCACTCCTGATGCAAATGGGCCCGCAGGAGGCTCTCTCCATTACAGATTCTATGCTCAGTGACACTATCCTTCAGGAGTGAAAGGCCAATAAACAGATCCTCAGAGGAACACATATGGAAGGACTGTTGATAGCACATGTGCCCTTAGGGACAGGCACACAGAAGCCCCTACAACAGTGAGAGAATTAGGTTGATCTTGTATCCTCCAAACCTGCTAAGCTCTCATGAATGTTACTAGCATTATTTAGATTTCATAGGATTTTCCACACAAATGCTCACGTTGTGTGCAAATAAAAACACACTTCTTTTTCAGTAGGGATGTTATTTATTTCTTTTTCTTTCTCTGATGCAGTGGCTAGAACCTTCAAGACAATGCTAGAAGAATTGGTGAGGGGCCAGCTGGTTTGATGGTTCAAGCAGCTGGATTCGGCCAGCCAACTGCATGCTTAATTTTTATTGATTTTTCTCAAATGATTAATTTCAGTTTCATACATTCCTTACCTCGCCTACATTGTCTGTGTTATATTTCACTGACTCGCACTTCTGGACCCAGCAGGTTAAAAAAATATGCTAGGTGAGCATGTATGCATGCCCAGAATCCTGAAAGGAGAAATGGAGAGGGGATTGTAGCAAGACCATCCCCCATGGGGGATACTTTTTCACTTTCCTTTATCTCGGGCTCTCTGGAGTGAGTGCATGCACCATCTAGAAATACGTTTTTTAAAACAGAGAGGTGGTGGGGACTGGTGGTTAAGGTGTTGGACTCCCAAATGGCCAACTATGGTTCAACTCCCTGACCTAGTGGTTTACTCTCTCACCTTTCTTTTTTTCTTTCCCTCTATCTCTCTCTCTGCTAAAATGTAAAGAAAATAATAATGATAAAAAATAAAATTAAATAATTCTAAAAATTAAATATATAGAGAGGTGATGAGAACAAACATTCCTGCCCTTTTCTAAATCAAAAGATAAAAGTATTCAGTCCAACTGGTAAGGAAGTTGTGAGATGCCCTTTATCAAGTAGAGGATCTTTACCTTTTTACCTAATGTTCTGAGATATTTTTTAATCAGAAACAAATGCTAAAACTTTCAAGTGATTCCCCTCTGTCTACTAAGGTGATTACACAGTTTTTCATTTTTAACTCATTAACATAATTATTTAATTGCATTCTTTTACTTTGTATGTTAGACCAACTTTACATTAATGAGATCAACTTCAGTTGGTCAGCATAGATTGTTATGTTTACATTTTGTTGGATTTGTTATCTCCAGCTTAAGAATCATTGCCACCAGGACCAGCAGATAGTGTAATGGCTACATCATTGAACTCCATGTAATCGATCCTGATTTGAATCCTGGACCCTGTAGCTTAAACTCACATTGAACACTTGCGCCTGAGTGCCCAAGATCCTGATAGGAGAATGGAGGACAAGGGATTGTGGCGTGGCCATCACCCTGGAGGGTGATTTCTCGCTTTCTATCTCTCTGTCTCTTTGTCTTTCTGGTGAGCGCACACACCCTATAGCAAAAGCCTCTAAGAAAAAAATAAAAAAAGAAGAAGAATCATTGCCATCAATGTTTTACAAGGGAATACTGTCTGTAAGTTTCTTTTCTTTTTCTTAAAATATCTTTGCCTAGGTTTAGAAGCAGAGTATGCTAGCCTCAGCAGAACTGGAAAATATTCTCTCCTATTCATTTTTCTGAAATAGTTTGTGGAAACTTGTGATTATTTCTTCCTTAAATGTTCAATAGTTTTCACGAATGAAGCCACTGGCCTGAAGGTCTCTTTGTTAGAAAGATTGTAACTAAAAATCCAACTTTCTTTTATTTCTGTGGTCTTTATTCTGTTCATTGGCCAGTATGCCTGTTTTTGTGCCAGGATGCTGTTTTGATTTTCACAGCTTTGTAATATATTATGGGATCAGGATTAAGACACCTTCCTACCCACTCTTCTTGTGCTTTGGCAATATGGGGTCTTTTATGATGCCAGACAACTGCTATGATTGCTTTTTCCAAATCTGTCCATAATGTCTCTGGTAATTTGACTGAAATTGCATTAAGTATGTAGATTTTCTTCAGCAGAATTGACATCTTGATTATATTCATTTTTCCATCCAGGACATGGGATGTTTTTCCACTTTTTTTGGGATTTTCTATTTCTTTTTAAAGTTTTTTATAGTTTTCCTCATAGAGGTTTTTTACTTCTTTGGCTAGGTTTATTTCTAGGTATCATATACTTTTTATGACTAATGTAAATGGAATTAATTTCTTCAATTCCACCTCAGTCTGCTCATTGTTCATGTATACAAATTCTATAGAGTTTTGTATGTTGATTTTTGTATCCTGCCACTTTACTGTATTTACTTATCAGTTCCAGCAGTTTTTGTTTTGTGCATGTGTGTGTGCGTGTGCGTGTGTGCATGTGTGTGTATTCTTTTGGATTTTCTATGTATATAATCATGTCACCTGAAAATAGGGATAATTTCACTTCTTTCCCTATTTTAGCACCTTTCATTTTACTCTCTTGTCTGATGCAGTGGCTAGGACTTCCATTACTACTGGAAAGGAGTGGAGAACATGAGCAGCATTGTCTTGTTCCAGGTCCGCCCACACAGTGTGATGTCAACGGTAGGTTTTTCATATATGATTTTTATTATGTTGAGAAACATCCTTTCTTTGCCAATTTTCCTGAAAGTCTTAATCTTCAAGGGATGTTGTATTTAATCAAATGCTTTCTCTGCATCAATTAATGTGATCACATGATTTTTATACTTCTTCTTGCTAATATGATGTATTGCATTTATTGTTTTGTGTATATATATATATATATATATATTATATATATATTAATATACATACATACACACACATATATATATGAGCGATTTTTGCTACAGGGCACATGCACTCGCCAGAAAGACAGAGAGAAAGAAAATGAGAAATCACCCCCCAAGGGGTATAGCCACACTGCAATCCCTTCTCCTCCATTCTACTCAGAATCTTGGGCACACACACACGTGTGCCCGGTGTGAGTTTAGGCCACCTGGTCTGGGACTCAAACTGCGATCGACTACCTGGGAGTTCAGCGACATAGCCATTACACTAACTGTTGGTCCCTTCTTTTGCATATATTAAACCACTCTTGCATAGCTGGAATAAATCCAGTCTGGTGTGGTACATAATGTTTTTAAATGTGTTGTTGTATACAATTTTCTAATATCTTGCTGAGAATTTTTGCATATGTACTCATCAGAGATATTGGACTATAGGTTTGTTTGTTTGTTTATTTTTGGTGATGTGTTTGTGTGGGAATGAAGGTGATGGAGACTTTATAGAATGAATTTGGGCGGGTCCTTCCTTTTGGATCTTTGGAAATGGTTTGAAGATTTCCCTGGAGCTCAGAGGCCTCTTCTCTGCAATGGGGATCATCTGGTGTCTGCCTTGAAGGCTATAGGAGCTTCAGTGAGCTGATGTACAGAATGTAAGCTGACTGTGACAAAGTAAGTGCTCAGCTAAAGCCTCGTTTTCAAAAGGGAAGGCGTGAATTAGCACAATGGATAAAGGCATGATCTACAAAAAAAGAGGTCACAGGGAGACCAATGACAGTGGACATGGCATTTCTTATTCTTTTCTTTTTTAATAGAGATTTTTTGTATAGGGCATGTGTACTCACTGGACAGGCGGAGAGAGACAGGGAAACAGAGCACAAGAAATGACCGCCCCTGGGGAATGGCCACACGGAAATCCCTTCTCCTCCAGTCTCCTCTTGGGATTTTTGGCACACTCATACACGTGCCCAGAGTGAGTATGGAGTCACCGGGTCCAGGACTTGAACCACAGTCAACCATGTGGGAGTACAGAGACATAACTATTACATCTGCTGGTCCCTGGACCTGAATTTTCTGAAAAACAAAAATCCAAAAACAATGCCACTCTACTCTCAGAGACGAGGTCGATCAACCTGATCTTTAGGCAAATTGGCTTCTTGCCCTGTGATCTGGGCTCACCCCCAGGCTTGGCCTCCCACCTTACAGTCTCTGGGATGCGGGAGAGGGATGAGGGTAAGTTGGCACAGACATGTGAGGGGCACAGACATACATAGGGGAGTGGAAGGCCCCGGACAGCTTTGGTTAAGTTCCTGGTTCAGTTCTGGGAGGGAATACAAGAGGAAAGGTGGTCAGAGGAGCTGGGTCTGGGAAGGGGACTGTGGAGATGTGGGCAAAGGAGCAGCTGGGGGACAGGGGTCCTGGACTGGGTCCAGCTGAGACTCAAATTCCTGGGTCAGGCTAGGAGGACTCCTGAAAGGGAGAGTGTCTGGAGGACTAGATGGCGGGTCCCTGGAGGGGAAAATCTGGGACTAGAAAGTTTGAGGCAGAGCCGAGGAGTCAGGGAAGGGACTGTGAATTGGTGCACTTTTGCTCTGCTGTCCAAGCCTGTTCACCTCCTGAGCACCCTGAGGTCCCAGGCCTCTGTGTCAGAAGTCTGCGGGGCAGGATGGAGGGTCCAGGGTTGGCCAGGGAGCAGACCCCTAGGTCCCTGAGGTACAAACTCTGAAATGAAGACCATAGTCGTCCCCCCACACACCCCCTCAAGCTCTGTGCCCCTCAGGAGAAAACAAGCCCCGCCCCCTCCGGGTGGGGTGGGGCCGGCGCCTGCACAGTTTCCATTGTGACTCCAACCACCCCTACTGGCCAGAGGCATTCTGGCCACGCCCTCTTCTCTTTTATGCTTTTCATTAGCCAATAGGATTGGAGAGTTGAGACCACGCCCATGCCCCTAAGGCATTGAAACGGCCAGTCCACTCTGCTGGCTCAGTCACATAGCTGCAAGGTAGCGAGCAGAAGGATTTTTGCAGTGGTTGCCTTGAGCGCAGATATGTGGTCCCCATCCCTTTCCCTATCCCTGCCTTGAGATGTCGGAGGAGACCCGTCGGAAGATAGTTGGCTTCAGCCAAGAAAATGGTAAAATGTACAGGGTCGTGACCCCCTGACCCAGCTCAAGCCCATTCCTCTGGCCAGGCAGTGGACAGAGTCTGTGCCGTCTAGGGCACAAGGCGGGATCCCCTTGCACCTCTTGGCTCCCCGTCCTCTCAGCCAGCTCCCGCCCTTTCCTGGTCATCCCTGGGTGACTTTGGGCTGGTGTTGCTTCCAGCTTCCCACTCTAGTCTTGACCCAGACATCCTGCTGCCCCCAAACTGGACCTCCCCAAGGAAGGGACATATGTCTTAGGGCTCCTGCAGCCTAGAGCCTGCGTCTCTGCCCTGTGCCCCCCTACCCTCCATGGAGCAGCAAGTCTGGACTGCTTGGGAGGAGTGGAATATAGTTACATCACTGTCCCCCTCAGAACTGTCATTGTCCCAGCCTGATTGATCTTCTGACCCATCCCCTAAGTGTATTCCTCCCCTCTTGGGGTTTCTCTGGTGGCTGCCCAGATCTCCAGCTGGAAGGCTACTCGGGATTACAGGCGTCTATACTGCCTTATCTAAGACATTGACGGTGCGACAACTCTACACTTCAGTAGTGACCACCCCAAAAGTTGGCATTATGTCTGGGTGACAGTGGAAGGAGTTTGACTTGGTTTGGTTTTCTCCCCATTTCTACTCTCCAGAGGTACTTTCCTTTTCCCCTGAGTTCCCTATCTCACATTAGAATTACCCCTGATTCTGGGACCAGAACCCCTTCAATCGGTGCTCTCTACAGTGAGAGAGTTCCTCATCTTTGGATCTGAACTTCACAGCATGAATTGTCTCCAAATTGCCATGGCATCCTGGAGTGTTCTGAGTGCCACAGGATAAATATGGGGGAGAAACATTTTCAGTTTTGCTTGTTTCTCTTGAAAGAAAAATATATTAACATATTTCACTGATGGCATTTGCATAGATTTCTAAGATTTTCATAGATCACTCTGAACAGCTGCTTGGGGTGTCCCCTTTCCGTTAGGTTCCCAGATTCACTAGGAGTGTGCCTTAGCTGTCTTCTGCCCCTAGGGTACCCTGATACAGAATTTCCCAGGTATTTGTGCAATCCTAACTGACATGTAAGAAAGTACCCCCTCCCTCACCCCATCAGATTTCTAAACTACACAATGTCCAGTTTCTGCTTCCTTTTCCAACTCCATCTGTGGTTTTGCTCTCTGGTAGCTGCTGATTCATGACAGAACCCCAGAGCTCAGAGTCAGAAGACTGAATTGAAATGCCATGGTTCCTTTATTTTTTAAGGACATATTTTAAAGGATTATTTCTTGTAATTTTATTTATTCATTAACTCACTTTAATGTTGATGAGCAAGACACACAGAGGGAAAGGAAAAGCTTGCCACCAGGTCCAGGACTCACACTGTGGTCGGCCATGTGGGAATATCCAGCTCCTTAACCACCACGCCACCTGCAACCACCCCCCCTTTAAGCCACGTTATCAGTGTATTTCTTCAGTCATTAAATGCTCGTTACAATGCTCTGTACAGATGGTAGTGGCATGTCTAAGAATAATTTGTAAAAACTGCAGCATGTGAATTTAGAGGCTTATACTTCTAAGTATCGTTTCTTTTCCTTTCCACAGTTGAGAGCCTATCAGCAGAAGCACAGGCCTGCTGATCTTGCAGCAAGAAAGAAGAAAACAAAAAATGGCAGTACCCCTGAGGCAACCACCTCTGGTGGTTGCCACTCTGAGGATGTGAGTCTTGTCTGACCAGCCTTCTGGGGTTGGGAGGCTTAAGGGGCAGTAGAGGGTGGTGATTAAGAATGTGAAGAAGTTTCACGTACCAGGAAACACTGAGTAAATGGCAGTGCTATTTGATTTTCTTTATCTCAGTCTCCAGAGGAAGCCAGGCCAGTGAGGACAGCCACTTGCCATCAGACCCTCCCGTTAGGAAGCACTGAGAGAAGACCCAGGCTGTAGGGGAGACCCCTGGGTGCTAGGAGGAAAGATCTGAGGTTTGAGTTAATTTGTGCCTTGATTCTGCTGGATGACCTTATAAAAATCACTTTCTGGACTTTGGTTTCCCCATCTGAAAGATGGCATTGCTGGATTAGGTCAGAGTCTTTCAAATCAAGTAGTTCAAATGCTCTGATTGGACCAGCTGGTGATGTAGTGAAGATTATCTCACGTAGCCAACTTCGTGGTTCATATCCTGGATGCTCTGGCTTGAAAGGCACACGTCTGCGTGCAGGTGCCTAAAATCCCTAAAGGAGAATGGAAGAGAAAGATGATAGAGTGGCCTTCCCCTCTGTCTGGGGGGGCTTTCTTCCTTTATTTCCCCACCCCCCGCTCTCTCACCCTCCCCACAATGAGGGCCTATGCATTCTATAGAAAATTGGAAAAAATAAATAAGCACTTGGCAACGTCCTAACTATGACTCTTCCATCTTCCTACAGTCCCCTTGGTTCAAGTGAATCCTTACTTGGAAGATTGGTTTTTAAAATGGAGAGGAGGGTCTGGACCCCTACCAGATTAATTTCCCAAATCCTGGGCCTGAGGCGAGGGGCCAGTGAGTGAATGAAGGCAGCACTGCTCGGGGGCTCCATTCTGTGCAACTGCATCAGGGGGGACTTTTCCATGTGTTTACCGTGATGGGTGCCTCCCACACAGCAGCAGGCAGCCATTAGTAAGGACAGTACAGGCCATAGTATTGACCTCCTCTGCTTTTCTTCAGTGTCCATTTTCCCTAAATCCTCTTCTTCTTTCTCTGACTTTCTCACTTTTCTCTAAGCTGCTTCTCTCTTTCTCCCACTGCCCTTGATTTTCCCTTCTTGGCTCCCGTAGCTTCAGGATATTCTGAAGGTGCTGGACCTTCACTGTTCCAATGGGGTAGTGCTGCCCGCCATTGGACAGATGGAAGGTGAGGCAGTGCTGAGCACACCTGTCTCCTGCTTGCAGTCCCCCAGCTGTGCATGCCCTGAGGTCTTTCTGGTTTGGGGGCTGTTCTTTTTTTTTTTTTGAAGAGGTTTTTGCTCACCAGAAAGACAGAGAGAGACAGAGAGACAGAAAGCGAGAAATCAACCCCCAAGGGGAATGGCCATGCTGCAATCCCTTCTTCTTCATTCTCCTCTCGGGATCTTGGGCACACATGCACACACACAAGTGTGAGTTTCAGCCACTGGGTCCAGAACTCAAACCACGGTCAGCTACTTTGGAGTCCAGTGACATAGCCTTTACGCCAACTGCTGGTTTCTGGTTTGGGGACTGTTCTGGCTCTGGCTTATTTTATGTTGCTGCCATTACCCTGAGTTCTGTTTGCTTCTTCACCTGCTTGGTTCATTGATTTTTTTCTTCCCCTATATCTTTTATCATTTTGAAGAAGGGGAGACACACCTTGAAGGTTAAAGTTAGTTTGAGAATAACTTGCAGAGCAGATGTGTTTGGGCTTTTAAATGTCCAGCGAATGCCATCAGGGCTAGGAGAGATGAAACAGAAAGGACAAGCCTTTATGTCTTACTCTCTGGATATTTACCCCCCAAAAGACTACATAGAAGTTTATGATTTTTCAAACAGTTTAAATTGAGATTATAGCATGTAAGTTGAAGAGAGAGCAAATTGGCATTGTAGTTGCAAAAATTGAGGTAGTTTGTTTACCTGTATTGAGACGGTTTAACTGTAAAGGATGTAAGGTTACCGTCAACAGAGAAGTGACCAGGACATTGTCCCCCTGATCTCTTAAAAATCAAATAGACACTCAGCCATATGCATTGGGTCCCTAGTAGCCAAGGCACCTTGCTAAACACTGGAGAAAACAGATGAACGAGGTAGGGTGCATACCAAGGGAAGCAGTTCTCTGAGAGACGCGAGGGAGATGTGACAGTATTTAAATATTCACTGGGCTGGTTCTGGATGGATTCAAGGCAGGAGGAGGCTGGTGTGAAGACACAAGGTGGATAACTTTATTTATTTATTATTTTTTATTAATTAAAAAATTATTATTCATACATTAAATTGCTATACATCATTTAGATCGTGAAGAGATCATCCAGTATGATATACACGTCAGTCCCTCCAAGTTAAGACTATTACACCCATCCTCATCAACAGATAAAAACGTTATCTGTGTCCCACAAGTGTCTTGTTTCTCCATTTCCCCACAAATTTCCTTTCCTATGTCCATCGAGAGTAGGAGAGGCTGAGGGAGCAATGAGGTGATAGTCAGCATTATTGTGTCACAAAGCACCTTTAAGGGATGCAGGGAGTGGGGCAGGGCCAGAGTATTGGTTACCCAGGCTACAGGTAGCCTCCAGATGTGATATTGGCATTCCATCCTATTTGCCAAGGGACACCTGCCAACCAGAGGAGCAGGGATGAAATAGGGCCAGGTTCTGTGGGCATGACAAGGGGAGATGGACAGGGAATTGGGACTAGGTTAGAGGGTGTCCGGAATCACACTATGGCTGATGGTGGTTTGAATCTTGGCTGTGGCTTGAAAAAGCATGATGAGCACGAGTGTGTGCATGTCCAGATTCTCAACAGGTTGGAGAAATGGAGGGGAAGGGATTGCAGTGTGACTACAGCCCATTGGTCAGGGCTTTCTCCATCTCTCTGGTGAGCACATGTGCTTTCTGAGAGTAAAATAAAATCACATTACACGTAACAGTCCTTAGAAAAAGAATTTCTCCTACCCAAAGTGTTCCTGTCTATTTCTAGAGCTCAGTGGAACTCATGGTGCCAAGATGGACCAAGAGGATGCTAGAGACACAGCTAGGAGTGCGCACCTCCCCTCCAACCTCCTCTAGATCACACCTGGCCAGCTGCTGAGTCCCCACTCTGACCTGGTAGATTCAGTTGTAGACATCAAAGCAATACAAGGTTCCAGTGGGCGTATTGCAGCTACCAGGCTCCAGGCCGTGGTCACAGTAAACATGCAAAGATACCTTGGCTCATCCTCAGCTCCTAGCCTCTGTGACACTTGCTTAGATTTCTAGGGCTGAAGGGTCCAAATAGCACGTAACCCTTTCCTTGAAGAGAAAGGCAACTACTTCCTCCCCAGACTCAGCCTTGCTAGCCAGGTGTTGGCTCCCTAGCACTTTTTCTTGGTCTAGCTACAGCTATCAGCCATCTTTCCCAGGTGCTGCCCACTTGGCCTGTTAGAAGCTGGGCCATGGGCTTGGACTAAGGAAGAGGGTTTCACATGGCTCCAAGTCCTAAGTGCTGGGATTGTCCCTTGGCTGCTATTTCTGGGAAAGAGACCTCAGGACCTCCAAGGTGCTGAGAGTTAAAGGGAAGAAATCTTACCAGTGGCTTCTCGGGTTGTTTTTGGTTGGGTAGTCATTTCTGGAGCTAGGCTGTTGGACTGCATGTAATGGACAGGAGATGGCTTTGGGTGATTTTCTTTTTACCTCCACTGAGCAGGGAGAGGCTTCTAGTAGGATGGCTGTTTTCCCCACAAGAAAGGCCTGAATCAGAGAAACAGGCAATTCTGAGGGGTGGGGAACAGGAGCTGCTCTGATCACACCTCCTTCACCGCCACTGCACAGCAAGGGCCCTGGATTGATGTCCTTCTGCACTCTTTGGGGAGAATAGAGCCTTTCTTCCCCTGACTCAGGCATACCTTCCTTCTATCTGCTCGGACTGCCATAGCAAACAATCTGGTAGTGTCTTTCTGAGCACCAGGGAGAAGAGGTCCTTGTGTGTCCATGAAGAAAGTCATGCAGCCCTAGCTTTGAGCTTTGGTCATCCAAAATGCTGCTGAGCAGCCCACAGCCTGGCGAGCCATGTCCACACTCCCTAGTACCACCCAGCATGCATGATTGTCCCTCTGATTGCAGCAGCACCTGTCCTACCTCTCTGCACTCTTGAATCCTTGACAGTGAGGCACCTTCTTACCTCAGGGCCCTAACCACCTTCTCCATTCTGTGACAGGTGCCCAAAGACCATGCTGCTCCTGCACCACCAACTGCTGAAGACACCGTGTTACCTGGTGGTGTCACTGTCCATGATGCTAGTATGGTAACACCTCAGGTTTGTGCCTCTTGCCCCTGTGCCCACTGCCCCCCTGCATGCTTGCCCCATCCTCCTCCCCCAGGAGACCTACTGTGGTCTCTCCTCTACTCCCTTCAGGTAATTTGGTTCCTTGCACACAGTCCCTTTCCCAGAACCAGGGTTGGGGAGGCCAACCTTTGCTTGAGGTCTGAGGAGATGATGAAAGGCTGTTGGGATGAGCTGGGCTCCCCCAAGTGCTGGGTAATTCTTACTAGAAGTGGAATGTTCACCTCTTGTGTCTCTTCCCAGCAGAACCATGATTCTGGAAACATCCCTGATCTCGTGGATAAGATCCAGTGAGTGTCTCCTGGAGGAGGGTACAGTACTTGCCTACAGGAGTCAGGGAAGGCCGTGGTCCTTGTTTCCATCAAGCTGCCCACACCTCTGATCTCTGTGTCTCTATCCCTAGGACTTTGTCATCACCTGGGAGTCTGCGACAACTATCTCAGCAGATCAATTGTCTTGGGTCTGAGGTAAGCCAGAAATCAGGTTCCACAGGGTAGAGAGGAAAGAAATGTATGATAGAAACCAAGGCAGAGGTTCTTTTTTTTGGCGGGGGAGAGGGTTTTTTTTCTTCTTCTTCTTTTGCTAAAGGGCATGTGCACTTGCCAGACAGAGAGAGACTGAGAGACAGAAAGTGAGCAATCACCCCCAGGGGGAATGGCCATGCCGCAATCCCTTCTCCTTCATTCTCCTCTCGGGATCACGGGTGTGCACGCACATGCACACGACGTGAATTTTAAACCAGAGGGTCTGGGACTAGAACCATGGTTGACTCCATGGGAGTCCAGTGACATAGCCATTATGCTAACTGCTGGTCCCAAAGCAGAGATTCTTAAGAGAGGTAAGGTCCTGGGGCATAGAAACCTGCTGGGTTATGCTGGGCAAGTGACATCTTCTTCACGTCTTCTCCCTGGAAGCTGAACAAGGGAAGGTGTTAGGCCATGAGTTTGCTTACATCGTTTTATCTGGATGTGTAAAGTGCAGAATAAGAGCTGCTCAGGAGGAGAAGGTCGACAGGGAGATAAGAACCCTGAAAAGTAGGCACAAAGAGGTTATAGGAGCAGAAGTCCAAGATCAATCCCAAAGAGCAATTTGGTAGCTGACGGGGATGAAAGCCAGTCAGAGAGCATCTCTGGGGACAGTGAGACAGGGAACAGAGAGTGTCCATGGGCTGTCATCTCTTCTAGTCTTCATCTTATGACAGTGGAGAAGGTCTTATCTCTACTGACATGAACAATCTGGAGTATGACCCTGGACCATGACCCAGAAACCCTGCAGGTCAGCCCCTGACCTCCTCCCACAGCGGGGGCTAGGTGATCCCTGCCAACTGAGACAGCCCACCTCCCAACCGTAATGATTGCTCTGTCTTTCTATCCCCCAACCTTCCTACAATTCCTTCTCTCTGTATGTGCCTCAGAGCCGGTACCAAGAGCTAGAAGTAGCCCTGGGATCCAGCGATCAAACAACCAACCAACTCAGAGACACGATAGAGAAATTGTTAAGAATTCATTGTGGTCCCCTGAGTCCACACTGCCAATCCTGGGCTTGTTTCCACTTGGGGCTCTGAAGTAAGGTCCTAGAGATCCCAGTACCAAGGGAGAATGCAGTATTATGGGGGCAAGGCCTTATCCGAAGAGACCCAAGTTCACATAGCATGCAGCATAGCTCTTTCTATTGCTGCTCTTTTTGTTTGCTGTCTTCTGAAGTCAACCCTGACTGAGTCCTTGACAAACTGCCCTGAGGTCACTGTCTCTAGTGGAAGCATAGTCCCTGACCTGCTCTCTCTTTGATTTCAGACAAGCCAGTCCTCCTCCATGGGCTTGAGTCTACTGGGAGGTGAAAGGTTGCTCTCAGCTCTTAAGCATCAGAGACTGAAAAAGCTCACTAGAATGTGTCAGGGAGAGGGGAACTTCTCTGTTAAGGCCAGGACTGGGTCCATAACATGTGCTCAGTAAATCCTGCTTGAATATGAACATACCATTCTAAATTACAAGCTAACAGTATAGTTCTCTTTTCTCAAAACATATTTCTAGACATTTATGTTGCTGTTTTTTAAAGAGAATCCAGATTTGGGCTTTGGGTTCTATAGCTGTGAGTGAAAACCAGTGAAGAGAGTTGGAGGAGAATTTGTCAGTTCATGTCCCCACAGGGCCTGAGAACTCTTCCTTTACAATTGATTTCTGCCCTGCCACAGTGGCACAGGCAGCAGGGCATGACACAGGGTGGTGCTACAGTCACATGGAGGACTACAGACTGGGTCCCAAGCCAACCCAAACACCAGGCATGTGCACACACACGTGCCCATGATCCTGGCTGACTGGAGGGCTGGGGTGATTGTGGCATGATGGGACCCTCTCGGGGGCACCAATTTCTCTCTCTCTCATGGAGGAAATAAAAAACAAAAACTCTCTAGCCCCCTGCCTAGCCCTTCTTGGTCCGAGGATGAAGTAAAGGAGACATCCTCAATCACTTTCCTTTAACTTTCCCCACAGAAACAACAACAAGAAACTCGAGATCAGCTGGTAAAAATAATATGACTTCTATGTTTACTTGTTACCTGGCTGATGGGTTGGGGGGGACTTTGATGTAGAGGCCAGCCTTGCCATGGCCCCTTGCATCTGCCCCGGAGAAAGCTCCTGCTGCAGCACACCTCCACCCCCACAGCATCCCTGATATTCTAGTATCCTTGTGGCCTCCTTCCAGTAAGAGGTGCTGCTTCCCTCTTCCTACAGGAGAGAGAATGCCATCCAACCTTGGTAAATGATCAGGGGGACCTCAGGGAACAACTGCAGGTGAGTGGGCCACAGGTACCCTTCGTGTCCCCTGGAACATTTCTTTCCCTCTGTTCCAGAACTTGTTTTATTTTTTTCCCTAGGTCCACATTCAAAGAATAGGCCTCCTGATTTCTGAGAAGGCAGAATTACAGACAGCCTTGGCCCACACTCAGCAGGCAGTCGCACAGAAAGCAGGTGGGCCTCTGGGCACCCCTTATTCCTTCACTTTGGTGGACTTTCAGAGGAAGTCTTTTGGCTCCATCTCCACCTCTCTCATTCCAGGAGAGTCTGAGGATCTTGCGAAACGCCTACAATCTTCTCAACAGCGTGTACGAGAGCTGGAGAAGACATTGTCTGCTGTCTTTGTGAAGCAGAAGGAGGTGGAAAGGGTGAGTCCAAACACTGGCAGCCGAGCTTCCTGAAGGTTCCTTCTGCGGGCTGGAGGGTCTTGCTGATGGGAGTGGAGCACGGGCTGTTTCTTGCAGCTTGTCTGTGTGGTGGTTAGAGCAGGCAGCTGTGAGTGAGCTGGGGCAGTGCTTGCATTGGATGCAGAGCCTTAACCAAGTGGTAGGAGAAGGAGTATGGTGCTTGGGCAGTCAAGGTGTGGAAGAGTATTCCTGAAGGATTCCCAGAAAGCTCAGGGAAGAGGACAGGGTGGCTCAGAGACATTTCATTCTGTCCTTTCTGATTTTTGGACTGTGTGTATTTATCATCCATTCAGAAAATGAAGATTAAAATACAGGGGCCAGCATTTGGCTTGGTGGAAGGAACTGGATGCCCACGTGGCCTACTGTGGTATAAGTTCCACACAAGTCAGCTTGAAACTCACACCAGTTGCACATATGTGTGATGCCAAAATCCCAAGAGGAGAATGGAGAAGAAGGGATTGTGCCATGACCAGCCCCCTGCGAAGTGATTCCTCACTTTGTGACTCTCTGCCTCTGTCTCTCTGGCGAGTGCATGTGCCCTATGGCAAAAAAAAAAAAAAAAAAAAAAAAAAAAAAAAAAAAAAAAAAAAATTGCCAGAGAAATAATTTTAAAGTTTTTTTAGTTCTTTTTTTTTTTTTTTTTTTTTTTTTTTTTTTTTTAAATTAGGGGCCAGTAGGTGGCACGGTGTTAAAGGATGCTAGACTTCCACAGGGCCGACCGTGGTTCGAGTCTCAGACTTGGTGGCTTACTTTCTCACTTTCCATTGATCTTTCCCTGCCTCTGTCCATCTCTGGTCAAATTTTAAAAATAATTGAATAAATAAATGGATTAATAAAGTTAAATTACATAAAGCTAAATTCTTTAGAAAATTAAATGCTTCCTCCCCCATAAATGCATCTTTACCCCCAGGGAAAAAATGTGTTTTAAGAGTTAGAGGGGCCAGCAGATGGTGTGGTGGTTAAAGGTGCTGGACTCGCACATGGTGGAATATGGTTCAAATCCTGGACCTGGTGGCTTGCTTTCTCTCTCTCTTTCTCCTCTCTCATTGTCTGGTCAAATTAAAATAAATAAATAATAAAATAATTATTTAAAAAAAGAACTAAAAAAAAAAGAGACGTGGATTTTCAAATTCCAGGTCTAAGTCGCCTTCAGCAAGCAGTTAAACTCTAGTAGTGTGTTTTTCATTTACACAGTGGAGATATAAACTGCCTCATGTGGTAACTGTAAAGGTTCAATGGGATTGTTAACGTGGTTCCTGCCAAGGTACTCAGCGAAGGTTCAAGCAGTGGTGGTAGTGCAGTCATACAAAGCAGGATCACCTGGAGTCTCTGGGCTTCTGTCAGGCAACGTAAATTAGATCTTCCTCTGGATTTTCAGCCCTTCCTGAGTTCTAAATTAAGAAAGAGAGCGAGAGAGACCACAGCTTTGCCTTGTCTTGAAGTAATAATGAAGCATTAAGGGCTGGATGGGAGTGCACTGGTAAAACGCCATGCTCTGCAAGGTTGGCTCTCATGGGAAGGTCCTGAGTTTACATCCAGAACCTCCCTGAACCTACTAGGTATGCAAAAGTGCCCATGATCCGGGAGTGGCTGAGGCTAGGCATGGATCATCGCATCAGGGGGAAGAATGTTACCGTGGAATCGTTATTGTAGCCATTGCTATTGTATGCTAGTTTCATCTTCTGCCTGCCAGATCTTGACTTAACCTTTCTGTATTTGCAGTCCAACAAGGAGTTAACCAAAGACCGAGATTCCCTCAAGCTGGAGTTGTATGAAAACAAGTAGGATGGGGGAAGGCGGGAGGGAGGCCTGGGAGTCTTACCGAGGCAGATACTGTAGGAGGTGGGAGGGCGAGCATGCCGAAGTGGTCATATAGGTTTGCACGTGTGCAGAGCTTAGTGTAGTCCTAGCTAAGTGCCACCCAGGACTTTGATCCTAGGGTCCTCTCAGGTACCATGGTTCTGCTAAGGGAAGGGGGCTGTTCACCTAAGTGGGCCTGTTTTTTGCTCATTCCCTTCCACTGCCTCTGGTCATAGCAAAAGCAATGAAGACCTGAAGAAGCTGATCTCTGAACTAGAGGAGAAGCTTCGACTGCTCACTGCCGAGAAGGCAGCTGGGCAGCTCAGGATGGAGGAGCTACAGAAGAAACTGGAGATGTCGGAGCTGTTGTTTCAACAGGTGAGAGGGACCGTGACCCCATCCAGCTGTGGCCGTGGTCTCCATGAATCACGAGGTGGTCTGCAGCCCCAGTTAGAAAATTCAGATCTTTGATTTGGTCCTGTCATAGGCTTCTTCTGAGACTGCTAAAAATCCACAAATAGGGACCCTGCTTAGCCCTGCAAAATCAGAGTCTTAGGGGTAGGGTATTGTACACATTTATATTTCTCCCACTAGGGCCCCTTTGAGCACCCTCCTCCTATTTGGCTCCCCTGTCCTCTACCTTCTCTGGACCCCCAAACCTTCTTGACGGGGGGAAGGGAAACACAGCAGGAGGGTCCACTGAGGTTTCTAGGGGGGCAGGCCTCCCTTCAACATCTCTGCCCCTCTTGTGTCCTGAGTGTTGTCCCTACAAAAACACATGCACCTGTTGCCTGCAGCAGAAGGAACAAGGACTCTATCACCAGCAGTTGGCTCACCTGCCAGCTCCATCCCAGGAAGAGCCAGAGAGGGAGCCCATTGCCTCTGGGACCAGGGGCGGCTTTGTGTCTAGGGAGAGCCATGAGGCCCTAGAGCAGGCCGTGGTGCAGCTGCAGGTGAGTGAGTCTCTACCGATGCTGCACTAAGGGTGGGCGTGGGGTGAGTTGCTGCTGAGACCTGACGCAGTTTCTGTGGCTCCAGAGCCATTTCCTCCAGTATATGAAGGAGAAGGGAGACCTTGAGCATCGCATGAAAGAATTAGAGTGCCGCTTCAGCCTGTACTGTGGAGAAACCAACACCATCAGTGAGCTGGGATGCCATGGTCCATGGCCAGAGAGCTGCACAGTGGTGGGTGGGGAAAGCACCTTTGTCCTAAACTGACACATGCCTGCTGGCCCTTCTGCCCTCGGTCCCTACAGGAGAGTACAATACCCTCCAGGACAACCAGGGTGCAATCCTGAAGTATAGCCAGGAGAACGTGGATTACATCAGCTGGCTGGTGCACAACCAAGGGGAGATGGAGGTAGGGTCATGAACTTCTCTGTGGGTGAGCCGGGCAGGGCCTGGTCAAGAGAGGGGGCTGAATGCTGAGCACCTTCTCTGTGGGTGAGGCCTGGCCCAGAGTAGGGATGAGGTGTTCAGCACCTCTGCAGGCAGTTCCAGGGTCAGGTTAGAAGTAGGGCATTGAGCATCATCTCTGGGGGCAGTGTTGAGGTAGAGGAAGTGTGCTGAGGACGTTTTTGTTCTAGGTGAAGCTGCAGGAGCTTCAGAACATGGTGTTTCAGCTTGTGGGAAAGTACACTGAGTGTCAGGCCAAGTCTCTGGCCTCTGCCCAGAGCCCTTTCTGGGAGCCCGCTCCAGTTCTGTCTGCCTTGCAGGACTTCGGAGCTGCAGACCGGCTGACTGGTGAGTAGCACTCTGGGACAGGGTGGGCTGGGAAGGCAGCAGGAGTGTGAGGGCCCGTAGCACTGAGCCTGTCCCTCTGTGTACACAGACCATCCCAAGATCAGCCTCGCTGACCCTGTGCAGCCAGCACAAGGCCAAGCCATGATGAGATCTCCTGCTGGGAACCACACTGTGCAGAAGGTGGAGCAGCTGTTGCCTGAAATGAAGAAGCCCCAGGAGTGTGCTGGTTGGGGCAGCAACCCCTGCATACCCTTCTTCCACCAGGTTGAGGGGGACGAGCTGAATATCCTGGTCATCTGAGCTTCTCCCCACCAGGCCAAGCCTCTCCCCACCAGGCCAAGCCTCTCCCCACCAGGCCAAGCCTCTCCCCACCAGGCCAAGCCTCACATCACCAGGCCAAGCCTCACACCACCAGGCCAAGCCTCTCCCCACCAGGCCAAGCCTCTCCCCACCAGGCCAAGCCTCACACCACCAGGCCAAGCCTCTCCCCACCAGGCCAAGCCTCTCACCACCAGGCCAAGCCTCTCACCACCAGGCGAAGCCTCTCACCACCGGGCAAATCCCTCCCTGCTGCCACTGTTTGCCAGGGTGGGTCTATTGAGGTTCTGCAATTTTTAGTTGGATGTAGGTGGGTCTCCATGGAATGCAGTTTTGGGAAAGCAGCTCCAGCAAGCAGAGATGATAATCAGCTGATGCAGCGGCAGCCATCTTGTGATTACTAAGCATGATGCTGAGAAAAGAAAATCTCAAGTATAGATATTAGTTCTTATGGATCTCAATAAAGAATGATACTTATATAGTTTTATAGGGATCTAAAACTTAATTTAAGGAATCCTAATATATTTATCTATTTTACTTGGTGAGGGTGGGGGTGTCCTGGGCCAGTTACAGCCTAATCTTATTTTATGTAAAGAAAAGATTATCTTTAAGCTTATGTTAAATGTATCCTGAAGGGCCTTCTAAAGGTCAAGATTATTTCTGCCTAGATAGAACTTCAGCACACCCTCTATTGTGACCACAGAGATAAAGCATTGTAATTAACAGTAGGTGATCAGGGCTGAGGGGAGTGGTCAGGGGATTTTTGGGAAATCTTATCACATACTCAAGAGAGCTATGTAATTTTTTTATAGTAGTATATCAGGGAGTCAGAGGGGTGTCGCTTCCCAGCAAGGCTACCACAGTTTCTGGAGCGTACAACAAGCGGCCTTCCCAAACATGTATGTGTGGACCCAAGCTTTGTTCCTAGGTTAGGGGACATACAGCAGCAGCCTTGCCAATGTGCTGAACCAACCGGAAGCGGTGCTCAAAGGTCCAAAGCTTAAAACAGATCCTGGGGCCCTACCGGGTTGGACTTCTCCAGAAAAGGAAAAAAAAAAAAAAAAAAAAAAAAAAAAAAAAAAAAAAAAAAAAAAAAAAAAGAATCAACTAGTGATAACATCCAATTTATACATGCAATTCAAATAAAATGTGTACTATTTGCTTTAATGTATAAGAAGTTTTTTTGTTATTTTGGAGAGGTTTTTGCTATAGGGCACCAGAACAACAGAGAGAGACAGAGAGACAGAAAGCAAGAAATCACCCCCTGGGGGGATGGCCACACTGCAATCCCTTCTCCTCCATTCTCCTCTCAGGATCTTGGGCATGCACGCACACACGCCCGGCGTGAGTTTAAGCCACCGAGTCCTGGACTCTAACCATGGTTGACTACATGGGAGTTCAGTGACATAGCCATTAAGCTAACTGCTGGTCCCGAATGTATAACAAGTTTAATACATTATTGTTTGCAAAATAAAAACTGTATTCTACTGAAATTTTTCTTATGCTTCCTCTATTAATAAGCTTGAAAGAACAGAAAAAGATACTTAAGAAAACTTACCTATGGATTTAAAGATGCAATTGTTGGGCCCATGAAAAATGTATTAGTTGGAAGATTACTGCATCTTTAAAAATTATTTATTAAAATCTACTTGAACTGTCAGACAAAATTTTTAAAAAAATTACTAAATTTCTCATAGTAGATTAGAATGCAGGTAACGTTTCATGAAACTACAGAGGTACTAACCAGTGCTATGGCTAATATTAAAAACTGAACATTCTGTCTTAGTCATTCTATTTCTATGCACAGTGCAGAATGCAACCACAACAATCAATTTCATGGTAGCAACAAAGTTGCAAGTTCCTTAAGAAGCTTCTGTTGGCAAAACACTACCTTACAATTCAAACATTTAGGAAGGGAAAAAGTCTTTTAGCAGTCTAAAAGTTGTTTACTGGTATTTCTACTGCAAAGCTCTTCTACAATCAAAAGGAAAAAGCAAATACCAGAGATCAGAGACTACATTGCAGACATTTCACCAAACATTTGGTTGACAAACTTTAGTTTAAAAGATTAAAGCTTTTTTTTTTTTTTTAACAGTTATGACTTAGAGCAGAACTGAAAAACAAACTTACAGCCATGTAAACTATGGTCTTCTTGATAATATGTGGGTCTAGTTGAATCTGTAGGAAGTAGGTAAAAATGCAACACATTTTCCCTTAAACCAGAAGAAAAAAAATGAATGTGGGCAGCTGCTGTATTTTTTTTTTTTTTTTACCATTATGGATTTCAAATGTAGACATATATCTGCAAATGTAGCAACTGTTGACACTTGTGATGGTTGGGTGGGAAGACATTGCCCAGGGAGAGCCATCTAGTCTCTGACTCCTGCACATGAAGTATTTCTGGATAGAAAAGGGTAACTTGGGACCAGTAGTTAGCATAATGGCTATGTTGCTGAACTCCCATGTAGTAGACCACGGTTTGAGTCCCAGACCCGGTGCATTAATCTCACACCGGGCATGTGTGCATGCATGCCCAAGATCCCGAGAGGAGAAGAGAGGAGCAGGGATTGCGGCATGGCCATCCCCCCTGGAGGGTGATTTCTCGCTTTCTATCTCTCTGTCTCTCTGTGTCTTTCTGGCGAGCACACAGGCCCCATATCAAAAACCTCTCCAGAAAAAAAAAATTAACTCGTGATTACATCCAGTTTATATATACATATATATACAATTCAAATAAAATATGTACTATTTGCTTTAATGTATAACAAGTTTAATATATTAGTGTTTGCAAAATAAAAACTGTATTCTACTGAAATTTTTCTTATGCTTCCTCTATCACTAAGCTTGAAAGACCAGAAAAGGATGATAGTTAAGGAACCTTACCTATGGATTTAAAGATGCAATTGTTGGGCCCATGAAAAATGTATTAGTTGGAAGATTACTGCATCTTTAAAAATTGTTGTTTATTAAAATCTACTTGAACTGTCAGACACAATTAAAAAGAAAATAACCACTATTTTCTCAAAATAGATTTGAATACAGGAAGCTTCATGAAACTACTGAGATACTAACCAGTGCTATGGCTAATATTAAAAACTGAACATTCTCCCTAACTCTTACTCATTCTATTTCTATGCACAGTGCAGAAAGCAACCACAACAATCAATTTCAGGGTAGCAACAATGTTGCAAGGTCCCTAAGAAGCTTCTGTTGGCAAAACACTACCTTACAATTCAAACATTAAGGAAGGGAAAAAAGCCTGTTAGTAGTCTGAAAGTTGTTTACTGGTATTTCTACTGCAAAGCTCTTCTACAATCAAAATGAAAAAGCAATTACATGCGTAGCAGAGATCAGAGACTACAATGCAGATATTTTACTAACATTTGGTTGACAAACTTTAGTTTAAAAGATTAAGACTTTTTTTTTAAACAGTTATGACTTAGAGCAGAATTGAATAATAAAACTTATAGCCGTCTAAACTATGATCTTCTTGGTAATATGTGGGTCTAGATGAATCTCTAGGAAGTAGGTAAAGCTGCAACACATTTTCCCTTAAGCCAGAAGAAAAAATGGTTGGGTTTAACTGGGCCAGCAGCTGCAGTGGTCCTGGTGGGCTCTCCCCGAGGACGACCCAGACCTGAGTCTGAGCGGACTCTCGCTCTCCCTCCTGAGGCTGCTGCGATGGCCAGAATGCCCCTGCTCCCATAGAGGAGGGTAGGGACTGTGGTGGGCACACTCTCTTGCTCCCTCCAACTCTGGGCCTCCACCTCCCATCTGCAGGTGATTGCTCAGCCCCAGTAGCAGCAGCAGCTCCTCAGGCTCTTGGGCATGAGGGTGGTGGCCCCTGGTGTGATTTTCCTTCTTTTCCTTTTTTTCTTTCTCTTTTTCTTCCTTTCTTTTTCTTTCTTTCTATTTCTTTCTTTTTTCTTTCTTCCTTCCCTTCCCTTCCCTTTCCTTTCCTTTCTTCTTCTTTCTCTCTTTCTCTTCCTTCCTTCCTTCCTTTCTCTCTCTCTCTCTCTCTCTCCCCTCCCTCCCTGCCTCCCTTCCTTCCTTCTTTCCTTTCTCTCTCTCTCTCTCTTTCTCTCCCTCTCCCCTTCCTTCCTTCCTTCCTTCCTTCCTTCCTTCCTTCTTCCTTCCTTCCTTCCTTCCTCTCTCTCTCTCCCCTTCCTTCCTTCCTTCCTTCCTTCCTTCCTTCCTTCCTTCCTTCCTTCCTTCCTTCCCTCCTTCCTTCCTTCCTTCCTTTCTCTATTCTCTCTCTCTCTCTCCTCTCTCTCTCTCTCCCCTCTTTATTTTTTTTTGCTACTGGTTTATACTATTTCTATTGACAACAGTTATAAGAACAAATTAGATATTTAAAATCAAAAGTCAATTGTTATTTCTCATTTAGTTACTTAGTCCCTTCAAAAGTAGTAAGTAGACTTTTCCCTAAGTGTCTTATATCAAGAAACAAGTCAAACCCATGAAAATTGCCATTCAATTTATATCATTTTTATGTTTCTGTTCTATGATGCAAATATTTTCAAGTATTCAATTAGCATCGAGTGTTTAATTCTGTTATAAACAGCATGTTTTATTTTAAAAATTAGAGGTGATTATATAATGAACTGATTACGGTCAGTTTAAAGACAAAATTAATCTTATTTGGGAGTGGTCCATAGGTTGATCACCTATTCCTGATTGGCCAAAATTTAAAACACAGCAGCATGATTCTGTAATGCATGATTTTATTTTTTAAATTTTATTTCCAGTTCTTTTATTTCTTTAACATTTTAACAAAAGGAGATACCCCAAAATTTAAAAAATCTTTTGAAAAATATACAGTTTCATATTATTTACATACCATTATGCATACAGGTTCCAATATCATACACGCACTGCTACGTCAGACGCACAGTGACCAGGCATGATGTAACTCTCTGCCTTTTAGGTGCAAAGGCTAACTGGTCCTTTTAGGGCCTGTTTGCGGCTCTGTTACCTTGCTACATAAATTAGTAGGCACCTGAGAGGCTGGAAGACTACTGAAAATAAACTTCAAAACCTTCTAGTTAGGGACCAGCAGTTAGCGTAATGGCTATGTCGCTGTACTCCCACGTAGTCGACTATGGTTCGAGTCCCAGACTCGGTGGTTTAAACTCACGCCGGGTGCGTGTGCGTGTGTGCCCAAGATCCTGAGAGAAGAATGGAGGAGAAGGGATTGCAGCGTGGCCATCCCCCCTGGGGGGTGATTTCTTGCTTTCTGTCTCTCTGCCTCTTTCTGTCTGTCTGGCGAGCGCACATGCCCTATAGCAAAAACCTCTCCAAAAAAAAAAAAAAAAGAAAAACTTCTAGTTGTTTGTTCTTATTATATTCAAAACTTACTGCATTTTAAATCTCTTCACAACCTGACTTCATCCACAGCTAAACTAACATATTCTCATTACACTAAATGATCACAATATCAACCACGTGAACTGTTAACGTGCACACAAATCTAAAAATAAAACGTGTAAACATGTGTAGAGGTGTAGGGTATGTATTTAAATCCAAGAATTTTCCTAGTGCTTTGTGAACAGTCTACATTTTATTTAAAGAGAGATGTCAGCTCTTCATTTTCTGTGCTCTGAACTATATTTGTAAAAAATGACTGATAATTATCAGAGTAATTCATCTTTTATAAATTAATGAAGAAAACTAAGATGAAAAATTCTAAATTAGAGTTTTATTTGTATTTAAAAATACATTGGAAATTCAGCATATGCCCACAATCAAGCTTATTTTCAATGCACATTACTTAAATTTCGATGACATGGTTTGTTCTGACAAGTGCTTTTTCAATCTGAACACCAAAACAGTGACCTCCTGTAGGTTCCCCTGGCTCTGTGCCGATGATGTATATTGCTTCCTTGTTCATGGTGATGGATGGGGTCCATCTGTCTTTTATCACCTGAACAGTTTTCCGACCATAGTGATAGGAACTGTAAGCTGACACAGCCGTGGTGAAGGCTGTACAACATCACAGAATCTGAAGATGAATGCTGTCAGCATAATTGAAAACTGGAGCTGCCAATGAAGCTGCCACCGAGATGAACCGCACTGCTGTGCTTACCTTGCTGATGAATGTTGGTTTTAACCTAGCAGTGGCAGAGCAAGGATCGAAATATGTAGCAAGTGTCGGTGGTGTTGGCAGAGTTCGATATCCGACATAAAACCAGCAGCTATCAACATTACATCTCTTGAAATTATCATGTAAGTAAGTGGAACTGGAATAAGATCTGCATAGGTGAAGCTAATATATAAGATACTGGTAAGTATTTTATCAGCAAGTGGATCAAGAGCACTTCCCAAAGCTGGTTTTTGATTGGCCCAGTTTCGAGCAATAAATCCATCCAACAAATCAGCCCAGCTGATGCAAATACTCCTAGTGCAATATTAAAATCTTCTTCCATAATCAAATAGCCCAAAACTGGGGCCAGGCCAATTCTCGTCATTGACAACATACTTGGGATAGTCCATGGGTTTTCATACAGGCTGGCGACACTCGCCGGGCCTCACCGGCCGCCTGGGGCCTCCACAGCGCGCCCCCTCCAACCACGGCCCGGGGCCGCCTTCCCCACGCCGGAGCAGTGGTTCCGCAGGCCAGTTCCCCCGTCAGCCTCAAGCTGAACACCAGCGCTCCACCAGGTGGCCCAGGCAGCAGGGCGCACACAGCAGCAGGGCCCTGCGGGTGCGCCCCTTGCCCAGATGCGCCCCCTGCACCCATGCGGCGCTGCGCAGGGCACCCCACCAACCCTGTTTATCTGAGAATGTTATCTTTTTTTCCCATACGAAGGATAATCTTGCCAGGTTTAGAAATCTTGTTTGAAATTGCTTTCCATTTCTGATTTTGACTATACTTCCCCATTCTTTCCTTGCTTGTATTGTTTCCAATAAGAGGTCCAGTGTTAACCTGATGGGATAACCTTTGTAAGTAACTTCAGTTCCTCTCTTGCCAATTGTAAGTCTCTTGTCTTTGTCTGTGGTTTTGGCCAATCTTTCTGTTATGTCCTTGCCGCAGATCTTCTTGGGTTGATTCCATTTGGGGTCTTTTGTATTTCTTGGGTCTGGATATTTGAATGCCCCTCTAGATTTGGAAAGTTTTTTTCCAGGATTTCATGGAATAAATTGTCAATGATCTTATTATTTTCTTCACCTTCTGGGATACTAATTATTGGATGTTTGTGCACTTACTGGTATCTAGTATTTCTTGTATATTGTACTCATTTTTCTTGGTTGTCTCCTCAGTCTTTTTCATAATTTTTCTGAGTCACAGGTTTTGTCTTCCTCATTTTAGATTCAATCCTCTGGTGATCTAATCTGCTTTTAATACATTCAAGGGAGGTTTCTATTTCCTATATCACAGTCTTCATCTCTAGCAATTCTGTCTGATTCTTTTTATAGTGTCTATTTATTCTTTCAAATTATGAAAGAACTTCCTCATCTCTTGGAGCTCGTTGTGTCTTTTCTCTTGCATCTCATTTAGTTTTGTCACTATAAATATTCTGAATTATTTACCTGACATTGTAATGAGTTCCATTGTGTTGTGTGTGGATGATGAATAATTGATGTTTTCCCTTGAGGAAGAGATATTTTGTTTTGCTAGTTGCTCATATTTCTTTAGCTTCTGCAATGATTTCCAGTCATCTGGGCATTTACATGTTCCTTCCTAAGTTCTCTGAGTTAATTCTGAACATACAAAGGCATGTGGGAGAAAGCGATTGGGGATCTCTCTGTTGCTCACCTCCCTGATGCTCACCAGCAACCTGCATTGTTGGCACTGGACTTGGATGATTCAAAGTCACCCCACATGGCATTCTCCCAGGAATGGATGTCCGGATGGGGCAGGAAGGGACAAAAGATCTTCTCAAAGTTTCAAGCAACACACCTGAGAGTTCACAGGCAAGTGGGGTGGGGAGGGGGGAATGAACCCTGAGTCTCTTGCACACAGCCTCCAGCTACAAGCAGCCTGACAAGGCCCTCTGCTGGAACAGAGGGGTCAGGGAGGGACAAAAGGTCTTCTCAAAATGCAAAGCAACACACCTGAAAGTTCAAAGTCAAGTGGGGAATCTCTGCTGCACAGCCTCCAGCCACAAGCGGCCTGCTGTATGCCAAGGCCCTCTGCTAGAAGGGATATCTGGATGGGGTGAGCAGGGTATTCTCAAAGTGCCAAGCAACACACCTGAGAGTCCAAAGGTGAGTGGGGAGGGGATGTACCACAGGTCTCTTGCTCACAGCCTCCAGCCACATGTGGCCTGCTGTATTCCTAGGCCCTGCACTGTATCAGATGTCCCAATGCTGTATTAATTAGTTTAAACAACAGTATTGATTTATGATTTCCTCTTAGAAATTGTCAAACTATAGGGGCCAGCAGTTGGCATAATGGCTGTGTCACTGGGCTCCCATGTAGTCAACCGTGGTTCTAATCCCAGACCTGGTAACTTAAATTCACACCGGGTGCATATGCGTGCATGCTCAAGATCCGGAGAGGAGAGTGGAGGAGAAGGGATTGTGGTGTGGCCATCTCCCCTGGGGGGGGTAATTCCTGGCTTTCTGTCTCTCTGTATCTCTCTCTCTCTCTCTTTCTGGTGAGCTCATGCGCCTTATAGCAAAACCTCTCAAAAAAAAAAAAGAAAGAAAGAAATTGCCAAACTATATACTTACATTTCATTAAATTTATAAAGTAAAATAAGATTTTTAAGTATACAAACAGATACATAGAGAAAACAATTTAATGGTTGCCTAAAGAAATGTCAAGGGATGAAATAAAAAGAACTACATGACAGCTTATTTGTCTTAAGAGTATGAAAGTATGAATTGTTTTGGTAAAAGCATCATAAAACTATAGCAACAATTATCTTTTTTTTTCTTTTTTTTTAGAAAGGTTTTTGCTATAGGGCGCGTGCGCTCACCAGACAGAGAGAGAGAGACAGAGAGACAGAAAGCGAGAAATCACCCCCCAGGGGGGGATGGCCATGCCGCAATCCCTTCTCCTCCATTCTCCTCTCGGGATCTTCGGCACACATGCACACGCGCCCAGCGTGAGTTTAAGCCACCAGGTCCAGGACTCAAACCGTGGTTGACTACATCGGAGTCCAGCAACATAGCCATTACGCTAACTGCAGGTCCCACAGCCATTATCTTTTAAAAGAGTTTACCATAGGTTATTTGTACTTGCTGGAGAGAGACAGAGACAGAAAGAGGGGATGTGAGAAATCATCCCCCTGAGGGATGGCAATACCACAATCCCTTCTCCTTCTTTCTCCTCTCAGGATTTTGGGCACACATGCACATGTGTCCAGTGTGATTGTCAAACCTCCAGGTCCAGAACCTGAGCCACAGTCAGCCATGTAGGAGTCCAGTGCTTTAAACACTGTGCCACCTGCTGGTCCTGCAACTATGATTTTTATCAAAGAAACACAATTCTCTCTTGTTGGAGAGAAGGACAGCGATTTCCTGGAGGTACCAGTGGGTATGTCCCTATTACAACTCAATGCTTGGGAGAGTCAAGGGACCTAATTAAGATGGATTCCTCAGTCTTAGATTTGGAGAAAACTGTCTCAGGATTGAATAAGGTATTCCAAATTTAGACTTCTGGAATGGAGAGTTAATGTTGAAGGAGTAATAAGGACTGAATTCACTTGATTTTTTTAACCTTGTCTCTTGAGAACAAAGATCCGGAGGAGAAAGTTAACTTCCTGCTCAGAGCAGTGTCTCCCAGGGAATGTACTCAGGGTTTGGAGTAAGAAGAGGAAAATATGCCTAATAATCAGAGATACAGAGCTACAGTTATCTCTTCCAAGGTTGTCCCTCAGCATTTGCAAACTTGGGCTGGAGAGAATGTGGTTATTTATTTCCCTGTCCTAAGTCTATCTCAAAAACTGATGCCTCACTCCTGGTGTTTTCTTCAGAAACAGAGCTTCAGTTTCCATTGACAGTCTTCCAGGAAGGAAGCCACAATTTCACACAGAGATTTCCCTCTCAGAGATCCTGGTCAGGTGAGAGAGAGCCCAGTGAAATGACAGTAACGAAATATAAAGGGTAAGGCATTTATAATAGAACTAAAAAGAGGATAACAGGCCAGGGGTTGACCAGAGAGTCTGATAGATATCTGAAAGTCTAAAATCATGAGGAGTTATTTTGACAGATGAAATAGTGGTTAAATGCTACAGCCCACAGCAAAGAAGAAAGCAGAAAGGAAAGATACATATTTTTAAAAACAAAACTGTAACTCATATGTGCAACTACTATATGTGTTATAAATTACTATAAAATTATTTTAAAATTCTGTAACTTTTATTTTTTAAAAATCTTGTTCATTCTTATTTATTTATTTATTTTTAATTAGACCAGAGAGGGACAGAAAGAGAGAGAGGGAGAGAGAGAGAGAGAGAGAGAAAGAAAGCAAGCTGCCAGGTCTGTTGCTCGAACCACAGTCAATCACGTGGGAATCCAGTGCCCTTAAACACCACACCACCTGACGGGCCTGTAACTTTTGTTTTATAAAAAAATAAAATTAAAAAAAGAAAACATGACACACAAATCAATATGACAGCTTCTAAACATTTGTTCATGGTTGTGAATGGGATTTCATGTTTTTTTTTTTTTAAACTATGATTGAGGTTGAGTGTATATATATTTCATCAAGATATCAATTAACCTATATTTATTTTATACCACTTTTATATAGTTATCAGCATTTTAAATGATTTTTAACTGATTATGAATTTTGGAATTAACTTTTGGGAGATTTTTTTGGCCATAAAGTTTTATATCTTATTTAAATTTATGTCTATCTTTTAAAAATTATTATTATTTTAAGATTTTTGTTAAAGATATGTGCACTCTCGAGAGAGAGAGACAAAGAGAGACAGAGAGGGGAAGTGAAAAGTCACCCCCCAGTTAGGATGCCCACACTGAAATCTCTTCTCCATCCTCCCCTTAGGATTTTGGGCACTCACACAGCTTTCTCTTGACCGTGATGGTCTATGAACAGTATGTGGCCATCTGTTAAGCCCTGGACTACATCGTCATCATGAACCCCAGGCTCTGTGTATTTCTGGTTCTGTTGTCCTCGATCATGAGTGTCCTGAATTCACTATCAAGTAGTTTAATGGCAATTGCAGCTGTCCTTCTCTACATGTGGACATTCCTCACTTATTTCTGTGAACTTAATCAGCTGGTCCACCTTGTTTGCTTTGACACTTTAATTAATGACATGGTAATGTATTTTGCAGCTAGGGTGTTGGCTGGTGGTTCCTTTATTGGAATCCTTTACTCTTACTCTAAAATAGTTTCCTCCATATGTGCAACCTCATTAGCTCAGGGGAAACACAAAGCATTTTCCACGTGTGCCTCTCACCTCTCAGTTGTCTCCTTATTTTATTGTACAGTTCCAAGCATTTATCTTCATGCTGTGACCAGCCACAGCTCACACTCAGGTGTAACTGCCTCAGTGATGTACACTGTGGTCACCCCCATGCTGAACCCCTTCTTTTACAGTCTGAGGAATAAAGACATGAAGAAGACTTTGAAAAGATATTTTGGAGAGAAGCTATAAGGACTATTTTTCAAGGAGTACCAGTGGTTGCAGGACCATAAGCCTCAAAACCAGATATCATGGTTGTTTAATCAGAGCATGATAATCATGTTCTCAATAATTTTCTTCTTTAGAAAAATAACTTTATTTTTTATAATCAATCACTGTATATCCATTAGAGCATACCAAATGAATTTACCCATAATTAATACACTGTATATTAGCCCAATCATAGATACTACCATACTTGTTATCAACAGGTAAATTTCTACTTTTATGTTCCTTAAAAGTTTTGCTTCCTTCTCTTTCCTCTTTGATTTCTTCCTTCTCATCCTCCACCTTTTCTCACCTTCCTCTTGCACCATCTCTAGTATCCACAATCGTTCTCCATGCTTTTGTACTTCCAATCTTTCAGTTTCTTCCATAGAGTGCAGACATTGGGTATATGTTAAGTGTGAACATAGAGTGTCTCTCTTTCATAGTCTGTCTTGCTTTGCTTAGCTTTAAAACTTCCATATTTGTCCACTTTCTGTCAAATGCTAGTGTCTCATGGTTTTTTACAGCTGAGTAGTATTCCAATGTTCCATCCTTTTTCAGCCCATGCATCTGTTCGTGGACATTTGGATTGGTTGTATGTCTTATCAATTGTGAATAATATCACAATAATGCATGTTTTCAAGTTTTTAAAGGAGGTTTTTGAGTTCTATCAAGGTTTCTGATAAACCTTTCACAGATAATTTTTCTGAAGGTTCTTTTTTTCTTCTATAGTTTCCTTTTCTCTTGTTCCTTGGTCAGCTATGTGTTCCTTTTACATTACTCAAGAACCACATCTGGAATCTACTCAATATTATCCCCATCCACACCCAGGATAAAATCGTTTATCATCTCAACCATAGCCTTGTTTATTTTTTTAATCGTTCTTTTTTTGTCTTTCTTTTTTTGAGAGATTTTTGCTATAGGGCACATGAGCGCAGACACATCTCCCCTCTGGGAAGATGGCCATACCACAATCCCTTCTCTATGCAGTCTCCTCGCAGGATTTTGGGCACAGATGTACATGAACCCAGGGCAAGTTTCAAGGTATCAGTTCCAGGACTCAAACTGTGGTTGACCATGAGGGAGCCCAGTGCTACAACTGTATGCTACCTGCTGGTCCCTATTTTATTATTTATTTATTGTGTTTTTTGTTATAGGGTGCATGCAATCACCAGAGAGAGACAGAGAGAAAAAATGAGAAATCACACCCTTCCCCAAGGGGATTGGTCACACGGCAATCCCTTCTCTTCCATTCTTCTCTTATGATTTTTGCCATGCATGCACATGCCTGGTGTCTTTTTTCAAGCTGCCAGGTCTGGGACTCAAACCATGGCCAGTCATGTGGGAGTCCAACACTTTAACCACTCTACTTCTTGTTGCTCCTCCTAGTTATAGGGTTTTCAACCTGGTTCTCATATTTATTGGAAGCTGTTGGGGGCACTTCTAAGAAGAGGGGACATCTGACAAAAAATTAAAAAATAAAAAAGTGGCAATGAGGTGAAGTGAGACATAGAAATTTGCAAAGGGAGGGAAAACAGGCATAACATCCACTGTGAATATCCTAAACTTGGGGGTTAAAGAGACATGGAAGCCACTGGAGATTCCAAGGTAATCAGGAGGGTCAGTATGTTGTGGTGTGAAAGAATCCATACCAGTTTGCCTTTTCCTTTTCAGTACACACACCTGGTATGCACACATGCCCGTGAGTCTGGTTATGGTGGCCAGGGGTAGATTACTGTATAAAGACCCAATTGGGTTGACCTAGATTGTGGTGTGGTGGTTAAGGTGACTGAATCCCACATGGCCAACTGCACAGTTCAATTCCTGGACTGGGTAGCTTGAGGAACATGTTAGGTGTGTGTGCTCCAATTTCTAAGAGGAGGGAGAAATGGAGGAGAAGAGATTGTGGCATGATCGTTCTCCATGTGGCTGGGGGTGGTGGTGGATTTTCTCATTGTTCTGTCTCTTTGTACCTCTCTGGCAAGTAGACACACTTTCCTAATAGTCAGGTTTCATAACCACTAAGTCCTTATTTATACATAACAATTTTTTTGAAATATAAAATGCATCTAATACCATTTTTTTGCACTCTATTACTGTGTATCTTTACAGTACTTCAAATTAATTTTCCTGTCATGAATACACCATATATTAGTTCAGTCAAAGATACTACAATACACAGTATAATCAGATTTCCTTCCATTTGGGGTCCCTTAAATGTTTTACTTCTTTCTTTTCCCTTGATTCCCTCCCTTTAATCCTCCACCATTTCCCACCTTCCTCCCTAACTGTCTCTAGTATTACCATTGCCCTCCATGCTTTTCTACCTTCCAGTCTTTCACTTTCTGCCATAGAGTGCAGACATTTGGAACATATTGAATGGGAACATACAGTGTCTCCCTTTCATAGCCGGTATTGCTTTGCTTAGCATTATTATTAACTATAGTCACCATTTGGTGAAGTAGATCACTAACATGTATTCCTTCATTCCAAGAGAAACTTTATACCTTTAATACATTTTCCTTTTTTTTTTTTTTTCCAGATTTTTGCCATAGGACACATGTTTGCCAGAGAAAGACAGATGCAGAGAGAGAGGGAAAGCAAGAAACACACCCAAGAGAGAGGGCTATGCCACACTCCCTTTGCCATTCTATTCACAGGACCCTGGGCATGCACACACATATGCCTGGTGTGTCTCTCAAGGATCTAGGTCCAGAACTCAAACCACAGAGTTGGCCATGTGAGATTCAGCACCTCAACCACCATGACAACTTCTGGCTCAAAAATGTTGTACCTTTTAACAAACATTTCCCCTTCCTAATTTTTTCCAGTATCCCCCAGCCTCTGATAACCGCCTACTACTCTCTGTTTATATGAGATCAACTTATATTTAGATACCACCTAAAAGTGAGGTCATTTATCTTCCTGTGCCTAGCTTATTTCACTTAGCATGAGAAAGATCCTGGGTTCAAGCCCCTGGATTTCCCTGAGTACACTGGCTATGCACATGTTCCTATTAACCAAGCCAGTGGAGACTGGGGATGGATCACATGTGAGAGCCCTGCTGGAATGCCTTTCTCTCTTTCTCTCTCTCTCTCTCTCCTTTCTCTCTCTCTCTCATAAAATAAAAAGTCTTTAAAGACAAGGGAGATACAAATATTTTTTATAAACTGAATATTCTCTAAGTATCCAGAACTCAGACTGACTTCCCTGAGGACACTGATATAGAGAAAAAGGTGATTTTTCCTACTGATTCTCTGTCCCCACAACTAGGTTATAAATCAAGTGATACAGTTTTTATTATTCCACCTTTAATTCTTTTGCCAACCTCCACTTATCTTCCCTTTAATTCAAGTTTTATCCAAAGCCTAAGACTATGGGACCTGTCTTGGTTAGGTTCCTACAGTTTTCAAAACACTAAACCGTGTTGGGGAGGGCTGGCAGGTGGTGTAGTGGTGAAGACACTGGATCCCCTAGGGCCAAATCTGCATTTTGAGTCTGGGACATGGTGACCTGAAAAACAAGTCAGGCAAGTGACATGCATACCCAAAATCCCAAGAGGAGAGTGGAGGAGAAGGGATTGCAATGTGGCCATCTGCCTTGGAGGGGTGTTCTCACATTCCTCCCAATACTTGGCTCTCTGGCAAGCACACAAACTCTCTAGATAAATAGATAAATTAGTAAGTATTTTTTATAAATAAAATAGAATTCAGCTCGTGGGTAGAGACCCAAGGTCCAGGAACAATTTTCCAGTAGGGCTACAAAATGGTGGTGGGCACTCTCTCAAGCAGTGGCTGTCCATAAGTTTCTCCTCATTCTGGTCTCCATCCATGTGGTCTCGACCTGCCTCATCCCCTCTCCTTGTAGACACAACAGAACTCAATCACAAGAGCTCCACCCTAGAGATTTTATCTTACCCAATGCATCATTTGGAAAAAGAGACCATGAGGAGGTAAAATTCTCACTTAACATCTTAACAATACAGCCATGGCTCAACACATGAAATTTTGGGAAACACCCACTCACCATTCACCAAGACTAAATTCCAAAATGTGGAAATTTAGGGGAAAAACCATTATCTGGAAGATACCAAGCAGTTAAGGTGACAATACAGAAAATAAAATTGTGAGTTAAGGATGATGTGTGTGATAATATCTTTGGAATAATGTGTGCTGTATTAATGCTGGGAGAATTCCTTTTGTATGCCTCAAAATATACAGTAATGAAATGTAAGTAAAACAAAAATAAATTAAAAAATATTTTAAAAGAAAATAACTATGGAGGCATAAGCAAAAATCTATAGTCTCAGATATTCTCATACTAAAAGGTTATTTAAATGTTCTTAGTTACCAAGTGTAGTATTTTCCATATGAATAGTACAACTGTAGGGGCTGGCAGGTGGCAGGGTGGTAAAGGTGCAGATCTCTCACATAGCCAACCACGGTTCAAGTCCTGGACCTGGAGGCCTACTTTCTCACTTTCCCTCTCTCTTTCTCTCTCTGGTCAAATTAAAAATGAATGAATTATTTAAAAAATAAATTAAAAAAGAGAATAGCATACAATTGTCAAATATTTCTTCCATAATATTTAAGAAAAAGGAAAACAGTGTAATCACACAAGCTTCTTGAGAACTATCCCTGTAAGAAAGAAAAGCTTTATTGAGATATAATTCACATACCAGAAATTCATGTTCTTCCATGTCATGAATGGGAATTTGTAAATATTTCTGATCCAAGATTGGGAAAAACTGTGAGAATTTAGGAAAAGAACAGTGGAAAAAAATCTTAGACAATGGAAAGAAAAGAAAGCATAGTAAAATGAGTTGTTCAAGTGGCATAGAGGAATGAAAGTCAAAGAAATAGAAATTACAAAAAATAAATCAAAAGAGCAAGTTTTACTTCCACAATCTCAATTTTCTGCTCCAGGGCTTTGAGTCCCACAGTCATGGGAACTTCTTCAGTCTCTGTTCAATTGACCTTTTCATAGTTTCCTTCCCAGAGTTTATTTAAGAGCCCTCTTGGGGGAACCAGCAGCTAGTGTAATGGCTATGTCGCTGGACTCTCACGTAGTCGACCACGGTTCGTGTCCCGGACCCGGTGGCTTAAAACTCACGCTGGGCGCGTGTGCATGCGTGCCCAAGATCCCGAGAGGAGAATGGAGGAGAAGGGATTGCGGTGTGACCATCCCCCCTGGGGAGTGATTTCTTGCCTTCTCTCTGTCTCTCTCTGTTTGTCTGGCGAGCGCACGCACCCTATAGCAAAAACCTCTCCCCCTCCCCCACAAAAAGAGCCCTCTTTATGTCTTTATTCCTCAGACTGTAGATGAAGGGGTTCAGCATTGGGGTGACCACAGTGTACATCACTGATGCTGTTGCACTCCAGTGGGAGCTGTGGGTAGCACCAGCACTAAGGTACACACCCATGCTTGTACAATAAAATAAGGAGACAACTGAGAGGTGAGAGGCACAGGTGGAAAATGCTTTGTGCTTCCCTGAGCTGATGAGATTGCACGAATGGAGGATACAATCTTAGAGTAAGAGTAAAGGATTCCAGCGAGGGGACAACCGGCCAGAAACGCTGCAACAAGATAGATCACCATGTCATTAAGAAAGGTGTCAGAAAAGGCAAGGTGGACCACCTAATTAAGTTCAAGAAGTGGGGAATTTCCAAGTGTGCACAGGACAGCCGCAGCACCATCGCACTTTGTAACAAAGAATGCGGGCCACTGATAATGCCAAAGACCAGAATCAACTGTTCACACAGCTGGGGGTTCATGATGACTGTGCAGTGCAGGGGTGACAGATGGCCACGAACTGGTCATAGGCCATCGCCGTCAGGAGAAAGTCATCCAACCCTGCAAAAAACAATAAGAAGTACATCTGGATGATGCAACCTGCATAAGTAGTAACTTTGCTCTGTGTCTGGATGTTCACTAGCATCTTCGGGATGCTTGTGGAGGTGAAACAGATGTCTACGAAGGAGAGAAAGGAGAGGAAGAAGTACATGGGTGTGTGCAAGTGGGAGTCTGAGACGGTGAGCAGAATGATGAGCAGGTTTCCAAATAGAGTGATCAGATACATGGAAAGAAAAATGCCATATGTGAGGGGTTGCATTTCTGGTTGTTCTAAAAATCCCCAAAGAAGAAATTTTGAAATTCGTGTTTCATTTTCTTTTTCCATGAGGTGGAGATGACTACAACAGAGAGAAAAATAACAAGAATAATTTTCATAGAGGTGGATATTACATCATTGAAATTCCACAATTAGTATTTTATAATTCGTAAATTCTTTTTTTAAAAATATTTTCTGTGTGAATTTGGCTCTGTTTTTTAGGATTCCCTGTTCTATTTCATTATTTATTTCCATCAGTCTTCAGCCTCTTTCCCATAGGTCATTATTTTACAGTTTTAATAAGAATTTTTTCATGCATTTGAGGAATATATATTTAATGCCAACCATGTTCCAGACACTATCTAAGAAATCAGTAGAGGGTGCTAAAATAAAACAAAAATTGGTACAATCTGATGATGGAGAAATATATATATATATATATATATATATATATATATATATGTAAAGAAATAATTGTGACATGAGAGATGATGACAACCATTCTTTTTTTTTTTGGGGGGGGAGAGGTATTTGCTATAGGGCATGTGTGCTTGCCAGAAACACAGAGAGGGACAGAGAGATAGAAAGCAAGAAATCACCCCCTGGGGGGATGGCCACGCCACAATCCCTTCTCTTCCATTCTCCTCTTGGGATCTTGGGCACGTGTGTACACATGCCTGCCGTGAGTTTAAGCCACCGGGTCTGGGACTCGAACCGTGGTCAGCTACATAAGAGTTCAACGATATAGCCATTATGCTAACTGCTGGTCCCATGACAACCATTCTAACAAAAACAAAACATGCTGGATCCCACGTGGCCAACTCTGTGTCAAGTATCAAACCCAGGAGGTTGAAAAACAAGCTGGGTATGTGCACGCATGTGGACAATGAAAAGAAGGGAGTGCGCATGGTCGCCCCCCTGGGGATGATTTCTCACTTTATCTCTGTCTGTCTCTCTGTTTCTCTCTAGTGAGGGGGAAAAATGTAAAATTAATAAAATGACAAAAAGCAAATAGCAGATAGGCGGTACTATTAGGTCATCAGGAAAGTTGTGATGTGTTTTTCTGCTTTTTTATGCAAAAATGTGCCATGACTTGCCACAGAACCCAATTTTTTAATTTTATTATCATCATATTCTTCTTTATATTACATTGAATTACATATAACTTTACAGTGTATTACATTGCTTTTTCAAAAGGGAATGCCATGCATGTCAGTCAGTACAGAGACATTAATCTCCCCGCTTCAACATTCAATATCTTTTCTATGTTTTCCCCAATCATTATTATTATTCTAATTATTTTTTAAAACAGTCAATTGCTATTTCTCATTTTGCTTGTACAAATACTTTGCCCATCATGAAATACTTCTCAGACGAATCCAGTTGCGAATATTATACATGTCAACATGAACAGTTAATAAGCCATATCTGTTTCTCACTAACGTCTTGCCTCTCTATTGTTCATTTTCTATTTTTTTCTATCCTCTTCTCTTTACTTCCTCCATTCCACACTGTCCTATTCTCATTCAGTACCTTCACTGCTTTTATGTCCTCCAATTTTTTGCTCTCTATCATAGAGTGCTGATAGTCAGTATATATTGAGTGGATACATACAATATCTTTCTTTCATAGCCTGGCTTGTGTCTATTAAGTGTGTTGTTTGCTCCCTGAATCCCTCCCTTCCGCCCTCAATTACTCATTCCCATTATCTCTCCCATACTGTCTCTAGTATCTGCAGTTGCCATCCCTGCTATTATACCTTCCAGTTCTTTCAGTTTCTTTCTTTTTTTTTTTTTCAATTATCAGCTCATACAGTTTTTAACAATAGGGAGCATAGATTTATTCAGGGTTGGATTAAGGGTGGGTCTCGGGCAGTTCCACAATTGTAGGTGAGTCTCCATGGAATACAGTTTCAGGAAAGCGGTTCTGGAAAGCAGAGGTGATTATCAGTTGATGTGGCACAGCATCCATCTTGTGATTACTGGGAATGGTGTTGTGGGGATCTGTAGCATGAGTCATCCTCAGGTATCTGACTTCCTTAAGAATGGTAGAGTAGTTCTTGTTTTTCCCTGAGGTAATGCAGGGATGGTAACCATCATCTTCTCACTGTCCACAGGCAGGGAAAATCCTCCTATACAATATATTTCTCAAGTGGTTTAAGATAGCTAAAGTTTCTTTCTGTTGCTTGTAGTTGCAAGTTCTTAATCCTAGTTTTCTGCTTCAGTTTGCTGCCTGTGGCTGGCGGCCACGTGCAGGTGCAGGCCTGGTGGCCACATGCAGGTACAGGCCCGGGGGCCATGCGCAGGCCCGGGGGCCACACGCAGGCCCGGCGGCCACGTGCAGGCGCAGGCCCGGCAGCCACACGCAGGCCCGGCGGCCACGCCCAGGCCCGGCGGCCACGTGCAGGCGCAGGCCCGGCAGCCACACGCAGGCCCGGCGGCCACGCCCAGGCCCGGCAGCCACGCACTGGCCTGGCCCGCCACGCCGGGGCACGCAAGGCGCAGAGCCCCAGCCCGCCGCCAGAACCCAATATTTTTATAAGTATAATTTTATCTCCTGGATGCCATTTTTATAGGGGTTCTTGGAAAATCAGTTAGCATTTGATGAGAGATCTCTTTCATAGACTGGCTGGCTTCACTTAGCCATAAATCTCCCATATTTGTCCGCTTTCTGTCAAACCTAAGATCTCATTTTTTTTTTTATGACTGAGTGAATAGGATGGGGAAATTAATTTTGTATGCTATAATGATATACAGTAAATGAATGTAAAATTAATAAAAGTAAATAAAATAAATGAAGAGAGATCTCAAATAAAAGAGACTGGCTCCACAAGGTTATCTGGAGAAATTTCAAACAACTGGACTCAGGACTCAAACTGCAGAGCTGGTCATGTAAGATCCAGCTGCGTTAAGCACCATGCTACGTGGCAAGCCCATGTCCCGCATTTTAAAATAAAAATGTTGAACATAAAGAAGGAAAAATTCTTCATGTACTCAGGAAGTCCTTGAGAGAGTGTGATAAGGAGAAAGCTTCCTTCTTTTTGGAGGCTGTCCAACTCTGGTTTATCCCTTGATGTACAGACTAATAATAGAGTAGCAAAAACAATTTATCTGAAAGAGAAAAGAGAGATAACTCTACAGAGATGCCTACAGACTGAACACCTCAGTAAAAACAATGAGTAAAGGAATAAACTCAAAATTCATAAAAGGGAAATTTTAGAAAGTCCAATGAAATCAGACGATTTTAAAAGATGAAATAATAAAAGATTTCAATAAACGATATTAAATGCAGGACTATAAGATCAGAAAGCCAGGCTTTGACTCTTAGACTCACCACGTATTAGTGGTTGAAGAGTCTACTGTACTATTTTTTATCATATTTTTGCCATGGGTATGCACACTTGCCAGAGAAAGACAGAGACAGGCAGAGGGAAAGTAAGAAATAACTCCCCAGTAGGAATGGCCATGCCACAATTCCTTCTCTTTCAATCTCCTTTTGGGAATTTTTGGCACACAAAGGCATGTGCCGGGTGTGAATTTCAAGTAGCCAGGCCCAGGACTCAGACTACGATCAGCCATGTGAGAGTCCAGTGCCTTAACTACCACACCATCTGCTGGCCCTGAACTATTCTAAATGCACATGTATTCACCTTTACAGTAGGGATAATGATAAGCATCCTTTTAAGCAGGTCAGCAGATACAATCCCAATATATATATGCATATAAACCTTAGCGTAGTTCTTTTCTGTTAGTAAATGAATGGTTATCCCTGGAGAGGAGATGAGGCTATTTTACTTCTGGTTCTCAACATCTTCATTACTTCCCACCTCACGGTGTCCAGCCTCATAGCTTTAGTGCAGTTCCCAGTCTTCTCAACTATCCCAAGCTGGAGAAGAATACTCACCCTACACCATTTTTTTTTTAAAGGAATGTAAAGTGACTAAATGAGGGTAATTAGTATATTTGTCATTTCCAGCTGGCGGCTCTTCAGCCTGATATTCACATTGACCCTGAGCTCTTTCTTTTTTTCTTTTTGGAGAGGTTTTCGCTATAGGGCGCGTGCGCTCGCCAGACAGACAGAGGGAGACAGAGAGACAGAAAGTGAGAAGTCACCCCCCAGGGGGGATGGCCACGCCACAATCCCTTCTCCTCCATTCTCCTCTTGGGATCTTGGGCACGCACGCACACGCGCCCAGCGTGAGTTTAAGCCACCGGGTCCGGGACTTGAACTGCAGTCGATCACGTGGGAGTTTAGCGACATAGCCATTACACTAACTGTTAGTCCAAGAGCTCTTTCTGTATTACAGAGATAAGAACCCAAACGTCCTGCTTAATCCATCTTTTCTCCTCCATGACTCCGAACCAGAAAACGAGGTAAAATTCTATAGCCTCAACCACCAGGCTATCAGTGTCCCAGCCCTCCTTGATAGTAACAACAAATTCAACAATTTTCTGTTTATCTAAATTAAATTTAAAAAAGAAACCTTTTACTCCATGTTGTATACTGTAAAGTTGTACAGTGATTAAATGCAAACAAAAATTCTAAAAGTCTCTATTAAAGTCACATCATTTTAAAAAAATATGGGCCAGCAGGTGGCGTGGTGTTTAAGGTGCTGGATTCCCACGTGGCTGATCATGGTTTAAGTCTGAGACCTGGTGACTTACTGTGTTTCTCTCTCTCTCTCTCTCTCTCTCTCTCTCTCTCTGAGTACATGTGCCCTATAGGAAAATGAGATGATAATAAATAAATAAATAATTAATTAAGTAAATAATTCTAATAGAAGAGAGAAATTTTTTTCCTAATAGAAATTAAGGGCAAATACTGGAAATGACAAATATACTAAGTACCCTCATTTAGTCACTACACATTCATTTTTTTAAAAGAAAAATTTTAAAGAAATTGGTGTTGGGTGAGTATTCTCATTGGAGAATGATGGGGAGGTTTGTGACAAAGCACTCACCAAAGGTGAGGGCCATGCTGCAATCCTTTCCCCTCCATTCTCCTCTCAGTATTTGGGCATGCATGTGCATATGGACAATGTGTTATTCAAGCCACTGGGTCTGGGACTTGAACCATGCTGTCAGCCATATGAGATCCAGTTGCCTTAACACCCATGCCACCACTTGACTTCATGTATTCTTTTTTTTTTTTTTGCATGATATTCTTGCACTTAAAGATCACATTGCTTGCCACAGATATGTACAACTATTATATGCTAATTTTATTTAAAAAAGGTTAATGCTCTGTGACAAATTATTCAGCTCTACCTTTACTCTGCCCCTTCCCAACCTACACAGATCTCTCAAATTTGAGTTTTGCCTTCACAAAAAGTCAGAGCTTTAATGCTTACCTTTACGTATCCGTATACACTTCTCTCTGCTTGGAATTTCTCCCAATGGTCTATTTGAAATATTTTATCCCTTATCCCTTCATTTACACTTTAAAGACACTATGGTCAGCTCTCTAATGGGTCTTTTTTATTTCTTTGTTTGTTTTTGGATTTTTTTTTTTGAGCGATTTTTGCTATGGAGCTCATGCACTTGCCAGAGAGACAGAAAGCTAGAAATCACCCCAGGGTGGATGGCCATACTGGAATCCCTTCTCTTCCATTCTCTTCTTGGGATCATGGGCACGCACACACACACACCCAATGTGAGTTTTAAGGTTGCTGGGTCTGGGTCTCACTCTCCCTTTCTCTCTCTGTCTCTCTCTCTCTGTTCAAAAATGGAAGAATTAGGAGAAGAAGAAAAGACATTTTTTAAAATTAAAAATGAATAAATCTAAAAAAATAAAGTAGTAAAAACAATAACAATTAAAAAAAAAAAAAGATCAGTCACTGCCTAGCAGGGAGAAGCAGCAGAAATGAAGAGCCCGAAAAGGAGGCAAGTTGTAGAGAGAACAGGCAGCCAGCCTGGGGCAGGCCCCACACTGGAAAGATGCTTTTTTGATCCACATCACTCACCGTGATATCCTCACATCGGCCCAGCTCCCTGCCCCAGTTGTTTTTTTATACCTACTCCATGTGGTCCATATGGACCATGTTTATTCTTATATGATACAATAGCAGATGAGGCAGGCTATTTTCTCACTTTTCTTTGCAGCATCTTTTTATTTTTTAAGAAATTATGTATTTAATTTTATTATTATTATTATTATTATTATTATTTTAATTTGTTATAGAGCATGTGTGCTCACCAGAGAGAGAGAGAGAGAGAGAGAAAGCAAGCCACCAGGTCCGGGACTCGAACCACAGTCAGTGGACTCAACCCACACTCCCCATGTGGGGAGTCCAGCGCCTTAACCACCACGCCAAGCACTGGCCCTTATATTTACTTTTTGGCTTTGCATTTTGATCTCTAAGTGCAAAGGAAACATTTAAAAAGATCTAAAGTTAAAAAGCAGTGGGAGGGGCTCGGGCTTTGTACACTGAGCCGCCTGCAGGTCCTTTAACAATGGGCAGCTCCAGTGCCCTGGCGCTGGGCCCGAGCTGAGGCCAGCACTTCGCAGCTGACCAGGTTCGCAGCATGAGCAGCACCGGCGGCCCCCACACGCCCACCGGGCTGGGGCTGTGAGGTTGCAGTTCCCACTGGACTTGCTGCGTTTGGCCAGGCGCGCCGCCGAGGCCCATGGAGCTGGAGGGGCAGTGGTGGTGGGGACAGCTGGCCGCCGATATCCGGCCGCCGATGTCCACCAAGCGCTTCGGTACAAGGAGCTGAAGTTGCCTTCCTACAGACGCCAGTCCCCTCAGCTAAGTCCCCGAAGGTATTTTGCTGACTTGATTGCCATCGTGAGCGCTTCAAGCTCTGCCCCTCTGCCCGAGACCTGGCTGTCTATCTGCCGGACCTGTTTATGGATCACTATTGACATCTCTATCCAGCAGCTGCATCTAGTTGTTTCCTGTCTGCTTCTAGCGAGTCAATTTGAAGAAAAAGACGACAGTGTGCCTAAGCTGGAGCAGCCCAACAGCCTGGGCTGCATGAGTAATACGAATCTGGTATTAAACAAACAGAATTTGCTGCATATGCAACTATTACTGTTAGAAACCTTCAGAGTGGAACCTCTGCCTTCCAACAGCTGCCCATTTCATCGAGTATTATCTCTAGGAGGCAATACAGGAAACCGATCTTCACGACGGCTGGCCAATGATTTGCTTGGAAAAAACTAAGCTCTACATGGCCAAATACGCAGATTCCTTCCTGGAAGTATCCTGCAAGTAGCTGCTGCATGTGTGGCTTCTTCAAGGATTATTCTTCGCCTTTCTCCAATGTGGCCTGCAAGACTACATCGTCTTACTGCTTACTCTTGGGATTTCTTAGTGCAGTGTATTGATTGCTCATGATAATGACGTGAAAGAAGCAAACAGCGAGGACAGGCAGGACCTCAGTCAGAACAACTCAGTGTGTTCTAGGTGGCCTCCCAGCCCTCACCGCCTGTTCACTTCTAGCAGCCTCAGTATCTCCACCAGACCCATCAGACTGCACTGCAGTCTCATCACCCGTGTCAGAACAGCCGAGCTGCCAGCAGATCGTCTGTACCACACACACCTCTTCTTACACACTACAGACGAGCCCAGCTGGCTTCCAGACGGGTGTTCAGGGCTTTGGCCACGTGCAGACTGGCGTTGGGATGTCTTTGGCCATACCAGTCGAAGTTAAGCGCTGCCTGTTTCCTATAACAGGAGCTATCAGATTAATGAGCATTACCCTTGTATTACTCCATGCTTCGAAAGGTGATTACATACAGAGGTCGTGACACACCCAGACTGTTCTGTGACTTGAAGCTTTGGGGCAGGCTTCTTAGAAACTCTTCTAAAGGAAAGGGTTCCAAATGACATCGGAACTCTTCAGGTACCCGTACCAAGAAGGCTGACTATCCCTTTCACTGTACGATGAATACCTGGAAGATCTAAGCAAACACAGGTGCATGTCACACCCTATTTCAACAGATCTCTTTATACAGGTGTTCAAGCCCCAGCTGATGGTCCAAATATTTCAGAAATAGTCAATACTACAGAAAATTTGGACAGACTGCAATTTGCCATTTTGAGATTTGACCTGTGGAAAGCTCTGGGCCTAATGCTGGCTTCTATGCTAAAGACTAATGTTTATTTGTAGACTTGCCAAACAGTCTTTTATGAAGGAAAGTAACAGAATTAATTTTTTTTCCATTTTGGTATCTTTTATTTAGAATTTTTTAAAATGCAAATTCTAAGAATATTTTGTAGTCAAATATATTTCTTTTCACTGTATTTTTTTCAGAGTCTTGCTTTTATTTTTTTCCCCTATTATTTTTTTTGTCTTTTATTTTACTTTCTCAGATTAATTAAATTCACATTTTACATAAAGTCCCCATTATGATATATACAATATACATAAATATATATAGTTTTCAACAGAGAATTCTACATTTTTTTGGTGTTAAATGATTCTTCCCTTTGCCCCTCACACCCACTTTCTACCACCCACTCCCTACCACCCACTCCCCTCCCTTACAGCCTCTGGTATCTACATTTATCCTTTCCGCTATCATATCATCAGATCTTTCTCCTTCTGCCAGAGTGCTGATATTTTATTTTTTTTTCATTGCACATCTTTACAGTGTACAGCATGGTTTTTCCCAGCATGAGTACAGTGCACATTAGTAAAGACAATGATATTACCATATACATTATCATCAACAGACCACTTTTCATTTTTGTGTCTATTAAGTGTGATGTTTGTTCCCTGAATCCCTCCCTTCCGCCCTCTATTACTCATTCCCATTACCTCTCCCATACTGTCTCTAGTATCTGCAGTTGCCATTCCTGCTATTATACCTTCCAGTTCTTTCACTTTTTTTTTTTTCCGATTATCAGCTCATAAAGTTTTTTACAATAGAGAACATAGATTCTATTCAGGGTTTGGTTAAGGGTGGGTCTCGTGCAGTTCCGCAATTTGTTCTGGTAAGCAGAGATGGTTATCAGTTGATGCGGCACAGCATCCATCTTGGGATTACCGGGAATGGTGGTGTGGGGATCTGCAGCGTGAGTCATCCTCAGGTATCTGGCTTCCTTAAGAATGGTAGAATAGTTCTTGTTTTTCCCTGAGGTAATGCAGGGCTGGTAACCATCACCTTCTCACTGTCCATAGGCAGAGAAAATCCTCCTATACAATATATTTCTCAATTGGTTTAAGACAGCTAAAGTTTCTTTCTGTTGCTTATAGTTGCACATTCTTAATCCTTCAGTTTGCTGCCCGCGACCGGCGGCCACGCGCAGGCCCGGGGGCCACGCACAGGCGCAGGCCCGGTGGCCACGCGCAGGTCCGGTGGCCACGCGTGGGCGCAGTCCCGGCGGCCACGCGCAGGCCCAGTGTCCACACACAGGCTCGGAGGCCACGCACAAGCGCAGTCCCAGTGGCCACACGCAGGCCCGGCGGCCATGCTCAGACTCGGCAGCCACTCGCAGGCTCGGGGGCCATGCGCAGGCCCGGCGACCACGTGCAGGCGCAGGCCCGGCAGCCACACTCAGACCCGGCGGCCACTTCAGGCCCAACGGCCACATGCCAGCTCCGAGCGCGCGAATGTGCCCGGACCCAGCGCCACCTCCCGCTCGCCCACCCGGCCAGAGAAAGGAAGGATGGTGACCTCGGCCGGTCTGCACCGCCAGCCCGCATCGGCGCCGAGTGCGGGACACACCCAGCGCCGGAGAGGCAGCGGGGGCCGGGCGGTCCGGGCTGCGGCACATGGAGCAGAGGAGAACGCCGGGCCCCGCGCCCACCCGGCCCAGCGCAGTGCAGGCGCCCACACCCAGAATTAATTTTTGAAGAGGTCCTTTTTTTTATTATCCTACAGTTTTGAGTTTTGTTGATATACAGATGAATTTTTGACTAAGCATAAACTCATAAATTGCTGTATCAAATGTGTGCAGTTAAAAAGATTTTAGATGATGAACTATAACTTCCTGTCATTAATAGTATAGGTATCTGAATTTACATACTAAAGTTAAGGGTGAAGTAGATCTGTTATCCTAAATGATGGTCATAATTCTTTGCTTTTTGTTCTTTCTCTAAGTGACCAACCTCAGATCTTTAGAATGAAAAGACATTTAACTCAGGGAATTTGTTCTACTTGGAAACACTTAACTGTAATGCAGCATGCTTTGGGAGTGCTATGGTATGAACGACCTTTGTAACCTAGGGTGAAGTGTTCCTGCTAGGGTAGGGTGTGCTTTCAAATGAGAACGTTCTGTTGTAGCTCAGAAGGAAGCAGTGGTTATGATTCCTGATACGTATGTAGGTTTGTACTTCTCAGTGCAATCAATGATCTGTACGCAGATTTCGTATTACTCTAAAAAAAGTTTTTTTCACAAGGGGGTCTAGCTATAAAATGTCAGTGCTAGAACAGAGCCCTGCAGGTTTGTTTCGGAGCAGAGTGTGGCCAGGTGGCTCTCAGGCTGTGCTAGAACAGAGCCCTGCAGGTTTGTTTCAGAGTGCAGTGTGGCCGGGGTGGCTCCCGGGCTGTGCTAGAGTAAAACCCTGCAGGTTTGTTTCAGAGTGGAGTGTGGCCCGGGTGACTCTCAGGCTGTGCTAGAACAGAGCCCTGCAGGTTTGTTTTGGAGTGGAGTGTGGCCGGGGTGACTCTCAGGCTGTGCTAGAACAGAGCCCTGCAGGTTTGTTTCAGAGCGCAGTGTGGCCGGGGTGGCTTCCGGGCTGTGCTAGAGTAAAACCCTGCAGGTTTGTTTTGGAGTGGAGTGTGGCCCAGGTGGCTCCCGGGCTGTGCTAGAACAGAGCCCTGCAGGTTTGTTTTGGAGTGGAGTGTGGCCAGGTGGCTCTCAGGCTGTGCTAGAACAGAGCTCTGCAGGTTTGTTTCGGAGCAGAGTGTGGCCCGGGTGACTCTCAAGCTGTGCTAGAACAGAGCCCTTCAGGGTTGTTTCAGAGCAGAGTGTGGCTGGGGTGGCTCCCGGGCTGTGCTAGAGTAAAACCCTGCAGGGTTGTTTCGGAGTGGAGTGTGGCTGGGTGGCTCTCAGGCTGTGCTAGAACAGAGCCTTGCAGGTTTGTTTTGGAGTGGAGTGTGGCCCGGGTGACTCTCAGGCTGTGCTAGAACAGAGCCCTGCAGGTTTGTTTCAGAGCGGAGTGTGGCCAGGTGGCTCTCAGGCTGTGCTAGATTAAAACCCTGCAGGTTTGTTTTGGAGTGGAGTGTGGCCGGAGTGGCTCCCGGGCTGTGCTAGAGTAAAACCCTGCAGGTTTGTTTTGGAGTGGAGTGTGGCCGGGTGGCTCTCAGGCTGTGCTAGAACAGAGCCCTGCAGGGTTGTTTCGGAGTGGAGTGTGGCCAGGGTGGCTCCTGGGCTGTTCTGGAGCAGCACTTTGTCACGAGGGAGGCAGGTTTCCTATGTAGCCTTTGAGTCCAGCTGATCAGTCTGAGCCGGCAGAGGAACTGCTCACTAACCTTCAGCAGCTGCTTCGACTAGATTAGCCCCTACAACTGCCCTGGGACATGGCACCGTCCTGGTACCGAGCGAGAATGGCGGTAGTAGCCATCGCAGCAAGGGCATTAGAGGGGAAGCATGATGAGGGGATAACTTGGAAAGTAAAGAGGAGGAAAAATCAGTGTATTAACCGATAAACTGTATACATTGTGCTCTTATCTGTGAGAGAAGAGAGATTTGGTGGAGGGAAGCTTTCTGGTTTAAGAGTTAGTAAGGTGTGTCTTTGTGTTTTGTAAAGATAGCACTTGAATAGAAGGGAATCTACACGCGGGTATGTGCCCACCAGTGTGCATTGAAGACAGACCGGTGATTACACAGACGTGTGGGTATGCAGCAGGAGTCTCCGTAGCCAGCCCATGGCCTTTCTGAGGAAGGGGAGGGACTAAGCAGTCATGGACTGACCCAGGCGGCTGCAGCGGATGAGTATGAGGGGGCGTGAATTCTTCGAGAAATGTTCCTTCCTTAAAAGGAAAATAACTTTAGAGAATATAGGGCATGTGGATTTATTAGTCTGGTAGATAAAACACAAAAACTGCTCAGGTAAGAACGCTCACTCACTGCAGTTTTCCAGCCTGCAGATAGGATTCTGATGGTATTAACCTTTTCCTTTCTAAAGAAGGCTGCCAATTGGATTGTGGCAGTTCTTACCTCAAGAAAACTTGAATTCATTTGGAGCAAAGTGGGTTCAAAAGAGAATATATCTTTCACATTCAGCAACCTGGAGTCCAATTTTCAGTATTTTAACTACCTCAGTAATACTATGAGTGTAAGATACTGAGATAGAGATCCCAGCTTGAAACAACAGCCAGTGCCCGTGATAATTAATGTCTCGTCAGATACTTTTACTGGTTTATCTGTCATTCTTGTTATAGAAGAATATGCCTTTTAAAAAGCTTATTAATCACTTTCCCAGTTTATATTTAATAAAAGCTAAGGAACACTGGATTAATCTTTTGGGGGGATAGAATAAAATTATTGATTACTTATTGCTGCATACCCGAAGTAGGGGCAGGGTGACTGGAGAGCTAGAACTATTTTTAAAACAGTAGGTTTCAATATAAATACAACTCACAACTGCTAGCTTCAGTGGATGGTAGAGTGAGAGGGAGTTGTGTGGGCTTTGTTTTGTTTAATTTATTGGGTAGTCTTTAAAGTAGGGGTTTTTTGTTTTGTTTTTCCTTGAGATTACTGGACCATCATTAAGCATGTACTGTTAAGAAAATGATATGCATAAAGGCCTTTACCAAAGACCACTAAATAAACACTACTCAAGGACAGACTACAAACCAAAATGTATCTGTTAGACATTCATTGCGAATAGCAGGTATGGTCCTAAAGTCTACACCAATGGAACTAGATGAGTGCTATGCACTTCATTTAAAAATAAAAGTAGTTTTCAGTGAAAAAAATAAAGCAGTGGTGAGGAAGGGTACATAATGTGACCAATAGATAAGACCACACAAAATAATAAAGTTTAACACATTCCCTCCAAGCACATTTATAAATGCAGAAAAAGGAGAAGGAGAGGAGGAAATAAGGAGGAAGATGAGGAACTGAGGAGAAGAAGAAGAAGAAGAGAAGGAGGAGACCTCAGAGGAGAAAAAGGAGGAGGAGGAAGAGAAAGAGGAGGCAAAGGAGAAGAGAAAGACGACGATGAACAAGAAGAACTAAATGTCAAACAGTAAAGTCGCTATAAATAAATAAGGAACAGCTCCAATTTCTGTTTGAAAGAATGCAATTAAGAGCAGGAATAAAATCATTTCAAACTCACTATACAAAAGCAAAGATCTCTCACAGACTATTTGCAATGGAGAAGGGCAATGACTAACACACTCACAGATACATTCAGACTCACAATTAAGGAAATAATTACAAAGCAATATTTCTTATGACACCTGTTGTCATAATTTTCACCTGAATACCCAGAAAGAAATATAATGCAAAATACATGACTCACCTGGATGGAGTCTCTGAAAGAAAGAGCAGTGTGGAAAAGTCTGAATTCTGTTCCGAACAGTTGATGATGGGGGCTGAAACTCTGTTCCTGGATGAGAGAGAAGAAGGAGGTATTGATTTTCAAGCAGACTCAAGACTGCAAAAGAAATACCCAGGCCTGTCCAGCCCAAGACTGAATTCTCTCAGGGAAAATAGCAGAAGAGATCTGTTACAAAGTAGCATTTATAAGCAATCCATTGACCTGGATCTTTTGCCTTTCTTTTGGGTAGAGGACACTGTGCTCACCAAAGAGACATAGAAACAGAGAGGGAAAGTGAGAAAGCACCCTGCCCCATAGGAATGGTCACACACAGTTCCTTCTCCTCTCTCTCTCCCTCCTTTAAGGATTTTGGGCACACACACATCTGTCATATTTCTCAAGTCACTGGTAACAGGATTCAAACCAAGTAGTCAGCTATGTAGGATACTGCTGCCTTTACCACCAGGCCATGGAGCCAGCCCAGTCTGGATATTTTTTTAAAAAGTAATTATTTATTTAATTTTATTTATTATTACTGTTAATTTGACCAGAGAGCGAGAGCGAGAACGAGAGCGAGAGCGAGAGAGAGAGAGAGAAAGCTGCCAGGTCCAGGACTCAAACCACAGTTGACAATGGAAATCCAGGACCTCAACTACCACACAGCCCGCTGGCCTCCGTCTCGATCTTCTCAATGACTACAGAAACATACTAAAATATACCCAGTAACACATTTAAAAAAATAATAAAAGTTCTCACTTTATCGCATGTTCCTCCAAACTTAGTCATCTATTTTCCTGTTTCCTTAACTGCAAAACTCCATTATATAATCTGATTTTACCATTCACACTTCCCATCTTTTTCTCATTAATTGGACTTGCATTTCCATCCCTTAATTGTCAATAATTTTTCCTGCCTCACTGAGTCTAACTGAAATTTACCTCTTTAGCATTTGAAATAAATTATTTCTATATTAATTGTTCAACTAACTTTACACAAGCACAGCAAACTCTCAGGTCTGAGCTGGGTTGGATTGGTTCTCTAGTGACCTTACGTAAGCTTTTGCAGCTTCCACTTTCTCCTAACCTTTCCTGGAGTTTCTACTGGGTACTCTCAGATTCACCTGGATGGAGTCTCTGAAAGAAAGGGCACCGTGGAAAAGTCGGAATTCTGTCCTGAATGGTTGATGATGGGGGCTGAAGCTCTGTTCCTGGATGAGACAGAAGAAGGAGGTAAGTATTGATTTTCAAGCCAGACTCGACTGCAAAAGAAATAACCATGCCTGTCCAGCCCAAGAATGAACGCTCCCACGGGAAATACCAGAAGGGATCTTTACAACTCCCTGTATCCTCTCATTTGGCATATTTTCATCTTCTTTTTTTTTTTTTTTGGAGAGGTTTTCGCTATAGGGCGCGTGCACTCGCCAGACAGACAGAGAGAGACATAGAGACAGAAAGTGAGAAATCACTCCCCCAGGGGGGATGGCCACACCGCAATCCCTTCTCCTCCATTCTCCTCTCAGGATCTTGGGCACGCACGCACACGTGCCTGGCGTGAGTTTTAAGCCACCAGGTCTGGGACGCGAACCATGGTCGACTATGTGGGAGTCCAGCGACATAGCCATTACGCTAACTGCTGGTTCCCCATTTTCATCCTCTTAGTCCAACTCCGAACACCTGATTTCCCTGTTGGGTGCTTGGTCAAGACAGAAAGGAAACTTTTCCTGTTGATTTTCTGTCTCCCTTGGGAACATGTTAGAAATCAAATGAATCAAGTTTATTATTTCTTCCCCATGAATTCTTAGACTTCCAGAGGCACATCCTTAGGAGTTTGCCTTTTGTGGGGGAGGGGTTTAGAATGATTTATTTAATTAATTAATTTTAATTTGCTATAAGGCATGTGTGCTTTCCAGAGAGAGAGAGAAAGCAAGCATCCGGGGTTCAGGATTCAAACCACAGTCATGTGGGAGTCCAGTGCTTTATCTACCACACCACCCACCAGCCCCCATCCTTCCGAGCTCATACTAACTTGAGTTAAAAATTTCCCCCAAAGTCTAAGACTGAGAAATATGTCTTTTTTCTTCTTTTCTTGAGACGTTTTAGCTATAGGGTGCATGTGCTCGCCAGAAAGAGAGAGAGAGACAGAGATAGAAAGCAAGAAATCACCCCCCCACACACACAGGCCATGCCTCAATCCCTTACCCTCCATTCTCCTCACGGGATCTTGGGCATGTACGCACATACACCCAGCATGAGTTTAAGCCACCGGATCTGGGACTTGAACCACAGTCGACTACATGGAAGTTCAGAAACATAGTCATTGTGCCATCTGCTGGTCCTGAGAAACATGTCTTGACTAGCCCCTTTGGACCTTCAAAGCATTGCATTGTGGTGAGGATACAGTTTTCATATCTCCAGAAATCTGTTATTTCTCTTCACATTGGGGAAGATTTGATTGAGGACTGGTTTATTAATAAAAATTCTTCTATACACAGGATAAAACTGTACCATGTAGAATAATCTGCCCAGAATTTCAGTCGTGCTAAGTCTGAAAAACTCTGATTCAAAAAAATTATCTGTAGGTGGGATAATAGAAAAAGTATAGATACGGGAGACCATAAATGAGGAGAGTGGATGCTATAGGGAGGTTAGGATGGGCAAAAGGAAAAAAGTATTTAACTGACAAAAGAAGGTAAAGTTCTGTGTGAAAAAAAATAGTTTTGTGGGACCAGCAGATGGCATAGTGGTTATGTTGCTGGACTCCCACACTCGAGTGTGTGTGGCTTGTTTTCTCACTTTCTCTCTCCCTCTCTTTCTCTCTGCCACTCTTTGGTGCATGCATGTGCCTTTTAGCAAATTAAATAACGATAATTAATAAATAAATTATTATTTTAATAAATGATCTCCTCAGGCCAGCAGGTGGCATGGAGGTTAAGGCACTGGACTCCCACACAGCGAACACCTCAGTTCAAATCCCAGAACCAGTGGCTTAAAAATCATGCTGGGCGGGGGAACCAGCAGTTAGCGTAATGGCTATGTCGCTGGACTCCCACGTAGTCGACCGCGGTTCGCGTCCTGGACCTGGTGGCTTAAAACCCACGCCAGGTGTGTGTGTGTGCGTGCCCAAGATCTCAAGAGGAGAATGGAGGAGAAGGGATTGCGGCGTGGCCATCCCCCTGGGGGGGGGGTGATTTCTCGCTTTCTGTCTCTCTGTCTCTCTCTGTCTGTCTGGTGAGCGCACGTGCCCTATAGTGACAAACCTCTCTCAAAAAAAAAAAAAATCATGCTGGGCGGGACCAGCAGATGGAGTAATGGTTATGGCTCTGGACTCGCACAGAGTTGGTGGCAGTTTGAGTCCCTTATCCAGTGGTTTAAAACTCATGCCAGGGAGAAGCTATCAACTTCTGATCTGTGAGCTGCCCTTTCTAAAACTGGGCCAGCTGAAGATTTTCTGCTCCAACTGCACCCTCCTAACATCAAAATCTAGAAAATACAGGGAAGTCACAGGCCCTCTCAGAAATGATCTATATCTGAGCTTTAAGCTGTCCCTTTCAGGGTCTAAGGGAACTGAAAATTTTCTGCTGTAACTTCACCCTACAGACCCCAAAATCTAGACATATAGGACAACTTTTGTATTCTCTCTCTCTCTCTCTCTCTTTTTTTTTTTAATTTCTAAAGTGAAGTACTTCTTCTTGCCTCTTAGATCTCTCCTTTATTTGGCTAATTCTCACCTTTCCCTCTCCCACATAGGACAGGCAAATCTCAGGCCCTCTCAAAAGCTATCTACATCTGAGATGTGAGCTGCGCCTTTACTGTGGCATGCAAGCGTATCATGTGGTTTTCATTTTTTGCTTGTAAATTTTTTTCTATTTTTATTTTATTTTATTTTATTTTTTGACACTTGCATATCCATGTTCATTGCATCATTATTCATTATTGCTGAGACATGGAACCAATCCAAATATCCATGAACAGATGAATGGATTGCAAAAGTGTGACATATATATTTTTTCCTCTTTTCCCCTTGGTTTTCTTTTCCTTTTACCTTTCTCTTTTACCTTTGCAGCTCAGCCCCACACAGTGAGTATCTAGGCAGACCTAGGTGCACAGTAGCCAAACATAAGAAAACTTTTAGGGTCAGAGAAACCCTCAGTTCCCACTAAAATGGGAATTGCTGCCCAATGAAAGAAACTCTTCATAAATCTGAACTCAAACCTGTTTCTGTGGAGAGAAATTGCCACAGAAGTACCTCACAGTGAAAGGAAACACACGAGCTTACAGTTGCAGAAACCTTCTCCAAAACTGGTCAAAAGGGTCTGGGATTTGAACAACAGTTAGCCATGTGGGAATCCAGCACCTTAACCACCACACCACCTGCTGGCCTTATTCCGGTCATTTATTTATTTGTTCATTTAGAAGAGGAGTTCATATATACTTCTTAAGCCTTTTTTTTTTTGCGTTATTGTATGTTAAATAAGATATTCAAGTATTTAGGAAGTAAATTATTAGGAAAACTATGACTTTGCAATTCAAATCAATGACAGACACAGGTCACATGTATGTCAAGCATTTACACCACATGAAATAGGTGCACTTGATAGGTTTTTACAATATGAAAAAGAAGTAAAAATAGCTATCAATACATGTAGTACATGGGGGTCTTCAAAAACCTCACAGAAAGGTATATTGGAGAAATCTAGACATAAATTTCAAAATTTTTGCACCTAATTCAACTCATACTTTTGTTCTTTGTTTTAAAGTTTTTTTTTTTTTTTTTTTTTTTTTTTTTTTTTTTTTTTTTTTTTTTTTTGCCATAGGGCATGTGCACCTGCTGGAGAGGAGAGAGATAGTGAGAGGGAAAGTGAGAAATCATCCTCCAAGGGGGAAGGCCATGCCACAATCCCTTCTCCTTCATTCTCCTCCTGGGACTTTGGATATGCATGCACATGCATCCAGCATGAGTTTCAAGTGACCAGGTCCAGGATTCAAACCGCATCTGGCCATGTGAGAGTCCACCACCCTATACCACCTGCTAGTCCCTCAACTCATACTTTAATTCCATTTTCTATGAATGTTTTGAAGTTCTTTACTATATGTAGGTGGTGTTAAGAGATAAGAGGGAAATAAAACGATGTAAATTAGAGCCATTGAAACCCAAGATTGTTAGCTACATATGTACAGTGTAGAAAAATGTACAAATTGGAAAGAATATTCATTTTTTAGTCCATTTCTCATGCCTTTACCAAAACAGATAAGATGAAAACCTGCCAATTGAGGGTACCAGCTTACAAATTTCATGTAACAAATAAGAAGAAACTCAAGAGTCTTGGCCAGAGATAACTGATTACAATTTGTCTCATTTCCTTATCTTATCTATCTAGCAAATATTTTGTTCTTTTTTTTGAAACATAGATTTTTCTCTGAAGGGTGTGTGCACTCACCAGAGAGACAGAGAGACACAAAGTGAGAAATCACTCCTCAGGGGGGATGGCCACACTGCAATCCTTTCTCCTCTACTCTCCTCCTGAGATTTTGGGCATGCACACATATGCACCCAGTGTGAGTATCAAGCCACTGGATCCAGGATTCAAGCTGTTGTTGATCATGTGGGAGTTCAGCACCTTAACCACGACACCACCTCCTGATTCTTATTTTCTGTTCTTTTCATGACATGGTCATTCAGGTATGGCTATCAAAGAAGACACAGGAGAGACTCAGGAAAACGAATAGCTACAAAAGGTACTATATTTACAAGTTTTGGAGATAGGGGAAACATGGAAATTACTCATCCAGTTAAGCATGGAAATTATCCATCATTTAGTCCTTTCAGTTCTATCTGTCAGATTCTGGTTTCTGTGCACAGGCTGGACATGTTTCAGGCTGAGCAGGCTGGGGATTTGAACTGCAGTCACCATGTGGAATCTGGCTTCTCTGGAGCAGTGTGTTACCACTATACCACAGAACTAGCTCTCTAGTTCTTCTTGCACTAGATTTACCAAGTCTCTGTTCACAATGACTCTACCAGTTCCAGCAGGTGGCATAGTGGCTAAGGTGCTGGACTCCCGCATGGCTGATCACAGTTCGAGTGCCAGATCCAATAGCTTTAAACTCACTCTGGACACATGTATGTTCATGCCTAAAATCCCAAGAGGAGAATGGACAAGAAGGGATTGTGCCATGACCATGTCTCCTGAAGGGTGATTTCTCACTTTCCCACTCACTGTCTTTATCTCTTTCTCCCTCTGGTGAGCACATGTGGCCTAAAGCAAAACCCTATTAAAAAATACAATGCAATAGTATTTGGAGAAACATCCATCATTCATCTGAAATAAATGAGTCCTCCCCAGTGAATTCTGTTCCAAACTTGGAAATTACTTTAAAAAAAAAAGGAGAGAGAGAAAGATCTGAAATGTAAAACAAAGTTCACAAATAAAGAAAGGAATATACTTAAAATAATCTAAAAATATCAAGGTTAGAAAAAAAACCAAATAACTGTGTCCCATAATTATATATAATTATTACTTGTCCATGTTATGGGATAACAATAGTGAAGAAAAATATATGAACCATATGGAATCAATGCCTTAGCAGCCATAGGGATAAAGAATAAGAGAAAGATATCTGAAATACCATAAAGGTCAGGATTTGGAGGTCAGCAGGTGATGTGGTAGTTAAGGAACTGAATTCCCACATGGTCAACCATGGTTCAAGTCCTGGACCTAATGACTTAAAAATCATGCTGAGGGAACCAGCAGATGGCATGATGGTTATGTTGTTGGACTCCCACGTGGTCAACTGCAGTTTGAGTCTTTGACCCAGCAGCTTGAAATCCCCACTGGGCATGTGTGAATGCATGCCCCAAGTCCTAAGAGGAGAATGGAGCAGAAGGTTGCTGCAAGGCCACTCCCCTGGGTGGTGATTTCAGACTTTCTGTCTCTCTGGCAAGCGCACATTTTCTATAGAAAAAATCTCTCTCAAAAAAAGAAAAATAAATCATGCTGGGTGCATGCACATGCATGCCCAAAATCCCAAGAAGAAATGGAGGAGAAGGGATAGCACCGTGCATCCAGGGCAGTGATTTCTCTCATTCCCTCTCTGTCTCTCTCCAGCAAGTACACAAAACCCTGGAAAAAAAGAAGTCAGGATTTTAGAATGTCACTCTTTTTTTTTTTTTTTTTTTCTTTTTTTCTTATTCTTTTTGGAGAGGTTTTATTCTTTTTTTTTTTTTTTTTTTTGCTGTAGGGCACGTGCACTCGCCAGACAGACAGAAAGAGACATAGAGACAGAAAGCAAGAAATCACCCCCTGGGGGGGGGGTGACCACGCCGCAATCCCTTCTCCTCCATTCTCCTCTCGGGATCTTGGGCACGCACGCACACGTGCCAGGCGTGAGTTTAAGCCACCGGGTCCAGGACTCGAACCACGGTTGACTACATGGGAGTCCAGCGACACAGCCATTATGCTAACCACTGGTCCCTCTTATTTTTTTTTTTTTAATACTTGGTCACTGTACATCTTTGCAGCATACAAAATCAATCTTTCAAGCATGAATACACTGCATATTAGTCCAAATAGAATTTTTTCTCTGATTCTCACTCTCCTGTCCCTTACCACTCACCTTCCTCCTACTTTGTCTCTAGTCTTTATTTTTTAAAGTTTCTTTACTTATTTCTTCTACAAGTCAGAGAGAAAGAGAGTGCAGCACACCCAAAAGGATCTTCACATTACAATCCACCCCCAGCCTCAGTCACCTGGATCACAGCACCTTCACACCAGCATGTACAAATGAGCCTTTGGATTGAACCAGAGACCTTTCCTTATGGGTGCTCTTACATTGCCACTGCACCACCACCTGTCTGGATGCCATTTCTGTTCCTAGTTACTCATGGGCACTTAGCAGGTCAAAGGCAAATATTCCTGTTACTCATTGAAAGGGGCAGTGCTGAAAATATGTCTCAGGGCCCTCTTTATGTCCTTGTTCCTCAGACTGTACATAAACAGGTTCAGCATTGGGGTGACCACAACATAATCACCGAAGGAAATGCACTGGCTTGGAATTGTGGGTAATGGCTGAACTGAAGTACACCCTAAGACCTGTGCCATAAAACAAGAGTACAACAGAGAGGTGAGACCCACAGGTGGAAAATGCCTTATACTTCCCTCTGGTGGATATAATCCTCAGTATGGAGGAGACGATCCGGGAGTAAGAATAAAGGATTCCAGAAAAGGGAATAACGCCCATCAGCCCAGTGGAGAGATATGTCTCTATGGCATTAAACAAGGTGTTCTGTCAGCCTAGCTGGACTACCTGGTTGATTTCACAGAAGAAGTGGGGGATCTCCATGTCAGTGCAGAAGGACAACTGTGACACCAACAAAGCCTGGAGCAGAAAGTCCAGGACACTCAAAATCCAGAACGCTAGCAGCACCACGCCACAGAGCGGGGGGTTCATGATGACTGTGTGGTGCAGGGGGTGACAGATGGCTGTAAACCGGTCACAGGCCATCACAGACAGGAGGAAAATGTCCAACTCTCCAAAAAGGATAAAAAAAATGTATTTGGGCGAGGCAGCTGTCATAGGTAATGGTTTTGTTCTGGACATGAATGTTCGCCAGCATCTTTGGGATGGTGGTGGAGGTGAAACAGATGTCACTAAAAGACAAGTTAGAGAGGAAGAAGTACATGGGTGTGTGCAGGTGGGAGTCAGTGATGGTGGCCAGGATGATGAGCAGGTTCCTGGTCAGAATAATCAGGTACATGGACAGGAACAGCCCAAAGAGGATGGGCTGAAGCTCTGCCTCTTGTAAATCTCCAAGGATGATGAATTCTGAAAAACATTTGTGATTTTCTGGTTCCATGGAGCTGGGGTGACTGTTGAGAAAAAGACAATAACAGCATTACTTTACAAAGACATTATTGGGAGTATTTGCAATGGTATACACTGGACAATGCTGCATGGCAGGCTGAGGGCACATGGAAAGCTCAGGTTTGTTTCCCCACCCACCCTAAATGGCCAAGCATAATGATGTGTCCTGTAATCCCAGTTGGAAGCCTGAGACAGGAGGATTATGAGTTTAGGGCCAGCACAGGCAAGACAGCAAACCCGTTATGGAAGAGCTGGTCATGGTGGTATATCCTTATGGTCCCAGCTACTCAAGAGGGTCAAGCAGGAGGATCATGTCCCAATGAAACATTTATTATAAGAAAAGAAAAACTGGGGACCAGCTGGTGGTATGGTGGTTACTTAAGTAACTGAATGAGGGGATCAAGTTCCCAACCCTACGTCGAACTTGAAAAACACATTCAGGGGACAAGCAAATGGTGTAATGCTTTTGCTGCTGAACCCCCCAGTAGTTGACTGTGGTTTCAGGGCTCAGATTCAGCTGCTTAAAACTCACACTGGGCGAGTGAATGTGCATGGCCAAAATCCTAAGGGGAGAATAGAGGGGAAGAGACTGTGGTGTGACCATTTCCCCTGACGGGTGAATTCTTGCTTCCTATTACTCTGTTTTTCCAGGAAGTGCAAGAGCCCTATAGCAAAAATCTCTCAACACACACACACACACACACACACACACACACACACATTCATATATGTGTGCATTTGTATTTTTTAAGCTGCAGGGTCTGGGATTCAAAGCACACAGTTGGCCATGTGGGGTCCACCACACTACCTCGTGGTCCTACATATTGGATAGTCAGAAAAATCATGATGCATTTTTGCATAGTCATAGAAAAATACATCATGAGGGACCAGCAGGTGATGTAAAGGTCATGTTGCTGGACTCCCATGTAGTTGACTACGGTTCAAGTCCAGACCCGGCAACTTAAGAAAAATGCTGGGTGGAACAGCAGTTGTCATAATGACTATGTTGTTGGACTCTCATATAGTTAACTGAGGTTTGAGTCCCAGACTCAGTGGCTTAAACTCACGCCAGGTGCATGTGCTTGTGTGCCTAAGATCCTGAGAGGAGAATAGAGGAGAAGGGATTGTGGCATGGCCATCTTCCCTGGGGGGTGATTTCTCGCTTTCTGTCTCTCTGTCTCTCTCTTTCTGGCAAGCACATGTGCCCTATAGCAAAAACCTTTCCAACAAAAAAGAAAGAAAGAAAGAAAGAAAGAGAAGAAAGAAAGAAAGAAAGAAAGAAAGAAAGAAAGAAAGAAAGAAAGAAAGAAAAAGAAAGAGAGTAAAAGAAAGAAAGATGCTGGGCATGTGTGCATGTGTGCTCAAGATCCTGAGAGGAGAGTGGAGGAGAAGGGATAGTGGTGTGGCCATCCTCCTGAGGGGTTATTTCTTGCTTTCTGACTCTCTCTGTCTCTGGTGAGCACGTGTGCTCTATAGCAAAAATCTCTCTCAAAAAAAAAAAATACATCATGACTTTCTTGACAACCTAATATAATTTTATGTAAAAAACCCAACACATTCCTGCTTTTGTTAATGGAACCATTAAAAATCTAGAGTATTATAAACATATCGATTCTCTACTTTCCACCGACCTGATTCAAGTTAGCAAACTGGTCCTTAGTCAAAATATACCCCTCAATGCCATCTTCTTGCTGCAATATCTGTGAGGAAGAATTATCTATATCCTTGCTCCTCAGAGTGTGGTCCATAGACCAAAGCCATCTGCATTGCGGGAAAAGTTGTCACCCCCCCTTTTTTTTTATTTGGGAGGTTTTGTTTTTGTTTTTGTTTTTGCTATAGGGTGCATGCACTCGCCAGAAAGACAGAGAGAGACAGAGAGACAGAAAGACAGAAAGCGAGAGATCACCCCCTGGGGGGATGGCCATGCCACAATCTCTTCTCCTCCATTCTCTTCTTGGGATCTTGGGCACACACGCATACCCACATGGAATGAGTTTAAGCCACTGGGTCCGGGACTCGAACCGTGGTCGACTACATGGGAGTTCATCGACATAGCCATTATGCTAACTGCTAGTCCCATTGAAACCAATGCTTACCCACTTTCTGCTGTCTTGTTTAGGAATTGAACTTCAGTCTCCATCATCAACCATTCAAGACAGAATTCAGACTTTTCCATGGAGCCTTTCAGAGACTCCATCCAGGTGAGTCTGAGAATACCCAGTAGAAATTGAAGGAACGGTTCAGAGAAGATGGTAGCTACATAAGTTTACCTGAGATCACCAGAGAACAATCCAGCTCTGACCTGAGAGTTTGCTGTGCTTGTTGTATCTTGGTTGAATAATTAACATAGAAATAATTTATTGATGATGATGTGCATAGTATTCTCAGCTGGACTAGTCTGAGGTGTACTTCATGTTGGTTGAATTTTCTATATAAAGCAAATAAAGTATAGTGATTGAATTATAAAAATGAAATAAATTTTAAAAAGAAATAATTTATTTCAAATACTAAAAAGGGGCAAATGTCAGACTCAGTGAGGAAGGAATAATTGTTGACAAGTAATGGAAATGAAAATCTAGTTGATGAGAAAGAATGGGAAGTTTGAATGGTGCTAATAAAATTAAATGATATACGTGGAGGTTTGCAGTTAAGGAGACAGGAAAATAGAGTATTAAGTTTGGAAGAACATACAGTGTGGTTAGGGCTTTTGTTATTTAAAAATATATATTATTGGGTGTTTTTGAGTATGTTTCTTTTCTTTTTCTTTTTCTTTTCTTTTCTTTTCTTTTTTTTTTTAAGAGTTTTTTTTTTTTTTTTTGGTATAGGGCGTGTGCACTTGCCAGAAAGACAGAGAGAGGAAGAGAGACAGAAAGCGAGAAATCACCTTCCTTGGGGGATGGCCATGCCACAATCCCTTCTCCTCCATTCTCCTCTCGGGATCTTGGGCATGCACGCACACGAGCCCGGCGAGAGTTTAAGCCACTGGTCCGGGACTCGAACCGTGGTCAGCTACATGGGAGTTCAGCGACATAGCCATTACGCTAACTGCTAGTCTCAAGTATTTGAGTATGTTTCTGTAGTCATTAAAATGATCCAGACTGGGTTGGATCCATGGGCCTGGTGGTAAAGGCCGCAGAATCCCACATGGCTGACTACACAGTCTGAGTCCTGTTACAGGTGACTTGAAAAATATGTTGGATGTGTGTGTGCACGCAAAATCCTTAAAGGAGAAAAATATGGAGAGAAAAGGGCTGTTATGTGACCATTGCCTATGGGGCAAAGTGCTTTCTCACTTTTTTTCTCTATTTCTATGTACCTCTCTGGTAAGCATACATGCCCTCTAGCCAAAGGAAAAATGATAATTAAAAAAAATCCAAATCAATGGATTATTTGCCAGTAGTACCTTGCAGCAGCATCTCATGAGTCATATATTTTGCATTATCGTTCCCGTATTGGATATTCAGATGAAAAGTAAATGTTTATTTAATAGGTGACAAGGGGTGTCATAACAAGCATTTTTTTTTTTGTAATTATATCCTGACTTGTGAGTCCGAATATGTTTGTGGGTATGTTAGTCACTGCCCTTCTCTATAGAAAATAGTCTGTGGGAGATCATTTTTGTACAGTGAGTTTGAATTATTTTTATTCCTATTCTTCATTGCATTCTTTGAAACATAAAAATTGGAGTTTTTTCCTTTATTTTTTAAACCAACCTTACTGCTTGACATTTAGCTCTCCTCCTCCTTCTTTACTACTCCTTCTCTTACACTTCTAGATGTACTTGGAGGGGATGTTAAAGTTTACCATTTTGGTTGGCCTTATGTATCCACTGGTCACATTATGTACCCTAACCCACCTTTGATTTTAACCTTAGATAATTAGGGCATGTTCATGCATGCCCAGAATCCTGAGAGGAGACTGGAGGAGAAGAGATTGTGGCATGGCATTCCCCTTTGGGGGATGATTTCTCACTTTCTGTCTCTCTCTGTCTTTCTGATGAGTTCACATACCCTACAGCAATATATATATATACACACACACGTATATATATACACACGCACACACATACATACATATATGTATATATATTATCTTTCTCAGCGTGTGGCCCTGAGTCTGAGATCTATCCAGCCCTAGGCTGGATGCCTGTTCTCTCCACAACCTGCTCCTCTCTTGGGCTCTTCATTTCTGATGCTTCCTTCCTTAGCAGGGACTGGCCTTCTTTTTAAACTCTAGCATACTTTTCGTGACTGTATTTGTGCCTTTCTCCTTCTTTTCTTTCACATCATTATGCATTTCTGTGAGGCCACAGTCTCTCATTGTTTTGAACAAAATACATTAATTCAGCTCCTAATCACAGCTGACCTAAGTGGAGGTGTAGGGAGGATGTACATTTCTACCTACACTAAGGCAATCCCAGCCTGGCAGAGTAGAAAGATTTGGCATTGAATAAAGCAATACCGTTAGAGCACCTACATTGAAACAAAGTACATGCAAAAGTGTTTAACTGAGGGAATGTTTAAAATAAGTCTCATGGAGGAGCTGACACAGGGAGTCTTGAAAGAGTAACTGAATTTATTTAAATGGATAAGGGATAAAATATTTAAAATAGACCAGTGGAAAAGATTCTAAACACAGGAAAATGGATGTGCAAAGGCAAGCATTAAGGCTCTGACTTTTCCTGAAGCTGAAAATCAAATTCAAGTTTGGGCAATCTGTGTGGGTTAGGAAGGGGCAGTGGAAGCGTAAGACACAATTGTTTGCCACAGAAAATCTGGCCTTTTTAAAATATTAATGTATAAGAGCTGTACATATTTGTGGAGTGCAATACAATTTTTCATAGTGCAGGAATATTATGTACAGTAAAAAAGAGACTATGTGAGGTCAACTGGTGGCATGGTGGCTAAGGTGGCTGGATTTCATATGGCCGACTGCATGGTTCAAGTGCCATATCCAGAATACTGAAAAAACACACCACGCATGTGCCAAAAATCCCAAGGAGAACAGAGGAGAAGAGGTTGAAATAATGGCCATACCCCTGGGGAATTATTTTTCATTTTCCCTCTCTATCTCTGTCCCTCCCTGGTGAGCGTATTCACCCTACAGCAAGTTAATAAAAAAAAAAAAAAGAAGAATGTATAGCAACTAACTGAGGGTAATTAGCATATTTGTCATCTTAAGTATTTGTCATTTGTCATTACTTTATATTAGGAACAAACTCCTCTTTTTTTTGTGAGAGGTTTTTGTTATAGGGCATGTGCGCTCGCCAGACAGACAGAGAGAGACAGAGATATAGAATGCGTGAAATCACCCCCCGGGGGGATGGCCACACCGCAATCCCTTCTCCTCCATTCTCCTCTTGGGATCTTGGGCACGCACGCACACGTGCCCGGCGTGAGTCCAAGGCACCGGGTCCGGGACTCGAACCGTGGTCGACTACGTGGGAATCCAGCAACATAGCCATTATGCTAACTGCTGGTCCCACAAACTCCTCTTTTTAAAGCATTATTTACTTAATTTTATTTATGATTATCCAATTTTGCTATAGGGCACATGCAGAGAGAGCAAGAGAGGAAGAGTGACAGGGAGAGGGACGGAAAGTGACATAACAAGCTGTCAGTACTAGGATTTGAATTGCAGTTGGCCATGTGGAAATCCAGCGCTTTAACCACTACACCACCTACTGGCCACTCTTTTTATTTTTTTTATGAAATGACGTCCATAGAGACTTTTTAAATTTTTATTTATACTTAATCACTGTACATCTTCACAGTGTACAACATGGAAGAACAGACTCTTCTTTTTAATTTAATGAATAGTAAATTGTTGAAGCTGTTACTCTTGAGGAGGGCTGGAATAGTAATAGCCTGGTGTTAAAAGCTATAGAATTTGGGACCAGCAGTTAGCGTAATGGCTATGTCGCTGGACTCCCACATAGTCGACCGCGGTTCAAGTTCCGGACCCAGCGGCTTAAACTCACGCCTGGCGCGTGTGCGTGCGTGCCCAAGATCCTGAGAGGAGAATGGAGGAGAAGGGATTGTGGCGTGGCCATCCCCCCCCCGGGGGGTGATTTCTCGCTTTCTATCTCTCTGTCTCTCTCTGTCTGTCTGGCGAGCACACATGCCCTATAGCAAAAACCTCTCCAAAAAAAAAAAAAAAGCTATAGAATTTTACCTCATTCTCCAGGTGGGGGTTATGAAAGAGAAAGGATGAATTAAACAGGATGTTTGGGTGATCATCTCTGTGATACAGAAAGACCTCCCTGGGTCCATGTGACTATTGAGCCAGAGAGCTATGAGTCTGGGACAGCTGGAGAAGACAACAGGAAACTCATGGGCTATGGGACCGCTGACTACAAGGTGGGGAAGTAATGAAGATGTTTGAGAGGAAGAAGAAAAATATCAGTCTCATATTCTCACCAGGGATGACCACTTATTTAGAAAAGAACTGTTAAAGTTTATCTACATATGTATTGGGATTGTATCTATTGACCAGTTTAAAAGAATGGATACCATTATCCCCACTACAAGTCACGTGAGGATAATAGCATTTACAAAAGTTCAGTTGCTGAGATCAGCAGGTGATATGGTGGTTAAGGTGCTGGACTTCCATGTGGCAGTTCAAGTTCCAGACCTGGCAGCTTGAAATTCACACTGGGGAGAATGGAGGGTAATGGAGGAGAAGGGATTGTGGCATGGTTATCCCCCACTTGGGGGTGATTTCTCACTTTCTCTCTCTCTCGCTGTCTCTCTCCGGTGAGTGTGCACACCGTATGGAAAAACAACAACAAAAAGAACAAAACCCAAAAAACTGTAGAATAACGTGGGAAAGAGTCTGAGAGTGAATGGGAATAAATAATGAGATAGAACAAGAAATCCTCAAAAGGTGACCCAACATACACCTAATATAAACATGAATTTATTGATTATAAAACATGAATTGTGGCATTTCAGTAATGTAATATCCAACTCTGTGAAAGTTAGTTTTGTTACTTTTTTCTTTATTGTAGTCATCTCCAGCACATCAAAGCAGGAAATGATACACAACTTTCAACATTTCTTCTTCGAGGATTTTCAGAACAAATGAAGCAGAAATACATCTCCTCATATATGGGCTTTTTCTCTCCGTGTACCTGATCATGTGCTTGGAAACCTCATCATCCTGCTCACCTCTCACACTCCCACCTGCACACACCCATGTACTTCTTTCTCTCCATTCTCTCCTTCATAGACATCTGTTTCATGTCCACAAGGATTCCAAAGATGTTGGTGAACATCCAGACACAGAGCAAGTTATTACTCATGCATGCTGCATCAGCCAGATGTTCTTCACAGTGTCTTTTGCAGGGGTGGATGACTTCCTTCTGATGGTGATAGCCTGTGACTGGGTCATAGCCATCGGTCACCCTTTGCATTACACTTCCATCATGAACTCCCTGCTGTGTAGACAGTTAATTCTGGTCTCTGACATTATTAGTGTCCCGCATTCTTTGTTACAAAGTGTGATTTTGTTGTGGCTGTCCTATAAACACTCGGAAATCCCCTACTTTTTCTACGACCTTGATCTGGTGGTCCACCTTGCCTGTTCTGACACCTTTCTTAATGATATGGTGATCTGTTTTACAACTATGTGATCTGGTGGTTCCCTTGCTGGGATCCTTTACTCTTACTCTAAGATTATTTCCTCCATGTGTGCATTCCCATCAGCTCAGGGGAATATAAAGTGTTTTCCACCTGTGTCTCTAACCTGTCAGTTGTCTCTTTATTTTACTGTACAATCATAGGTGTGTGACTTAGTTATGCTGCCCACAGCTCACACTGAGGTGCAACAGCCTCAGTGATATACACTGTGGTCACCTCCATGTTGAACTCCTTCATCTACAATTTGAGGAATAAAGACATAAAGGGCTCTGAAAGAGACTCTGGGAGGGAAATTATGACAGAGTCAATTATACTGAGATAGAAGAAGTAGGGTTCAAAGCCTTGGAGCCAGAAATTGTGGTTCTTTGCTCAGACTGTGGAAGCCAAATTACTCCTTCTATTTATTTTCTGTAATTTACATTCCTTTGTTTTCCACTTCTCTATACCATTTAAGTAACTCACTTTACTAGACTTTTTTCTCTTTCTTTTGTCTAACAATTTTTTCTATTTTCATGTTCCTACTTTCTGAAGATAATTCCCAGTGTTAGCTCAGAAATATTCGGAAATTGGCTGAACACCAGGCTGCCTGTGTCTGCAGGTCCTAAAGGCTACGACCCGTGGTTCATGCCACCCCTACTCGCCTTTGGACCTCAGGTTTGTTTCTTGGGACTTTAAGACAAACTTGCACCTCTTCCCACTCCATTTGGAGACTGGTTCAAGCGGCATTGCTGGACACCAGGCTGCCTGTGGCTGCAGGCCCTAACAGCAAGAATTCATCACTCATCCACCCCCCTCCACTCACCTTTGGACTCTCAGAACTTCTGTGTTTTGAATAGTGCATGATGTGTGTGATCTTTTATTTGCTCCTGAGTTGAAGTTCATTAGCTCAGTTGGAGGTTTACCACTCTTTAGAAACAGGGAGGACTTTGGACACCCAGGACCTGTAACAACAGTGCAGGGTACTGCAGAGCAACAGGGAGGCAGACAGAAGAGAGATCACCAATTTTCTACTCCTGCACAGCTTTGAACACTAAAAGGTACCTTGGATAAGTTAGGAAGGAACATATAGAGCACCAGATGACTAGGAACAATCTCAGAGTCACGAGAAACATGAACAACCAACAAAACGTCTCTCCCCCAAGGGAAAACCTCAATCCCACATCACCCACAGACAACACAATAGATGTCGTTGACATGTCAGATAAGGAATTCAGAATATTTGTAGTGACCAAACCGAGAGACAAGAGAAAAGAGACAATGAGCTCCAGGAGATGAAGTCCTTTCATGATTTGAAAGAAGAAATGGACACTTCAAAAAAGAATCAGGTGGAACTGTTAGGGATGAAGAATGTGATACGGGACATTAAAACTTCCCTCGAAAGTATTAAAAGTAGATTAGATCATGCAGAAGATCAAATCTCAAATGTAGAAGACAAAAACTCTGGCCTAGAAAAAAGTATTAAGAAGATTGAGAAAACAACAAAGAAAAATGAGGATAATATATGAGGAATACTGGATCTCATCAAGTGCCCCAACATTTGGATAATTGGTATCCCAGAAGAGGAAGAAAATAATAAGGGCATTGATAAATTATTTTATGGAATCTTGGAAGAAAACTTTCCAAAACTTGGAAGGCATTCAAATATACATAGGTCCAAGAAATACATAGAGGTCTCCAAATATAATCAACTCAAGAAGATCCTCTCTAAGGCACATCATAGCCAGATTGGCAAAAACAACAAAGACAAGATACTAAAATTGGCAAGATGGAAACGTCAAGTTACTTCCAAAGGTCACCCATCAGGCTAACAATGTACCTCTCAGCGGAAACAATGCAGGCAAGGAAAAAATGGGAAAATATAGTCAAAGTATTGAATGAAAAACAATTTCAACCAAGAATACTATACCTGGCAAGATTATCTTTCATATGGGAAAGAAAGATAAAAACATTCTCAGATAAACAAAATCTTAAGGAATTTACCAACTCCAGACCAACTCTTCAAGAGGTTCTGAAGGGAGTGCTATACCAGGAAAACTAAAAAAGTCTGACAGACTATTGTTATAAGAGAACAGGAAAGCAACCAAGCAAATGGCTCACTTAATGATAGGAACAGGTCCAGATATATCTATAACAACATTGAATGTTAATGGATTGAATTATTCAATTAAGAAACACGGACTGGCCAAATGGATAAAAAACCAGAAACCCTCTATCTGTTGCCTACAAGAAATGCACCCTAAAGATACAGACATATATAGACTAATAGTGAAGAGCTGGAAAAAGTTATTCCATGCAAATGGAAATCAAAAAAGGGCTGGAGTTGCGATATTGATTTCAGACAAAATAGGGTCCAAGACAAAGACTATAAGAAGAGACAAAGAAGGGCATTATATAATAGTAAATGGGTAAATTCAGCACGAAGACATAATGCTTATTAATATTTATGCACCTAACACAGGAACATCTAAATATGTGAAGGAAAGACTGCTGGAGCTAAAAGGAGAGATAGGGAGAAATACTATAATTTCTTTGTTGGGGATCTCAATACCCCATTATCTCCTTTAGACAGACCTTCTAGACAAAGAACAAAAAGAGGGATACAGGATCTAAATGATATTATAAACAGAATTGGCTTGACAGATATCTGTAGAACTTTCCACCCTAAGATGACAAAATATAAATTTTTCTCACCCTGCCATGAAATCTTTTCAAAGATTAATCATATAATAGGACACAAATTAAGCCTTTACAGATTCAAAGGCATAGAAACTATTTCCAGCATCTTTTCTGACCACAATAGAATTAAACTCAATATTAATTTCAAGAAACACCTTCAAGGGACCAGCAGTTAGCGTAATGGTTATGTCGCTGGACTCCCATGTAGTTGACCGTGGTTCGCGTCCCGGACCCGGTGGCTTAAAACTCACACTGGGTTTGTGTGCGTGCGTGCCCAAAATCCCAAGAGGAGAATGGAGTAGAAGGGACTGCGGCATGATCATTCCCCCTGGGGGGTGATTTCTCGCGTTCTCTCTCTCTCTCTCTCTCTGTCTGTCTGGCGAGCGCACACGCCCTATAGCAAAAATCTCTCCAAAAAAGAAAAAAAGGAACACCCTCAAAAATACACAAACACATGGAAACTGAATAGCCTACTTCTGAATGACTTCTTAACTACTGAAAAAATGAAGTCTGAAATAAAAAAAGTCTGTGGAAACAAATGGTAATGAGTACACAAGTTACCATAATCTATGGAACACGGCAAAAGCAGTCATAAGAGGGAGATTCATAGCAATTAGTGCACATAAGAAAAAGATGAAAGGGGGCAAATAGATAACATCATGCCTCAGGTTATTGCAAAAACAACAGCAACAAAACCCAAACAATGCCAGTCAAGAAGAAATAATAAAGGTTTGAGCAGAAATAAATGAAATAGAAAACAAATGAACCCTATAGAAAATAAATGAAAGCAGAAGCTGGTTCTTCGAAAAGATTAACGAGATTGACACCCCATTGTCTAGAATGATAAAGAAGAAAGAAAAAAAAACAAGATAAATCAAATATGTGATGAAACAGGCAACATTACAACAGAGATAATAGAAATAAAAATATCATTAGAGATACTATGAGTGACTATGTGCCAACAAACAAGAGACCATGAAGGAGATGGACAAATTCTTGGATGCATATAATCTACCAAGATTTAATCAGGAGGACATAGAAAACCTGAATAGACCTATAACAAACCATGAGACTGAATTAGTAATAAATAAGAAAAAGAAAAGTCAGCCGTGATTCGATTCTCGGACCCAGTGGCTTAAACGCTGGGCATGTGTGCCTGCGTGCCCAAGATCCCGAGAGGAGAATGGAGGAGAAAGGATTGTGGCCAGGCCATCCCCCCTGCCGGGGTGTGTGTGTGTGTGTGTGTGTGTGTGTGATTTTTTGCTTTCTGTCTTTCTGGTGAGCTCACGTGCCCTATAGCAAAACCCTCTCCAAAGAAAAAAAAAGAGAAATATTTCTTTTCAAGTAGATTCTGTCATTAAATTGTTTGCCTTTTTCTTAAATTTTACTGAAGAAATATTTGAGAGTTGAACTATTCTTATTTTTTCATTTATTTTTTAAAAATTTATTTATTTTATTTATACATTTATTTATTTTTAATTTGGCAAGAGAGAGTGAGAGAAAGAGAAAGCAAGCCTTCAGGTCCAGGACTTGAACTGTGGTCAGCCATGTGGGAGTCCAGTACCTTAACCACCCCACCAACCTGCTTGCCCCGACTGTTGTACTATTCTTTTTTCTTCTTCTTCTTGTTATTATTATTATTATTATGAATAAATTCAATCACTATACATCATTTAGATTGTAAAGAGAATTTACCCAGCATGAAATGTACCTCAGATCAGTCCAGTTGAGAATACTATACATGTCATTATGAACAGGTAATAAACCATTTCTGTGTACCACAAATGTCTTACCTCTTTATTTTTTCCTGCAATTTTCTTCCCTACATTCTTGCCCTCTCCCTTTCTCCTTCCACTTTGTCCCTAGTGTCCATAACAATTTTCAATGCTTTCATGTCCTCCAGTCTTTCAGTCTCTACCATAGAGTGCAGACAGTTGGTATATGTTAAGGGGAGACATACAATGTCTCTCTTTTTTTGGAGAGAGATTTTTCCTATAGGGTGCATGCACTCCCCAGAAAGACAAAGACAGAGAGACAGAAAGCGAGAAATCACCTCCCAGGGGGATAGCCATGCTACAATCCTTTCTCTTCTATCCTCTCATGATCTTGGGCATGCACACCACGTGGCCAGCATGATTTTATGCCACCGGGTCTGGGACTCGAACCACAGTCAACTACATGGGAGTCCAGCCACATAGACATTACACTAACTGCTGGACTCAACAATGTCTCTCTTTCATAGCCTGACTTGCTTCACTGAGCAATACATCTTCCATATTTTTCCAATTTCTATCAAATGCCAGGATCTTGTTTTTTTTTTTTTTAACGGCTGAATAGTATTCCACAGAGTTATGTGCCACACTTTTTCATTCCATTCATCTGTATGTGGATATTTAGATTGGTTCCATGTAGTATTCGTATGGAAAAAAGTACATTCGGCAACTAAGAATATTTAGATAATTTTTTTGAGAGGTTTTTGTTATAGGGCGCATGTGCTCACCAGAAAGACAGAGAGAGACAGAGAGATAGAAAGCGAGAAATCACCCTCCAGGGGGGATAGCCACATCACAATCCTTTCTCCTCTCGGGATCTTGGGCATGCACGCGCACACACACCTGGCGTGAGATAAAGCCACCAGGTCTAGGACTAGAACCGTGGTCGACTACATGGAAGTCCCGCGACATAGCCATTACTCTAACTGCTGGTCCCAAGAACATTTAGATAATTTTATAGTATGACCAGAGACTACAGATTTTTGCTTATACTTTCATAATTATTTTTGTTTTAAATAATTTAAACTCAGTTTTTAAAATTTACATCTCATTACTGCATGTTTTGCATCATACAAAGCATGGATACACTACATATTAGTCCAGTCAAAGATGTCATCACACACATCATCCTTAACATATAGTTTTATTTATTTATTTATTTATTTATTTATTTATTTATTTGGAGAGGTTTTTGCTATAGGATGTGTGCGCTCGCCATAATGACAGAGAGAGACAGAGAGACAGAAAGCAAGAAATCACCCCCCAGGGGGGATGGCCACGCCGCAATCTCTTCTCTTTCACTCTCCTCTCTGGATCTTGGGCATGCACGCACACGCGGCTGGCGTGAGTTTAAGCCACTGGGTCTGGGACTCCAACTGCGGTCGGCTACATAGCGACATAGCCATTACGCTAACTTCTGGTTCCACAGTTTTATTTTTTATATCGCCAACTTAAGTGATTAGTATAGTGTAGGGACATGTTCAGAGAAAAGTCCTGAGGATGTGGAGACATGCTCTGAGAAAATATCACTTGTCCCTTTTAGCTATAGCAAAACCTTACAGCTTGTCCTTTCCTTGACCCTTACTGCAGGCAGAGCAAAGGGTGGAATTTTCCAGGGGTCCTCCACAGATACATCTGATGGAATTCAGGAAACACCCTGACTCCAATTAACAAAGTACAACCCCTGCTGGCCTCTGTAAGATTCTATAGCCTTAGCAACACCCCTTTGATGTTTGCAACAAAGTATCCTCCCCACACCTGCAGCTAGGCTTCTCTCCAGCAGACAAGAAGTTTATTGGAATCTCTCTTTGATATGGATATAACCAGGAGATACGCCTGGCCCAGTATGTCTAAACCCTTATAGATTTGTTACCTGCTTCCTAGTGTCTGTAAAACATGGATTTATCTATGGAATGTCACAGAATAGATGTATGCAGTGTTGTTTTGCCCTATAAATAAAGGTGCTCAGTTTGCCTGGGCAATGCAGTTTGCTCCAGCTGCTTAAGCTCAGGCTGCCTGTATCCACTGCTTCTTTGTCTTTGTCTCTTACTTTCTGCTTCATCTTAGTTCGAGCTAAGTCCAGGGCAGATGCCAACAGTATAGTCCAGGTAATGGTTTGTCCCCTAATGGTTCACAATTTAAAATTTGGTCTCAGTGAGCAGTGAGTGGGTCACCCTCCCAGCATTCATGTGTTGGGACTTGGTTATATTATTGAAATGTTAAGTGAAAACTTAATCCCCTCATGGTGTCCCAAAGTGGTGCATTGGGTTGGAGGCCTTGTAATTGAGTTTTGTGTTTACAAGGAGGGGAATGAGGCAAGCTGAGGCCATCTGGATGGAGACCAGACAAGGAGAAACACGGACAGCCACTGCTTAAGTGCCTGCTCACCACCATGTTGTAGCCTGACTGAAAGATGGTTCCTGGACCTTGGGTGTCCAATCGTGAGCTGAATAATTCTTGATTATTTTAAATTATTTATTTATTTATTTAGCTACAGGGTGAGTGAGCTCACCAGAGAGAGACAGGGGAGCGGAGAATGTGAGAAATCAGTCTCCAGGGTACATGACCATACCACAATTCCTTTTCCTCCATTCTCCTCTCAGAATTTTGGGCATGCATGCATATACACCTGGCGTGTTCTTCAGGCCATCATGTCCAGACTCAAATTGCAGAGTCAGCCCTGTGGGATCCAGTGCTTTAAGCACCACACCACCTGCCAGCCCTTCCAGACACAATTTGAGGTTTTGCAATCTCAGGAACTTAGCCAAGACAGGTCCTTTAGTCTTAGGCATTGGATAACACTTTAACTCCAAAGAAGGATAAGTGGCTGGGATGATAGCAGGAGAATTTAAGAAGGAATAATAATAACTGGATTCACTTGATTTATAACCTAATCTTGGGGACAGAATCAGGAAAAATATCCTTTTTGTCTATACGAGTGTCCTAGAGGGAAGTCAATCTGAGTTTTGGATACTTGGAGAATATTCTGTTTGTGAAAATGTTTGAGCCTCCTTTGTTTCCAAAGCTTATTTATTTCATGAGAGGGAGAGAGAAAGAGAGACATTTCAACATAGTTCTCAAGTGTGATCCATCCCCAGTCTCCACTGGCTTGGTAAATGGGAACATGTGCATAGCCAGGGTACACAGGGGAATCTAAGGACAAGAACTCATGAGCCCATTGTCATTACAACATGCTAAGTGAAATAAGCTAAACACAGAAAGATAAATGCCATATGATCTCACTTTTAGATGGAATCTAAATAAGGTGATCTCATGTAAACAGTAGCAAGGTGGTTATCAGAGTCTGGAGGACGTTGGAGAGATGAGGAAGGGAAAGATGTTGATCAAAAGTTACAAAGTTTCTGGGACCAGCAGTTAGCGTAATGGCTATGTCGCTGGACTCCTATGTAGTCAACCGCGGTTCGTGTCCTGGACCCGGTGACTTAAAACTCATGCTGGGCGTGTGTGCGTGCATGCCCAAGATCCCGAGAGGAGAATGGAGGAGAAGGGATTGTGGCATGGCCATCCCACCTGAGGGGTGATTTCTCGCTTTCTGTCTCTCTGTTCATCTGGCGAGTGCCCGCGCCCTATAGCAAAAACCTTTCAAAAAAAAAAAAAGATACAAAGTTTCTGGCCCAGCAAGCAGTGTGATGGTTGAGGTGCTGAATCCCACATGGCAAACTTTGTGCTATGAGTCCTGGACCTGGCTTCTTGAAAGACGCACCAGGCACATGCATGTGCATGCCTAGGGTCCTTACAGAAGAATGGAGGAGAAGGTAATGTGATGTGGCAATCCGTTCTGTGGCGTGGTTTCTTGCTTTTCCTCTCTCTCTGCCTCTGTCTCTCTGAAGCAAACATGATGCCCTATGGCAAAAATCTTAAAAAAAAAGAAAAGAAAAGAAAAAAAAAACGGACATGTTAGTGATATATTTCACCAAATGGTGACCACTGTTGTTAATAGGCGAAGCAAGCCAGACTATGGAAGAGAGACACTGTATGTCCCCATTCAATACATCAAATATCTACATTATATAGCAGAAACTGAAATGTTGGAAGGTATAAAAGCATGGAGAGCAATGGTGATACTGGAGACAGTTTGGGAGGAAGGTGGGAAATGGCAGAGGGTGAGAGGAAGGGAATCAAGGAGAAGAAGAATGAAGCAAAACATTTAAGGAATCCCAAATGGAAAAATATCTGATTATAATGTGTATGGTAATACCTTTGAATGAACCAGTATACAGTGTATTCATGATGAGAAAATTAATTTGGTGTGCTATAATGATACACAGTGATTGCAAAAAAAATTTAAATGTATTTTATATTTTGAAAAAATTTGTTATATGTAAGTAAAGACTTAGTGGTCATGAAACCTGACTGACTGCTAGGAAAGTGCATACACTTGCAAGAGAGATACAGAGAGACAGAAAAATGAGAAAACCTCCCCACCTCCCCACTACATGGAGGATTATGCCACAATCTATTCTCCTCCATTTCTCCCTCCTTTTGGGATGTGGGGCATGCATGCACAAACATCCTGCATGTTCCTCAAGCCATCTGGTCCAGGAATTGAATTGTGCAGTTGGCCATGTGGAATCTAGTCACCTTAACCACCACACCACAAACTAGGTCAACCCCAAAAGGTCTTCATACAGTAATCCATCCCCAGTCACAGGGGCATGTGTGTGTATCAGGTGCATGCATTGAAAAGGGAAAGCAAACTGGCATGGATCCTTTACATCACAATGTACTGTCCCTCCTGATTACCTTGGAGCCTTCAATGGCTCCCATGTCTCTTCAACCACCATGTTTAGGACATTCACAATGTTTCAGTTTTCCGTCTCTTTTCAAATTTCTGTGTCTCTGTTTCTTTTTTCCTTGTTTGTTTGCTTGTTTTTCAAATGTCTACTCTTTCTAGAACTACCCCCAACAGCTTTCAATAAATATGAATACCAGGTTGAAAATCCTATAACTAGGAGGGATGGCAGGTGATGTGGTGGTTCAGGTGCTAGACTTTCACATAACTGACCATAGTTTGAGTCTCAGACCTGACAGCTTTAAAAAACATACCAGGCATGGGAACCAGCAGTTAGCATAATGGCTATGTCGCTGGACTTCCACGTAGTCGACCGCGGTTCGTGTCCCGGACCTGGTGGCTTAAAAAACTCACGCCGGGCGTGTGTGCGTGCGTGCCCAAGATCCCGAGAGGAGAATGTAGGAGAAGGGATTGCGGTGTGACCTTCCCCCCTGGGGGGTGATTTCTCGCTTTCTGTCTCTAATGTCTCTGTCTGTCTGGCGAGCGCACGTGCCCTATAGTGAAAATCTCTCAAAAAAAAAAAAAAAAAAAAAAACATACCAGGCATGTGCATGCATGCACCAAATCCCAAGAGGAGAATGGAGGAGAAGGGATTGAAGAGTGGCCATTCCCCTGAGGGGGGGGCGATGATTTCTTACTTTCCTCTTTCTCTGTCTCTCTCCAGTGAGTGCACACTACTTATGACAATAAATAAATAAATAAATAAATAAATAAATAAATAAATGAAAAAAAAAAGGAACTAGCAGGTAATGTAGTGGTTAAGGTACTGGGCTACTACATGGCCAACCACTGTTTGAGTCCTGGACCTGGCAACTTGAAACTCATGCCAGGTATGTGTACGTGTGTGTCCAAAATCCCAAGGAGACTGGAGGAGATGGTATTGCAGTATGGCCATCTCCTCCTGGGGCGGAGATGATTTCTCACTTTTTGTCTTTCTGTCTCTCTCTCTCTAATAAGCACATGTGCTCTATAGCAAAAATCTCTCATAAAAGATTTTAAAAAATAAGATTATGGTTGGGAAGACAAATGACTTTAATCTGGGTGTGGAGGGTAATATTGAGGAGCTTCTAGATGGGGTTTCTGAGGAATTGACTAACAAGGGGATGTTGGAACTGGGAAAGGAATACATAGCTGACCAAGAAGCAAGAGAAAAGGAAACTATAGAAGAAAAAAGACCCTTCAGGTTAATTCACTGTGGAGGGTTTAGCAGGAAACTTGATAGAACTAAAAGGCCTTCAAAAGTTTGAAAGCATGCATTATTGTTATATTATTCACAATAGATAAGGCATGCAACCAACCCAAATGTCCTGAACAAATGCATGGATTGAAACAGTGTGGCACATATACACTTTGGGATACTACTCAGGCATAAAAAACCATGAGGTCCTAGTATTTGACAGAAAGTGAATGAATATGGGAGATTTACTGCTAAGCAAAGCAAGCCAGACGATGAAAGAGAGACACTCTATGTCCCCATTCAATATATACCAAAGGTCTTTACTCTATGCAGAAACTGAAAGACTGGAAGTATAAAGACAGAACAATTGTGGATACTGAAGACAGTGTGGGAGAAAAGTGAGAAAAGGTGGAAGATGAGAAGGAGGGAATCAAGGGGAAAGAGAAGAAAAACATCTAAAGAACACAAAAATAGAAAATTATCTGTTGATAACATGTGTGGTAGTATCTTTGATCAGGCTAATTTACAGTATATTAATTATGGGTAAATTAATTTGATATGCTCTGATGACATACAGTAATTGAATGTAAAACATAAAATAAAGAAGGAAAAAGTTTAAAAACATGATTACCATCCTCTTATTAAACAATCACGATAACTGGCTTTGAGGCTTACCGTACTGAAATCACTGGCACTCCTTGAAAACAGTCCTTATAGCTCCCCTCCCAAATATCTTCTCAGAGCCCTCTTTATGTCTTTATTCCTCAGACTATAGATGAAGAGGTTCAGCATGGGTGTGACTACAGCATATATCACTGAGGCTGTTGCACTTGAATGTGAGTTATGGGTAGTGGCAGCACTAAGATACACACCTAGGATTGTACAATAAAATAAGGAGACCACTAAGAGGTGAGAGGCACAGGTAGAAAATGCTTTGTGCTTCCCCTGAGCTGATGAGTTAGCACGTATGGAGGAAAGTATCTTAGAGTAAGAGTAAAGGATTCCAGTAAAGGGACCACTGGACACCACCCCAGCTGCAAAATACATCACTATGTTATTAATTCAAGTGTTGGAGCAGGCTAGGTGGACTAGCTGATTAATTTCACAGAAAAAGTATGGGATTTCCACATGTGTACAGAAGGACAGCTGCAATGCTATTAAACCATTTGATAGTGAATTCAGGACACTCATAATCCAGGACAGCAGAACCTGCAGCACACAGAGCCGGGGGTTCATGATGACAGTGTAGTGCAGGGGGTGACAGATGGCCACATACTGGTCATAGGCCATCACAGCCAAGAGGAAGTTTTCCAACCCTGTGAAAAGTATGAAAATGCACATCTGAGTGATGCAGCCTGCATAGGTGATGACCTTGCTCTGTGTCTGGATGTTCACCAGCGTCTTTGGGACGGTAGTGGAGGTGAGACAGATGTCAGAAAAGGACAAGTTGGAGAGGAAGAAGTACATGGGGGTGTGCAGGTGAGAGTCCGAGATGATGGCCAGGATGATGAGCAAGTTTCCGATCATGGTGACCAGGTAGGAACAGCCCAAAAAGGAAGGGTTGCAATTCTGGTTCTTCTGAAAACCCCAAAAGAAGAAATTCCGCAATTTGTGTATCATTTCTTGGTTCCATGTGGTTGAAGTAACTATCAAAAAAAAAAAAAAAAGACAGAACATGACACAAGCATGTATTACTCACATGCTAGGATGCTATCACTTACATTCTACAATAAAGACACTAGGTTCTAAGTTTTATGTATGAATCTGCTTTCCTTTAGATGAATCTCGTGCCATCTTTTATTACGAACTCCTTTCTGACACTCAAACTATCCTCAAGAGATCATGTTCTCAACAATCATAATGAAAAAAAGAGAGAAATCATTTCATGTATTTGAGAAATATAAATTGAATATTGATCATGTTCAAGGCACTCTGTAGAGCACAAGTGAGCAATATTGAATAACAAATGGATGGCTAGCGATGGAGGGCTAGCAGGTGGGCTAGCAGGTGGCATTGTGCTCGAGGTGACTGGATTCCACATGATTGACTGCAGTTCAAGTCTCAGACCTCATGGCTTTAAAACCACACTGGGCATGTGTGCATGTGTGCCCAAAATCCCAAGAGAAGGATGGAGAAGGGATTGTCATGTGGTCATTCTTCCCGGGGTGGGGGTGTGATTTCTCACTTTCTCTCTCTGTCTCTCTTTGTATCACTCTAGTGAGTGCATATACCCTATTGCCAAAACCTTTAAACAAAAGAAGATAGGGCATGGCGATTAAAGGCTCTGAATTCCTATATGGACAACCATAGTTTGGGGCCTGGATCTGATGGCTTGCTTCCTTGTTTTCCCTTTCTTTCTCTGTCTCTCTCTGGTCAAATTTAAAAAATAATAATGATAAATGGAATTCAATAAATAATTCTTTAAAAAATATGTGGCACATATACACTATGGACTACTACTCAGGCGTGTACTCTCTGTACAAGGGGTCTTCAAGAGTTCATGGAAAATGTGTACTACGAAAAAAAAACTATACCTGGGTTTCAATATTTTTGACACAAAATTGAACTTATACTTTACTCCCAAGTTTGTATTCCACAAACTTATTTTTTTTTGCATTAGAGTGCATGCACTTACCAGAGAGAGAGAAAGTGAGAAATCATCTCTAAAGGGAGATGGCCATGCCATAATCCCTTCTCCTCCATCCTCTTCTTGGGATTTTGGGCACGCGCACACATACACGCGCACACACACACACACACACACACATACACAGTGTGTTACAAGCAGCTGGGTCTGGGACTTGAATCATGGTTGTCCAGCACTGTAACTATTATAACATCTGTGGATCCCTAAACAAATAAAGTTCTTAAACAAAGCTGCTAGCAGCAAAAAATAAAAAATGTAGACAAAAGGAGCATGACAGATAACCCAGAATTTGTTCTTATAACTCTGACAGGAGAATAAGCCCAGGCTAGTCCACTGCAAGATAAGATGCCATGTGGAGCAGAGCCCAGTTGGTCCAACCAGAAGATTGAAAATAGACTATTATATGATAGAAAAAAAATTATCATAAACCATTTATTTTAGAATGGCTTGTTATACAGCGGTAGCTTACTGATACAATAATCAATGCAAACAGAATTGAGAACATTCTAAATCAATTGCTGCTTCCAGGTAAGTAGGAGAGGTTGGAAGACATACATGTTTATGTAGGAATAATTTGTGACCCTCAATCAAAATTCTTACTTTGAGAGGCATTATTGGGCAGGACTCAAGCACTTGTGTAGGTCATGCTTTTTCACCAACACTGAAGAGAATTTACAACGTAAAAAATAAAATTAAATTTATGATAGAATAAATACACATAGAAGGGGGGTCTTTGAAAAGTTCATAGGAAATGGGTATTTTGAAAAAGCTATGAGTAGATTTCAAAATCTTTTTGCACCAAAATAAACTTTTACTTTAATTTCATTCTCTCTACAAACTTTTTGAAGTCCCCCAATTGTTCAGTTCCCTGTACATTAAAATTTATGACAACATTTTGTTTTTAAAGAGATTTTTGCTATTGAGCACGTGTGCTACAGACAGAAAGTGAGAAATCACTCCCCGGGGGTATGGCTACTCTGTGATTCCTTCTCCTCCATGCTCCTCTCAGGATGTTGGGCTCTCACACATGTGTCCAGAATGAGTCTTAAGCTGCCAGATCTGGGACTTGAATTGTGGTTGACTACATGGGAGTCTAGCAACGAAACCATTATGCCATCTGTTGGTCCCAAGTTTATGGCACAGTTTTTAAAAGGGGGAGATATTTTGTTTAAGGCAATGGCATGAGTTATATTTACAGGATCATTGAAGATGTTCAAGCAGAAAGAGAAACAATAATACAGAAAATGACACCAAATCCCTCATTCCACCAAATAAACTCCATTCCACATGGGCAAAAAGACTGCACATTTCCATGAGTAGACAGACATAAAGGTCAAAAACAAATGTTTCATAGAAAATATATATTAAAAACATTAAGGTATAACTGATAATTTTACATAGTTAAGATCATCTCTGACTTTAAGACTATATTAAGTCAAATGATTTATGCAATGTTGTCTTTCTGCATAGACTTCACATTTCACATGTTACTAGTTTGTGCCACAGAACATACTAGGCACTGTGGATAATGATCTGAGTAAGAAAACTATACATAGAATAATGTCTCATAATCTACTGTAAAACCATCACATGTTAGAGTCTACTTAATAAGGAAGAGCAGTTAAGATAATGACATAGAAAGGAATGACATACAGAGAACAGCAGATGGCATAATGGTTATGTTGCTGAACTCCCATGTAGTCCACTGCAGTTTGAGTCCTGGGCCTGGTGGTTTAAAACTCAAACCAAGTGCATATGTGTGCCCCAAATCCTGAATGTAGCATGGAGGTTGTGGTGTGGCCATCTGCCCTGGGGGGGGTGATTTCTTGCTTTCTGTCTCTCTGTCTCTCCAGCTAATGCATGTGCTCTAAGGCAAAAATCTCTCTTAAAAAAAAAAGGAAGAGTGCAAAACAAAAAGCAAAACACTGTAGTCTCAGAATTTCTTCTATAATAAAATTATGAAAAGAGCTTCAGATGCCAAAGTAGTTTATTCCAAAGTACTAGTATCATTCATTATTACTTGAAATTACTGGGAATCTCAAAATTGTTTCTGATGCAAGGTTGGGAATAACTTGGAGAAAGTAGACAAACAACAAAGGAAGAGAATATTGGACATCAGAGAGAGAACAAACACACTACAAGGGGCTATGGTTGAAATGAAAGAAATTGAAGCTTTAGGGAATAAATAGGAAGTACGCGTTCCTTTTCCAAAATCTGATTAAAGAATTTATTATTATTATTATTATTATTATTTTTATTTACATTTAATCACTGTACATCTTTACAGTGTACAACCTTGCTTTTCCCAGCATGAATACAGTGCATATCAATCAAGACAAAGACATTAACATCAGCAAATAACTTTTCATTTTTGTGTCATTTATTATCTGACTCTGAGGCTTAAAGTCTCGTGATCATAGGCACTTCTTTAAAAATGGCCCTTTTGGGACTACTTCTGGTGGTGTACTGGTTAAGATGCAAGGCTCCCTTATGGCTGACCATGGTTCCAATCTCAGACCTGATGGCTTACTATCTCACTTTCCTTCTTTCTCTATCTATGTCTCTCTCTAGTGAAGAAGTTAAAATAATAAATAATATCAAAAATAAAATGATTCTTATAAAAAGAACATGTCAAACTGGTCCTTTTATGGCTTTCTCGTGAAGAATCTTCTCAGAGCCCCACTTATGTCTTTATTCCTCAGACTGTAGGTGAAGGGATTTAAAATGGGGGTGATCACGCTGTACATCACCGAGGCTGTTGCACTTGAGTGTGTGTCATGGGTTACAGCAGAACTAAGGTACACACCTGTGGGGACACGTTTAAGAGAGAGAATCTGAGGTGTGGGGACATGCTCTGAGCAAACACCACCTGCTTTTTTGGGGTTTGGCAGAACCTTGTAACTTGTCTTTCCTTGACCTTGGCTGCAGACAGAGCAAGGGTGGAAATTACTAGGGGCATTCCAACAGACACACTGATGGACTTCAAGAAACATCTTGACCCCAATTAGTAAAATCCAATCCCTGCTCTGCATCTGAAAGGTTCTTTAGCCTACTCTGGGTGTGGTGGTGTGAGAAGGTCTTTAGCTCCTTCCCCACACCTAACAGCTAGTTATCCGCATTAGAAAAGAAGATGAGACTTTCTCCTGATGGGATTATCACCAAGGGATACACCTGGCCCGGTATGACTAAGCCCTCATAGATTTGTTAACTGCTTCTTATTGTCTGTAACCTGGCAACCAATCTATGAAGTGTCGTGAAACATACATGTGTAATGTCTCCTGTAATGTCTATAAATAAAGACGTCCAGTTCATCTGGGCGGCACAAGTTGCTTGGGTTACTTAGGCTCAGGCTGCCTTTGTCCATTTCTACTCTATGTCTTTGTCTCGTTTTTCCCAATTCCCCAGTCCTGGCAAGATGGAGGGCTTTCTCTTTCTCGACCACTTTCTCTTCCTCACCAGCAGCCCTCTGATCATGATTCAGCCAGACCCAAGCCCTGGGGCAGATGCCGACACACACCTAGACTTGTACAATAAAATAAGGAGACAACAGATCGGTAAGAGGTAAAGGTGGAAAAGGCTTTGTACTTCCCCTGAGCTGATGACATTGCTCATATGGGTGAAACGATCTTACAGTAAGAATAAACAATACCAGCAAAGGGAACACCATCCAGCAGCACAGATGCAAAATACATCATCATGTCATTAAGAAAAGTGTCAGAACACGCCAAGTGGATCACTTGTATAAGCTTGCAGAAAAAATGGGGGATTTCTGGGTGTGTACAGAAGGACAGCTACAACACTGTTAAGCTTTGTAACAGGGAATGTAGGACACTCAGGAACCAGGACACCAGAACCAGCAGTCCACAGAGCCAGGGGTTCATGATGACTGTGTAGTGCAGGGGGTGACAGATGGCCACAAACCTGTCCTAGGCCATCACGGTCAAGAGAAAGTTGTCCAACACTGATAAAAGCAAGTAAAAGAACATCTGGGTGATGCAGCCTGCATAGGTGATGACCTTGCTTTGTGCCTGGATGTTCACCAGCATCTTTGTGACGGTGGTGGAGGTGAAACAGATGTCTAAAAAGGACAGGTTGGAGAGGAAGAAGTACATGGGTGTGTGCATGTGGGAGTCTGAGATGGTGGCCAGGATGATGAGCAGGTACATGGACAGGAGCAGTCCAAAGAGGAAGGCTTGCAGTCCAGGTTTCTCTGAAAATCCCAGAATGAGAAATTCTGAAATTTGTGTATTATTTCCTGGCTCCATGTGGTTGATGTGCCTTCCAAAAGAAGAGAAAGAGAACACTATACAAGCACACATTACTTGCCTGGCAGAGTTTCTATTATTTACATTCTATAATTAAGACACTCATTCTTGCCTTTTGTTTTTTTTTTTTTTTTAGAAGTTTTTGCTTTAGGGTGCGTGCTCTCGCCAGACAGAGAGAGAGAGAGAGAGACAGAGAGACAGAAAGCAAGAAATCACCCCCCGGGGGGGATGGTCACGCCGCAATCCCTTCTCCTCCATTCTCCTCTCAGGATCTTGGGCACGCATGCACACGCGCCTGGCATGAGTTTTAAGCCACCGGGTCCAGGATGCGAACCACGGTTGACTACGTGGGAGTCCAGCGACATAGCCATTATGCTAACTGCTGGTCCCCATTTTTGCCTTTTATAGATGGATATGTGCCCCTTTAGAGAATTTCTTTGTGCCATCTCTGACTCAGAAGCCATGGCCTGCTCTCAGCATTTCACAAGAGGTCATGTATTCAAAAATTTGAAAGATAAATTCTTTCATGCATTTGAGGAATTTAAATCGAGTGATGATCACAGTCCAGGAACTGTCTATGTGATGAATGAACAGTGCTAAAAATAAAATGTCCCCAAATTCTAATGACAGAGAAAAAAATTACAAGTTAATAAAAGCAAATATAAAAAAAGGAATAGTCCAGATGTTGGCTACGCTAATTGCCTTGACTTAATCATCATGCATTGTATTCTTATACTGAAAAATCACATTGTACTCTATAAATATGTACAATACTATATGTCAATTTTTTTTTAATGTAAGAAAAAAGAAATAGTCATGCTGAATGGTTGCAGGTGCTATAAAGAAAAACAGGGGCCACCAGGTGGAGTGGTGATTAAGGTGTTCACTGGAGAGAGACAGAGATAGGGAAATTGAGACACCACTCTTCAGAAGGGATATCCACATCACAATCCCTTCTCCTTCATTCTCCTCTTGGGATTTTGAGCATGCATGCACATACACCCAGCGTGTCTTCCAAGCTACTGGGTCTGCAACTTGCATTGCAATCAGCCATGTGGCAGTCCAGTGCCTTAAGCACTAAGTCACCAACTGGCCTGCATTGTGCCTTTTTTTTTTTTTTTTTTGGAGAGGTTTTTGCTATAGGGCATGTGTGCTCACCAGACAGAGAGAGACAGAGAGACAGAAAGTGAGAAATCACCCCACAGGGGGGATGGCCATGCTGCAATCCCTTCTCCTTCATTCTCCTCTCGGGATCTTGGGCACACACGCACACGTGCCCGACGTGAGTTTTAAGCCACCGGGTCCGGGACTCGAACTGCGGTCGACTACGTGGGAGTCCAGCGACATAGCCATTACACTAACTGCTGGTCCTATTATTTTCTTATTTTCAAAAATATGTTTATCATAAAAAATGCTATAACTTTCCAAAGTCACCTATAATTTCAGCATGTAGAGAGACTCATTGTTAACATTTTAGTATATATATATATATATATTTTGGTATACAATATACACACAAAGACATGAACTGCAGCCCTGTTCATAAGAGTGAAAACTGAATATAATCTAGTGATTCAACCTTGAGAATAGTAAATTATAATAACTTTACAAAGCTGTAAAATTGTGATCTTGTGAAAGATCTATAATGCCATTAATGAAGAAATCAAGTGACAGAATGGCATTATTACATGGTCCTACTTTCATCAAAATAATAACAAATACCATATGATCCAGCAGTTCCACTCCTGGGTATCTACCCAAAGCAGAGGAGAACACTCATTGGAAAAGTTCACACATCTATATTTATTGCTGCAGTATTCCCAATTGTTGAGATATAGAACCAAGCCATGACACATGAATGAACTGAAAAAGTATGGCACATATACCCTATCGAATACTAAGCCATAAAAAATAACAAAACCCTGGAATCTGATAGAGAGTGGTTGAATATGGAAGATTTACTGCTGAGTGAAAGATAGACAGTGTATGTCTCCACTTAACGTATATTGACTATCCACACTCTATGGTGGAAATTGAGAGATTAGAGGACATAGAAGCATTAAATGTATAGTATTCTCAACTGGACTGGTCTGAGAAATATTTCATGTTAGGTGAATTCTCTTTACTAGTTAAATTATATATTGTGATTGTTTAAAAATGAGAGTGAAATAATAATAATCTGGAAAAAGAAAGTAAAGTACATGATATTCTGTGGCAAAAAATAGTTATAGACTTTGGATACAATGTGAGAAAAAGGTAGGAAAAGGGAAAAAGAGTAAGGAAAGAAATTAAGGAGGAAAATAGAGAAGCAAAACATTTATGGGACACAGAAAGAAATGGGTTATCAGTTGATAATACTGTGTCTTGTATCCTTAACTAGACTGGTGTGAAGCATTCATGCTGGGTAAATTCAACTTACAAAGAAACGTGATGTATAGTGACTAGATGTACAAAATAAAATTAAAATGAAAAAACTTAATACATGGAAAAAAGTAAGAACATACCTCTTCTTTTTATTTCCATGTGTTGCCTTGAATATTGACCTCTAGAGAGGATTTTGAAGGTCATGGAAAAACAATTAAATTGGGAGTTTATTTTAGTACCAAAAAATTGAAATCTATGCATAATTTTTTTCATATGTTCATTATGAACTTTTTGAAGAGTCATTATCTATTAGAAGTTATCTTTCCAATGTATCGAGCCCAGGTCTCCTTTCACTGAAATCTGACCTCACCCCTAAAGTGAGCATGCATGGGCACACACACACACACACACACACACACACACGCAGACACATGCACACACAGGGCACATGTACACATGTAGTACAATTTGATGTCTGGAGAAGATGTGAATATCATGTTCTTCTCAGCTCTGGTCACAGAATTAGAAAGAAAAAAAGTATAAGCCATGCTATTAATATCAAAGAATCTTTCTCCAACAGAATGTAGGAATGATACTCAGAAATTCCAGTTCATAAGTCTCTTATACACTTGCCAATTTAGGGTATCACTTTTGTATTTGACATTTCCATTCATATGTTTAAAAATATTTTTAAAAATTAGCCCAAGAAATAGAGTGAGAGAGGAATTAATTGGACCTGAGGGGGGAAAAAAGATCTAACAAGCTCAGGTGGCCCCTGAGAGATAATCTAAGGAAGAAAATGTTTCATTAATTGTGGAGACATTTCAACCCCTATTTTATCCTCTTGAGGCCAATCAAAAATAATAAGAGATCAAAAGCAAATTTCTCCAAGGACAAAAGAAATGAGATCTTTTTGGTACCAAGACACTTAGGGATTGAACATCCATACAGGAAAAAAAAAAAGGAGAAATAAAGCAAATATTCAGAGGAGGAAATATACAATGAATAACACAATATAGACATTTTTTATTTGAAATATTAGGAGAGATATTTTTTTCTTGTGCCTATTTAATGTTGATTGGACTAGTTAATTCTTTTTTTTTTTTTTTTTTTTTTTTTCCTCTGCACTAAGATTTTCTTTTCTTCATTATTTGTAACTGTATTACAAAGGATTATAGAGGACCCGGTGATACCTTCAAAAGTAACAGCTCTAGCGCGGGCTTTATGAGCACAGTGGTGATGCACTGTTCAGGAGAAGCCGGGTTTTATATGGCAAATATGGTTTAATAACCCAGCACAGGGGCCAGCAGGTGGCATAGTGGTTACATCACTGGACTCCCTTTGGCTGACCACAGTTCAAATTTGGAATCTGGTGGCTTGAAAATCAAGCTTGGCACATGTGCATGCATCCCCATGATCCCAGGAGGAGGTTGGAGGAGAAGGGACTGCAGCATGGCCAGCTCACCAGGGGATGAGACATATCACTGTCTCTGTCTCTTGCTAGAAACCACACAGACCCTACTGCAAAAACCTCTTAAAAAAAAAAAAAAAAAACCAGCAGAGTCAAACTGAGACATCGAGACATGGAGGCCACTCATGTGAATATCCAGGTCTATCAGGATGGAAAATTGGGAGGAAGGGAAGCACAGTGTGACCTAACCCTGTGGGTGGTGCTTCTCTCTCTCTCTCTCATGTGCATTCTCACACTGTACCATGAATAAAGACAAAATTAAAATAAAGAAGAAAATAAATGAAGATAGAGACCCAGGAGTGGGGTTATTGGGTTATGTATGTGTATATATGTGTGTGTTATGTATATATATACATACATATATATATACATATATATACATATATATATGTATGTGTATATATATATACACAATACACACACATTTTATATATATATAATGTATATATATATATACACACACACACACCCATATATATATATATATATATATATATATATATATATATATCTCCCATTTTGTTCAACACAGTGGTACTAACTGACATGTCCACCAACAGTGTAGGATGGTTCCATTTTTTCACGGCAGTCTCACCAGCACTTATCATTCTGTATTTTTCTAGACTTAGCCATTTTGACTGTGGTTGAGTGGTGTCTCATTGTGGCTTTGATATGTGTTTCCTTTATGATAGGAGATGTGGCACATATACACTATAGAATACTACTTGGCCATAAAAAAACAATAAGACCCTGTCATTTGATAGAAAGTGAATGAATATGGAAGCTAGAATAAGAGACATTGCATGTCCCCGCTTAATATATACAGAATGTCTACATGCTACAGCAGAAACGGAAAGATTGGAAGGTATAATAGCAGGGAGGGCAACTTCAGATACTAGAGACAGTAGAGGAGGGGTGGATGTTAGGAGATGAAGGGAGGGGATCAGGAGAAAAAAACATTAACAGAAAAAAATTGAAAATCTATCTGTTGATAATGTTTATGGTATTATCTATGACTTGACTAATGTGCACAGGATTCATTCTGGGAAAAATAATTTTGTTGGGGGGCCAGCAGTCAGTGTAATGGCTATGTCACTGGACTCCCATGTAGCTGACACGGTTCAAGTACCAGACCTGGTGGCTTAAACTCACACCGGGCACTTGTGCGTGTGTGCCCAAGATCCCAAGAGGAGAATGGAGGAGAATGGATTGCAGAGTGGCCATCTCCCCTGGGGTGTGATTTCTCGCTTTCTATCTCTTTCTGGCAAGTGCACGTGCCCTATAGCAAAGGCCTCTCCAAAAAAAAAAAAGAAAAAGAAAAGGAATTTTGTATGCTGTAAATGTGTATAGTGAGTAAATGTAAATTTTAAAAGTGTAAAAATAAAAACAACAAAAAATCTCTGATCGATACATAAGCAATGTGAAAAAATAATAAAATGCTTCACACTCTTCTGTAATACCTGGTTGTACTTTACTTTGTGTGGGTAAATGTGGCCCTATTCATTATAGCCGAAGCATTTTAAATTATTTATTTTTGGTCATTAAATTAAGAACTATTAAAAATAATTTAATTTTTCATATATTTTTGGAAGTCCACCTATATATGAAAGAAATTATATATACAGAGAACTAATAAAAGAGATTAATTATTTGACTACTTTGGAGTTTTCAATTTCTTTTGAAAGCTAAAATATAAAAAGCATGAGAGACAAAATATGATTAACTAATGAGTTGGGCTACACTATGTTTATAAACTTTTCTCCATTTCCTTCAAGTATTCAATACTTACATAAAGCAACCAAGTGACACACATCGAAACTGGTGAGTAACTCCAATTCCTATGCTTTAAAAAATACAGTAAAAAGTGAAAATGCTTAAACCCACTATTAAAAAGCAAAGATGTCACAGAACTTGCAACAAAGTGGTAAATATCTAAGAAAGCCAATGTAATACTCAATGTAAGAAAATATACCACAAAATATACATCTTATGAACTGCTATTTTAAGGTAATATTTTCAAACAATATATTGAACCAGATATTTCTCTTCAATGTGGAAACATACTCAAATATAATTTATCTCAGAAATAAGAAAGAAAATTCCATATCTCATGTCCAATATTTCCCCGTTCCACATAATTGCAAAGATTCTTGGGCATATGTACTACTTTTACAGAAACCTCTATCACCCTCTTATTTTCTCTTTTAGCCAGGCTTCCATTACCATCTGTTAATTATCAACAATCACCTTCATTGCTCAGTTCAATGTTCCATTCTCTCTTTTTAAAAAATAATTATTTTATTTATCTAATTTTATTTTATTATTCTAATTTTAATTTAACCAGAGAGAGACAGAGAGAGGGAGAAAGGGAAAATGATAAAGCAAGCCACCAGGTCCGGAACTCTAACTGTGGTCAGCCATATGGGAATACAACCCCTCAACAACCATGCCACCTGCCAGCACCCCTTCTCTTTTTAGCACCATAAATAAGTACATTATTAACTAAGCAAGCAAGAAAACAACCATCTGTTTTCTCTGAATGTGTCCTAAAGTATCGACCAAATTTTCTAAATCATCTATAGGGGTTTTCTGAAAAAAAGGGCTCCCTGAGGAAGTGTGAAATCTTTTCTGAATGGTTTGAATGGTTGATGATGGAGACTGAAGTTCTATTACCAGACAAGACAGAGGAAAGGGGTCAAACATTAGTACCTGAGCCAGATTTAGAACTCAGAAAGAAACAACCATGTGCCACTCAGCCCAAGATTGCACAGGCGAAGGGACAGAAGAGCAGATCTTTACCGTTCTTTTTATCTACTCATTAGACAACCCTGCCCTTTGTTATTCTAATCTTGAGCACATAATTTCCCTGTGGGACATTGCTCTGCACAAAATTATTTACTTTTTTCTTGCAGATTCTCTGTTCCCAAGATACCAGGTTAAAAATTATTTGTTTTGTCTTCTCCATAAGTTTGCCTGACTTCCAGAGATTTAACCTCCTCATACGTAATCAAACCTTGAATTAAAGCTTTCTCCACAGTCTAAGGCTAAGGAAACTGTGGTGGGAAACAATCCTCGATATCTCTGATAAGTTACTTATCCCTTCTCTTCAAAAAGAGAGAAAACATGGGGGACCAGCAGTCAGCGTAATGGCTATGTTGCTGGACTCCCACGTAATCGACCGTGGTTCAAGTCCCGGACCCGGTGGCTTAAACTCATGCTAGGCGCATGTGGGTGCGTGCCCAAGATCCCGAGAGGAGAATGGAGGAGAAGGGATTGCAGCGTGGCCAACCTCCCCCCCCCCCCCGGGGGGTGATTTCTCGCTTTCTGTCTTTCTGTCTCTCTCTCTCTGTCTGGCAAGCGCACACGCCCTATAGCAAAAATCCCCTCAAAAAAAAAAAAAAAAAAAAAAAAAAAAAAGAGGAAACAGTGTCCTTTGATATAAAGCCTTTGGTACCATACTCTGACTTTCTAATGCTTTTACCAAAACACTAACAAATATTATATTTTTAAAATTTTGTTTTAGACATTTAATCACTATGTATCACTACAGCATTTGTATAAACCACCAGAACAGAATAGAGACACCAGAAAACAAACCCAAGTCAACTGATATTTGACAAAGGGCACCAGTCAAAGCAAATATCATATTTGTAACATAAGTTAAGAGCTGTCATTAAGTAGTGATTTTATAAAATATCTGGTAATTATAAAATATGTTCAGTTTTTTTTATACACATTGTCCAGCATCTAGCAACTTATCAGAATTCTCTTATTTAGTATTTGTAAAAGCCCAGTCTTATTTATTGCTGCATTATTCACAATTGCTAAGATGGAATCAACCAAAATGCCCAAGAACAGACAAGTGGAATGAAAAAAATGTTGCACATGTACACTGTGAAATACTAACTCAGCCATAAAAAGCAATGAGACACTGACATTTGACAGAAAGTGGATGGATATAGAAGATTTAATGCTAAATGAAGCAAGCCAGATTATAAAAGACAGATATAGTATGTCTTCACTTAATATTATAGATTTGAGGATCCTGAACATGGGGAGACTGCATCTAAAAAAAAAATTACGGTCTGCACTATTATGAACTTCACTCTGCATTTGTATAAATGGGGCTCAGAGGGCTTACGCAATCTGCCTAAAGTTACAAAACAAGTAAAAGATGGTCTTTGATTGGAACTCTGTCAATACATCTCCAGTTCTTTAATTGAGAATTTTTTATGCTATATGGCATGTGCTCTTGCTGGAGAGACAGAGACAGAAAGTGAGAAATCACTCCCCAGGGATGATGGCCATGCAATCTCTTCTCCTCCATTCTCCTCTTTGGTGTTTGGGCATTCATGTACATGCACCTGGTGTGAGTTCCAAGCTGTTGGGTCTGAGACTTGAACTGTGGTCAGGCACACAGGAGTCCAGTGCCTTAACCACTCCACCACCTGTTGGCCCCCATTTACAGTTCTTGTGCTCAAGCCATTGGTCCTCATTCAGAGACATTTTTGCCTCTGATGTACACTTAGAAATATCTCAGGTGGGGCCAGCAGGTGGCATGGTGGTTAAGGGTGCTGGACTCCCACATGGCCAATCGCAGTTCAAGTCCTGGACCTGGCAGCTTGTATTCTCACTTTCCCTCTCCCTTTCTCTCTCTTTTCATTCTCACTCTCTTTTGCTCTGTCCCTTTCTGGTCAAATTAGATTAAATAAAGTAATTATTTTTTCTCTTTTTCTTTTCTTATTTTTTCTTTTTTGTAGTTTTGCTATAAGGTGTGTGCATTTGCTGGAGAGAGACAGAGAGAGGTATAGGGAGAGAAGGAAAGTGAAAAATTACTTACAGGAAGGAAGGCCACACTGCAGTCCTTTCTACTCCATTCTCCTCTTGGGATTTTGGGCATGGGTCACATGTGCCTAGCATATTTTTCAAGCAGTCAGGTCCAGGACTCGAACCATGCAATTTATCACATGCAATCAGGCATCTTAACCACCATGTCACCGTAGGCCTTCAAATCCTCTTTTTTGATTATTTTTAAATATCTTTTTTGTTTGTTTGTTTGTTTGTTTGTTTATTTATTTTTATACATACAACCACTATATACCATTAAGCTACTCTGAAATACACATTAAATAGCTATTAACTACAGTGAGTGTACTGTACTTCACCCCCCCATATCTATCTGTAATTTTGTTTCTGTGAAACAACATCTCTTTCTCCCCTTCTCCGCCCATCCTTCATAGCCTTTAGTAATAATTCTGTTTTCTACTTCTATAAGGTCATCTTTTTTAGTTTCCACATAAGAATGAGAATGTTAGTAGGCCAGCAGATTGCATGGCAGTAAGGCACTGGATTTCACATGGCTGACTGCATGGTTCAAGCCCCAAACCCAGCAGCCTAAAAAAAATACATTGGGCATATGTGCATGAGTGCCCAAAATCCTGAGAGGAGACTGTAGGAGAAAGGATTTCTGTATGTCCATCCCCTTCAGGGAGGGGTGATTTCTCACTTTCTCTCTCTTTCTCTTTCATTCTATGGGAAAAAAAATCTAAAAAAAAGAAAGAAAACATTGAGAATGTGAGGTATTTCTATATATGTGCTTTGGTTATGTCACTTAAATAATGTCCTCTAAGCTCATACATGATGCCTTGATTAAATGATTTTATTCTTTTTGATGGCTGCATAATATTTCATTTTCATTATTCATTCATCTGCTGATGAACACAGATTGATTTCATATCTTGGCAATTGTGCATAGCTCTGCAATAAACATTAGAGTGTAAATATCTTTATATGCTGGCTTCCTGTTCTTTTTTATATGCCTTTTAGTGGATTTTCTGGGTCATATAGCAGTTCTGTTTTGAGTTCATAATAAATAAGTGTTTAAAGGCCCCAGTGGAAAGCAATACCTCCTTCTAATATCAGAAATACCCCAAGAAGACAAGATCTACAGAAAATTTTCTATTTATATTATGGTCCCTAGATTCCTACTCCTTATATTGTCTAGCAATAATGAAATTAGACACTTTTTATTTAATGAGAAGCAACAAAAATTCGAGCTCTGAACATCAATAAACACTACATCTCCTTCCTCGTATCACTTCACCAATTCAAAGAAAGCAAGACTCTCTCTTGTGTCTTCCAGAACATCACCATGGTCCAAAGATCCATCCTGGACACCACCTCCCAGATATTGAAGACACAGCCACTGCCCTTATTAGTCATCCTCCTTAAGGCAAGATTCATAAAATGCATCTTCTAGTTGACCACGCCTGTATGAGCAAGCAGAACACAGTAAGTTCTTGAGAAATTGAAGAAGGTGGACAGGCAGTTCCCCTAAGAGTAGAGCCTGGGGTTAAGGAAATGGAAAAAGCTTACAGCTTCAAAAAGGTAATTATATTTGATAGAAAGTGGATGAATATGAATGATTTAACCCAAAGTGAAGCAAGCGAAACTATGAAACAGGGGCATTGTACGCTCTCACTCAATATTTACTGAATGTCTGTTCTCTATGTCAGAAACTGAAAGATTGGAAGGAAAAAGGCATGGAGAGCAACTGTGGATACTAGAGACAATGTCGGTAGAAGGTGGGAAATGGGGGAATCACGAGAAGGGGGGAATCCACTAGAAAAAGAAAGAAGCAAAACATTTAAGAGACACAAAAATGGAAAATTATCTGTTTATAAGTTAAAAAAAATCAGAGGCTGGACAGTGGGAAGAGCAGTAAGACTTGATTAATTGAGAGGCAGTTCCACATGGAAAGGTTACTGGTGCATGTCCAGAGACCCTCCTGAGTCTAATGGGCACACATGCCCAAGATCTGGAGCTGGCTGAGACTCAGTGGTGTCAAGATCCTATAGGAGGTCAAATTTCTTTTTCTCTCTCTTGCTCTCTCTGTCACTCTCTCACTCAAGGAAAATAAATAAATAAATAAACTTCATTGATTGATAAAACCATATGGTACGCTATCAAGATGTAAAATGAATAAATGTAAATAAGAAATTATACAGTAAATAAATATAAATCAAACAGTAAAGTTTATTATGGGTTGTCAGAAAAGTCACGACACATTTTTACACAGAAAAACAGACAAGGAACCAGCAGTTAGCGTAATGGCTATGTTGCTGAACTCCCATGTAGTCGACCATGGTTTGAGTCCTGGACCCAATGGCTTAAACTCATACCGGGCATGTGTGCGTATGTGCCCACGATCCTGAGAGGAGAATAGAGGAGAAGGGATTGTGGTGTGGCCATCCCCCCTGGGGGCGTTATTTCTCACTTTCTGTCTCTCTGTCTCTCTCTGTCTTTCTGGCACGCCCTATAGCAAAATCCTCTTCAAAAAAAAAAAAAAAAAAAGAAAAGAAAAAGAAAAAGAAAAACATAGACAATATGTCATGACTTTTCTGACAACCTAATATTATTTATTGTGTAATTTCTTATTTACATTTAATCATTTTACATCTCTATCACAAACAATTTGGTTTTTCAAAGCATACATGCAGTGCATGCCAATCAAGTCAGAGATTTTACCATATATGTCATCCTCCACAGATAACTTTCTATGCCTCTGTTTGTTAAATGATAATAAACTTTATTTTTAAAAAATTCAATAAAGTTCAAGTTCAAGAACCTAGACTAAAAGGAAACTTCGGGGTTTTGTTGTTTGTTTGTTTTGTTTTAAGTGATTTTTTGCTATAGGGAGTGCACTTGCCAGAGAGACAGAAAGTGAGAGGTCACTTCCTAGAGGGGATGGTCATGCCTCAGTCCCTTCTCCTCCATCTTCTTCTCGGGTTTTTGGGCACACACACACATGCACCCGGCATGAGTTTCAAGCTGCTGGTTCTGGGACTGTGGTTTGCCACGTGGGAGTCCTGCACCTTAACCACTTAACCACTTATCCTGTTGGCGCCAAAGGCTCAGGTTTCACCCCCCTCACTCTCTGTTCCTTCTGACGTCATGTCCACAGTTCTCTCCTTTCTCATCAGGAACTGTCTCTTTCCTAGTTATCTCCTGGGTGATGTTGGGCTTCTGCAAGCATCTTACCAGGTGTCCAGCCTCCTGCTTACCTCACTAGCCCTTGCATATCACAGAGACATGGTTCATTTACTCACACACTCAATAGGTGTTCACAAGCCTCCTTCAGCTGTCTCTGTGATGTGTGTGAATGATAGTACTCTCTTCTCGTCTGCTTCTAGGGAGATGCAGTGAAGCCAGTCAGCAGAAGATATTAGCACAATTCCCGCACCTCGTAAGTATTAATAAGCACGAGTTACTAGTCATGTCATTTCCTAATCATCTTCAATGAGCAAAGCCTGGTCTGTGTATGTTACATTTTTGTGCTATCTTTTTTTTTTTGGAGAGATTTTCGCTATAGGGCGCGTGCGCTCGCCAGACAGACAGAGAGAGACATAGAGACAGAAAGCGAGAAATCACCCCCCAGGGGGGATGGTCACGCCGCAATCCCTTCTCCTCCATTCTCCTCTCGGGATCTTGGGCACGCACGCACACGCGCCCGGCGTGAGTTGTAAGCCACCGGGTCCGAGACGCGAACCGCGGTCGACTACGTGGAAGTCCAGCGACACAGCCATTACGCTAACTGCTGGTTCCCCATTTTTGTGCTATTTTGAAAAGGATATTTTCCCCTATGCTGGAAATAAGAGAGACAATGACTTTGTGTATTTATTTCATTTTCTTTTTCTTTCACAATGTACTAGAATGACTTCTTAGTTGTAATAGCTTTTTGTTTGATTTTATGTGGCTAATTTTATCACCTGAATATGTGATTGATTTTCACTTAAGGTGCAAAGGTATGATTGCCTTTTCTTCTTTAGCTGAATTGGTTTGTAATTTCAGAACAGCATTGGGTAGTGGTAGGGGCAGGTATATTTGTCTTCTGTATCCCTATAAGCGTTATAAATATACATCAGACAATTTCATATCAAGGCTAATATTAGGTGATGATCAGAGAAGCTATTTTATCATACTTAAGAGAAACTCTTCTTCCATAGTTTGGCTTGTTGAAGACATACTAGCAGAGACAGCAGGTGTAAATACCAGAGACTGTATAGGAAACAGTGCAGGGTGGGAGGGAGAAGCTCAGGAAAGGAAAAAAAAAAAATTAACAGACACAAGAGTGGAAAGTTATTGTGTACTGTGCTATCTTTGACTTGCTTGACATGCAGTGTTTTTGTGCTTTGAGAACCCATATTGTATGGGCCCAGTAGGTGGTATGGTGGTTAAGGCACTGAACACCAACATGAGTGACCATGACTTGAGTCCCAGACCTGTTGGCTTGCTTTCTTACTTTCCCTCTTTCTCTTGCTCTGTCTCTCTTTGGTGAGTGCATGTACCCTATAGCAAATTAAAAATAAATATATCAAATTTTTAAAAAGACATATAATGATTAAATAAAAAATATAAAATCCTTTTAGTTACAGTTTTCTCAGAACGATTTTCACACATTACCTTTTGCATCTATTAAGATGACCCTGTTATATATAGATGATTTTTAAAATTTATATACCATATAATAATAAATAAATTATCAATATAAAATATTCATTGTTTTTTTTTGGATTGGATGCTACCTGGTCATGTATTTTGTATGCTTGACCAATTGATTAATAGATTTTATAGCTACATTGTTAGGATTTTTCCATTTATGGTAGTTAGTGAGAGTCATAGTTTTGTTCTTATTTATTTATTTTTAATGCTGCTGCAGTTGTAGCAGGCTTTTGTCTTTTGGTATCAGGCTTAAAATATATTCATAAAATTCACTGGCTGTTTATAATTTTATTAAAAATATTTTTATTTATTTAATTCAATGTATTATTATTATTTTGGGATTTTATTATTATTATTTTGGAATTTGTTATAAGGCAATCTATAACAGAGCGAGCGAGAGAGAACAAGAGAAAGGGAAAATGTAAAAGCATGCTGCCAGGTCGGGGACTCAAACCGCAGTTGGCCATGTGAGAAGCTAACACCTTAACCAGAATGCCACCTGCTGGCCCTTATTTATAGTTTTTTTAAACTTTTGGCTAGTGTTACTTTATGCTCTCTTGTTCACTTTTTTTTTTTTTTTTTTTTTTTTTTGTAAGGTTTCTGCCATAGAGCATGTGTACTCACTGAAGAAAGACAGAGAGGAGGAAAATGAGAAATCACCCTCCAGGGTGCATGGCCACACTGCTATTCCTCCTTCTCCATTCCCCTCCTAGAATTTGGGAGACCCATGCACATGTATCTGGCATGGTTTTAGAGCCAGGTCCTGGACTCGACTGTGGTTGGCCATTTGGGAGTCCACTGCCTTAAACACCATGCCGCCTGCTGGCCCTCTTGTTCACTTTTAATTGTTGTACATACTTACTGCACACAATGTGGTTTTTCAAAGTTTGCATGCAGTATATGACTATCAAATCAAAGATATTACCACATACATCATCTTCAACACAGAACTTTACATTTTTATGTCTGATATTTATCTGAATGTGGCCCCAATAATTTTTATACATTGCAAGTAGGTAAGATTTCAAAATTATTAACTTGGCATCTTGTTCAAGAGAGATAAATTTGGTTTATTATGCAATTTCTTTTTTGATGATTGGTCCACTATACCTTTTAATTAAAAATTATTCAAGTATTCAAGTATGGCATTCTCATTAATTTTGGAAATTATATATGGATTCGTGAGTTTAGAAGTTATTACTAAAGTGATTATTATTATTATAATAAAGGCATTTAAAAGTAAAATACAAATGTAATTCAAAAGATAGGCGAGATGACAAAGCCTGGCTGATCAACTCATAGGGCAGTTGAACAGATTAAGTCAGCTTTGGGAGCTAAATTATGGGAACCAGTAGACGGCATGGTGGTTAAGGCCCTGGACTCCCACATTCTCCACTGCACTTCAAGTCCTAGACCTGGTGTCTAGAAACTTATTCCAGTGAGTTTCTGCTTATGAGTATGTGTGCCTGAAATCCCAGGAGGAGAATGGAGAAGGGATTGCAATGTGGACACCCTCTTTGGGGAGCAGTGATTTCTTGCTTTCTATCTCTCTGTTTCTCAGGTGAGCATTCACACTCTATAGCAAAAATCTCTCTCTCTCTCAAAAATAAAAAGATAAAATCACTCTGAGGATGTGTATGTGTGTGCCCCCAATCTGGGAGGACAATAGAGAAGAGATTGCAGCATGTGGCCATCTTCCCTAGGGTTGATCTCTCTCTTTCTCTCTTTCTATCTCTCTCCAGCAAGCACATGGGCCATATGGCAAAAACCTTAAAAAAATTGTTTTGTGTCTAGGTTTCCCATTGAATGGTGGTGATAAAGGAGAAGGTGGTAACATTTAGAAACCTCAAATTCGGGACCAGCAGTTAGTGTAATGGCTATGTCGCTGGACTCCCACATAGTCAACCGTGGTTCACGTCTCGGACCCGGTGACTTAAAACTCACGCCGGGTGCGTGTGCGTGCGTGCCCAAGATCCCAAGAGGAGAATGGAGGAGAAGGGATTGCGGCGTGGCCATGCCCCCTGGGGGGTGATTTCTCGCTTTCTATCTCTCTGTCTCTCTCTGTCTGTCTGGCGAACGCACGCACCCTATGGCAAAAACCTCTCAAAAAAACCCAACAAAACAAAACAAAACAAAAAAAAAACCCTCAAATTTGGGATCAGCAGATGCCATAATGGCTATGTCACTAGACTCCAAAATAGCCGACAACAGTTTGATTCGGGGATCATGCAACTTAAAACTCATGCTGTGTGCATATGTGTGTGTGCCCAAAATCTTGAGAGCAGAGGAGAAGGTATTGCAGCATGGCCATCCTGCTGGGGGTGATTTCTCACTTTCTGTCTCTCTGTCATTCTTTGTCTCTCGGGCCAGTGCACACACCCTCTAGCAAAAATATCTCTAAAATTTTTTTAAAGTAAAAAAAGCAATACTCTTTAAAAAAAGAAAAAAGAACCTCCCAATTCACAGAAATAAGAGATGAGACCATTAAACAAATGCATCATCTCATCGCTATATCGGTTTAAACTAAAGCAGACCACATTGTTGGTTAATTTCATCTTGTTTCTGCTCTGTCTAGCAGAAATTTCCATTACATGGAACAAGAAAATCACACAGAGCTTCCAATATTTCTCCTCCTGGGACTTTCTGAGAAGTCAGAGGTTCAGTCTACTACTAGGGGGCTGCTCCTGTCTTTATACCTGGTGACCATCTTTGGAAACCTACTCATTATGCTGGTCACCATCTCAGACTCCCACATACACACACCCATGTACTTCTTCCTCTCCAACCTGTCCTTTTCTGTGATCTGTTTCATCTCCACCACTGTCCCAAAGATGCTGGTGAACATCCAGACACAGAACAAGGTCATTACCTATGCAGGCTGCATCACCTAGATATATTTTTTCAGTTTTTGGAACTTTTGACAATTTGCTTCTGACCATGATGGCTTATGACCACTTCGTGGCCATCTGTCACCTCCTGCACTACACGGTCATGATGAATCCCTGGCTCTGTGTCCAGTTACTTCTCTTGACCTGGCTGGTGACTGTGCTGGGAGCCCTTCCTGAGGGTTTGACCACATTGAAGCTCTCTTTCTGTACAGTCGTCGAAGTCCCACACTCTTTCTGTGAACTTCCTGAGGTCCTCAAGCTTGCCTGGTCTGTCACTTGCATCAATAACATTGTATTATATATTGTGATGGGTGTCATGGCCTTTTTTCTCTTGCTGGAATCCTTTTCTTTTATTGTCAAATTGTTTCTTCTGTCCTGAAGATCTCAACAATAGGAGGGAAGTAGAAAGAATTTTCCACTTGTGGATCTAACCTCTCAGTAGTCTCCTTGTTCTATGGAACTTGCCTGGAGATTTAATCTCATGTCCACATGAACACATGGCTTCTGGACAGGGACATTGGCCTCAGTCCTGTACACTGTGGTCACTCCAATTTTGAACCTCCTTCATTTATAGCCTAAGAAACAGGAACGTGAAGAAGATTCTGAGAAGGCTTCTCTGCTGCATGTCATCTTCCCAGTGATGGCTTCAGGAACCCTGTTCCTGAACATGTGTGATCAAAGGCAATGGAGGGACCAGCAGATGGCTCAGTGGTTAAGTTTCTGGACTCTCATGGAGTTGACAGTGATTCAAGTCCCAGACCCAGCAGATTGAAACTCATGCTGAGCACATGTGCATACATGCCCAAACCCCTGATATTAGAATGGAGAAGAAGGGATTGTTGCATGGCTATCTCCCCAGGGGGTGATTGGTGATTTCTTGCTTTCTTTCTCTCTGGTGAGCACTTGTGCCCTATAGCAAAAATCTTTCTCTCTCTCTTAAAAAAAAAAAAAAAGGCAATGGCACTGAGTATTCAATAGTGAGGACATTAAGACTTTGCTTATGATACTTACATGCAATTATCAAATATCCTTTTATAAAGAACATCTTCATATCTTTTAATGAAACATCTCAATTTTCCATCACATGTACCAGAAGGTTTATGCACTAACTGACTTTTTCTGTCACCTTTTTGACTATCCGTGCCAGCCTCACTTTGCCAATCTGATTGCACCTTTCTAACTTGTTAACAGATATCTGATATGTTCATACAGGTTTTTAGGTTCTTATTTCGTCCAATGTGCTAATCCCATTCCAATGTGTTTATCCCACATCAATATACTCACAACATCCCAGTGTGCTAATTTCACATCAATATACTTATACCATACCAAAGTGCTCACCCACATGTATGTGTTCATTTCACACTAATCTACTCACACCTCCCCAATATGCTTATTTCACATCAATGTGCTGATCTCACGCCATTAAATTCAAAGGTGATAGGCACCCAACAACAATCTAAGAGTACAAACCACCTGATCTGTCACTCTATTAGATACTGTTTGTGTTCCACCTATGTATTTTTTTCTTCTTGATAAAGAAATGGAGAAATCACCCTATGACCCCTTCTCCTCCATTTTCCTTTTGGGATTTTGAGCATATGCACACTTGTGCTCAGCATAAGTTTTAAGCCACTGGATCTGGAACTTGAATCTTGTTTGACTGCGTGGGATTCCAGTGATGTAACCATTATGCCATCTGCTGGCCCCCTAACCCATATTTTTAAACTCTTATGACTTTTTAAGCTTTTCCAGATCAATATAAAATGGTCTGTTTCTGGTTCCCTTTGAAAGCTTTGACAAACCAGCAGAGCCCCCTTGCATGGTTATCTGTGAGTTGTGGTGAAATACTACTTCCCCAGAAATTCAATGCATTCACGGCAGTCTACACCTGACCTTTAGTATCACAGCCGAGATATTGTCTGCTTTGGCTCTTGCTCTGCAGCCTTGCCATGGTCTGGCCAAGGAAAGCTATTTTTCACAAATCCAGCCTCTTCTGAAAGACATCTGCCATTCCACCATTGACATTTGTGCCAGATCATCCTCTGTGGTGGACGTTGTCCTGTTCATTCTGGGATGCTGAGCACCATCTTGGCTTCAGCCTACGAGGTACCAGGGACACCTCCTCAGTTGTAGCAACAAAAAACTTCTCCAAGCATTACTGAGGGTCCCCTAGAGGCACAGTTATCCTGGTTGATAACCACTGGTTCAGTGCATGAGACATAAAAACATCTTGATGAAGTCTGAATCAAAGCTAACCCTTACTTGGTTCTTATCTTGGACAGATCACTTAACCCTTCTGAGCCCCATTCCTGCTAATGTAGATTAAATTTCTAATAGTATGATCACATGGAATGTTCATATGTAAAAATTAAATGATACAATCCAAATAATATTCAAATTTCAGCCCATAGTGCATAAAGAGATCTAAAGAAAATTGCTTATAGCCACAAACACTATATCCTGCAAGACTATCTTTTACACGAGAAGGAGAAAATAAAACATTCTCTGATAAACAAAAACTAAAAGAATTCACCAAAAGTAGGTCAGTTCTTCAGGAAATAGTTAAGGGAACACTACACCTGGAAAATTAAAATATATAATAGAACTAAAGTAGATAAATAGAAACAAGAGAACACAATACTAGGAATAAAGGGGTAAGGAACTAAATGACAGGGCTAAGTCAAAATATATCAATAATAATGTTGAATGTAAATGGATTTAGTTCCCCAACTAAATGACACAGATTGGCTCAAAGGAGGAAAAAATCAAGGACTCTCTATATGTTGATTATGAAATATAATACATTTCTTATGATTATCAAAAGTTTTATAAATTAAGGTGTAAATGGAAGCACTTTTTTCATCAGGTTTTTGCCATAGGCATGTGCACTCAACAGAGACAGACAGTAAGAGGAAAAGTGAGAAATCAGTCTCCTGAGGGGTAGGTGCCAATACCACAATCCCTTCTCCATTCTCCTCTTGACATTTTAGGCATACATGCACACACACCCAGTGTGATTGTCAAGCAACCAGGTCTGGAGCTTGAACTGTGGTTGGACATGTGGGAGTTGAGTGCCTTAACTGTTATGGCAACTGCTGGCCCTGTAAATGGCAGCTCTTAATTTGTGTTACAAGTCTGAAATTTCCTTTTCTTTCTTTTCTTTTTCATTTTCCCTTTTCTTTTCCTTTTTGTTTTTTTAGTGATTAAAAAAAGGTGTGTGCACTCATCAGAGAGACAGAGAGACAGAAAGTGAGAAATCACCCCACAGAAAGACAGAAAGTCAAAAAGGATGGTCACACGAGCATTCTTCCTCCTCCATTCTACTATTAGGATCTTGGACACACATGCATTAGGACCCACCATGAGTTTTCAGTGCTGGGTCCAGGACTTGAACCACGGTCAACCACATGGGAGTCCAGTGATGCAACCATTATACCATCTGCTGGTCCCAATAAGTTTGAAATTTCTATGTGTCTTATCAAAAGCATCTGAAGCTAAGGATTGCGAGGAAAGAACAGCAACTTTCTAGAGAAATCAAGTACTGTGTCCTCACTACAATTCAATGCTTTTAGTTCCAAGGGGCCTACTCAGATATCTCAGACTTTGGAAAACAGTTTAACCTGGAATTGAGCAAAAAATCTAAAGAGGTTAGACCTCTGGAGGAAGGTGAGTTCAAGGAGGAATAATAATGACAGTGTTCACTTGACTTCTAACTTGATCCCGTGGGAAAGGAGAGTGATCAGGAAAATATTTCTTTCTGCCCAGACCAGTGTCCCACAGGGATATCAAGTGCCCAGGAGTTGGAGTGACAGAAAGAAAGGTGCCAAATGAGCAGATATTGGCTGCTGTAAATACCTCCTCTGCTGTTGTCCTTGTGTAGGACAGGACGTGGTTGACTTCTCTTTTGTAGTCCTTCACCTAGCTATGAAAACAATGCTTCATTCCTTCCTGTTGTCTTGTCGGAGAACAGAGCTTTAGACTCTATAATCACCCATCTAGGGAGGAAATCGGACTCCACATGGACACTGCCTCCTCAGCAACTCCAGCCATGTGCATCTGAGCACCCAGCAGGTACTGCAAGAAAGGTTCACAGGGAATGGAAGTTGAGAATGTTCATCTGAGATCTCTAAGAGCCCTATCCAGCATAGCCCAGAGCCACAAGATCACTGTGCTTGCTTGCTTGCTTGACTAAGTAATTTGTAGTTAATTTATTTAATATGTTTTAAAAAGAAATCTGTTAAATCCAGCAGTGCAGGTGAGAATTAAATGATGGGAATGGAAATCCAATTAGTGAAGACCAAAGAAGGAACAGAAGGGGTCAAGGGATTTCAATAAACTTAATGCATTTCCATGGAGATTTGCCCTAACTGGGTAGGAAAATGGGATGTGTACTGAAGTGTGACCTATTTTATTTCCTGTTTAAGATGGGATGTATTTGACCTTGTTTCTCTATTCGTCACTAAGATCTAACCAATGGATGGTTTACAAATACTACCTTGCAACAGCAGCTCATGAGACATGTATTTTGCCGTATCTTCTCTCAAGTCGGGTAGCCACAAGAAAAAGTCAATTTTTGGGACCAGCGTTAGCGTAATGGCTATGTTGCTGGACTCCCACGTAGTCAACCGCGGTTCGAGTCCCAGACCGGGTGGCTTAAACTCACACCAGGCGCGTGTGTGTGCGTGCCCAAGATCCCGAGAGGAGAATGGAGGAGAAGGGATTGTGGCGTGGCCATCCCCCCTGGGGGGGGGGTGATTTCTCTCTTTCTATCTCTCTGTCTCTCTCTGACTGGCAAGCGCATGTGCCCTATAGCAAAAACCTCTCCGGAAAAAAATAAAGTCAATTTTATTTGATAGAACACTGGGGAAAACTAAAGAACTTAATACATCAATTATCTTATTACTGCTGAGACTGAAAACATTTTGGAGTTTGTTAGCCTTTTTATTTACTGGGAATTGTCTTTGCAAGTTCTTTGCTATTACATATTGTTGGTATTTTGGATTTATTCTTTCTAAGATTTTTTTACTGTAAGTTTGCTATTTTTATTTAGTTATGATAAATAGATGAATGATAGATAAATATCATGGGGGTACTATGTGATAAATTTTAAATTTTATATGGTCGCATTCATCAATCAGTCATATCTCATACCCATATCTCTCATTGCCTTTTTTTATCCTTTAGTATTGCTTTAGGACACATGAGCTTGCCAAAGAGAGAGAGAGAGAGAGAGAGAGAGAGAGAGAGAGAGAGAGAGAGAGGGAGAGAGGAAAAGAGAGAGCAATCACCCCTTAAGAGGGATGACCATGCTGCAATCCACTCTCCTCCATTGTCTTCTGAAGATTTGGGGCGTGACACACATGTGCCAGGTCTGGGAATTGAACCATGTAGTAGGCCCTGTGGGAACCAGTGCATTAACCTCCACATTACCTGCTGGACACCCTCATTGGTTTTTAAACTTAAGAACATATTCTGAATCAGTAGTAATAATTTTTTTAATAACATTTATCATCTCATTTCACATAGGTTTTTCTCATTACTACCACATGTGTTTTGTAATTAAATCTATTTTTTAACTTTATAATCATTTTTACACATCTTGTGTAACACATTCTTTTGTGTTCATCTAAAATGAATTATATGTTTTCATTAGCATATTTGAATCCATTTTTTCCTATGGCACAAAATTTTAACAGTAGATACTGATGATTATTTTTCTCCCACCTCTTCTTTTAAAATATATGTTGTATTGTTTTTATATGCAGGTCTTTTTTACTTAACCTGAAAGTAGAGACCTACATTGGTGTGATTGATTTTTAAAAATGTTAAAAAATAATTTATTTTATATACTCATTTCATTTTATTGAATACAGTTGTTTTGGATCTGTCCTATTTACTTGGTTAGATAGTCCCCATTATTTTCTCCTTTTAAATGTTTCTATAAATATGCAGTAAAAAATGGTCATACCACAATGTGACCCCAAGTTCACATGCCCATGGAAAGCTTGCTAACTGGAATCTGGGTGCTGTGTCTATATTCTTAGAGAGCTACATTCATAGAGGACTAGGATAGCATGTGACTGAAGAAATCTCAGTGTCTTCCCGATTCAGCATCAGCAGATCCCCTCATTCTTCACAATCTCCTGACATCATCTCATTGTCCTTCCTCTTGCTCATTTCCTCAGCAAGGTGACACTTCCCCAGATATCCTTGCAGCTCCTGCCCTCTCCCACCTGAGGTCTCTGTTCAAATGTCATCTTATCTGCCAGTTGGTAGCATCATGTCCACTCTCTGACTTCACCATAATTTCACTGTCTTCAAAGCACTTATTAATATGTGATGTCACATTATTGTTTATTTATCAATTCATACTCTCCACCAATAAGTGTTAAGCATTTTATAGCATTTCATAGCACCTTGTATTCATTACCCAGACAATACATGGTATTTGGTAGACTTTCAGTTTATATTACTCAAATACATGTGAACATTTGAGAAAGGTTGGAATGGGATAGAAATTCTCAGTGATGTGTAGCCTGGGAGAGTGGGGTGTGCTAAAGGGAAGGGGAAGCTTACACAAAATACAGAGAATGGATCAGCCCTTCAGCCTAGTGGTTCAAGAAGCTGGCTATCACATGATCTACTGTGGTTCAAATCCTGGTCATGTCTGCTTGAAAAACACCTTGTGTGTGTGCACACTTGCTGAAAATCATGGCAGAACAGAGAAGCAGAGGAGAAGAGATAGTTGCATGACCATGCCCCATTGAGGGGTGATTACTGCCCCTCCTCTAGTTTCACTCTAGCATGTATGTGCATCCTGGCAATGAAAAAATACTAAAGTTAACTTATTTAGTGTACAACATAAATTGTAACATTTAGACTGTGTGAGTATAATTTTTTTAAGAGATATTTTTTGCTATAGGGCACGTGCACTTGCTGGAGAGACAGAAAGCAAGAAATCACCCTTTCGGAGGATGGCCATGCGGCAATCCGTTCTCCTCCATTCTCCTCTCAGGATATTGTGAATGCATGAACATGCATCCAGCATGAATTCTAAGCTGCTGGGGGGTCCAGGACTCAAACCATGGTCGACTCTGTGAGTATCCAGTGATGTAATCATTATGCCATCTACTGGTCCCAAGTAATTTTTGTGAACTCTGTGAGCTAACCCTATAAGCAATTTTGAGTGACAAATTAGTCACGTTAATTTCTTTTTCCTAATAGTCATGCCCATCACATGGAACCAGATAATGATTCAAGAATTTCAGATTTTCTTCTTCTGGGACTTTCAAAAGAACCCAAATTACAACCCCTCATATTTGTGATTTTCCTGTTCATGTACCTGTGCACCATGATTGGAAACCTGCTCATCATCCTGGCCACTATCTCAGACTCCCTCCTGCACATGCCCATGTACTTCTTCCTCTCCAAGCTGTCCTTTGTGGACATCTGTTTCACCTCCACCACCATCCCAAAGATGCTGGTGAACATCCAGGCACAGAGCCAGGTCATCACCTATGCAGGCTGCATCACTCAGATGTTCTTTTTCATGCTCTTTGCATTATTAGATGACTTTCTCTTGACGGTGATGGCCTATGACTGGTATGTGGCCATCTGTCACCCCCTTCATTACACAGTCATCATGAATCCCCAGCTCTGTGTGTTGCAGGTTCTGTTGTCCTGGATCATGAGTGTCCTGAATTCACTATCACATAGTTTAATAGCATTGCGGCTGTCCTTCTGTACACCTGTGGAAATTCTCCACTTTTTCTGTGAAACTAACCAGGTGGTCCACCTTGCCTGCTCTGACACTTTTATTAATGACATAGTGTTATATTTTGCATCTGTGCTGCTGGCTGGTGGTCCCTTTGCTGGAATCCTTTACTCTTACTCTAAGATAGTTTTCTCCATATGTGCAGTCTCATCAGCTCAGGGGAAGTACAAAGCATTTTCCACCTGTGCCTCTTACCTCTCAGTTGTCTCTTATTTTATTGTACGGGTCTAGGAGTATATCTTAATTCTGCTGTTATCCAAAATTCTCACTCAAGCGCAATAGCCTCGGTGATGTACACTGTGGTCACCCCCACACTGAACCCCTTCATCTACAGTCTGAGGAATAAAGACATAAAGAGGACTCTGAGAAGTTTTCTGTGGAGGAAAACTATCAAAGGATCAACTGTTCTGCTATTAAAGAAGTGCACTTGTTCACAGAGGTCTAAGCATCAGGCAGAAATGGTGAAAACCTGATCGGATTCTGGAAGTATAACTTGCCCCGTTCGATTATCTATCTCCTAGACCTTCCATGACTTCAATTTCAGCCTCTCTATACAGCAAAGTATCTCACTTTTCCACTCTGTCTGATAATCTAATGAAAAAAAATTTGCCATAGGTGCTTACACTCTCCAGAGAGAAACAGAGAGAGAGAGACACCAGGAGGGAAAGTGAGAAATCACTCCCTAGGGAGATGGCCTTGCTGTAATCTCTTCTCCTCCTGTGATTTTAGGCACTCTGAAACATGTGTTTAACTTGATTTTCAAACCACCAGGTCCGGGACTTGAAATGTGATCAACCATTTTGGAGTTAGCGTTGTAACTACTACATCATCTGCTAATCTTTCTGTCTGATATATGAATAGGTTTTCACTTTGTCCTTTTTTGTATTTTCATAAGTATATCCCAACCATATGTTAGAAATACTTGGAAATCCCCATTAATTTCATGGAGCAACATAGAATTAATAAAAATAATTTTTGTCAGCTGATATATACTGAAAAAGTTTTCCTTTTTTCTATTAAAAAATCATATGCTGTACTTTCCTTATGGGAACAAAATCACTATGCCTGGTGGCTAAGATCATTTATATAACTCAATATTGGAAGACATCTGAGATCACAGTTTTAAAATTTTCATCTTATCATTCCATGATATATGACCATCTCAGTTATTCATCATGAAAATATAGAGTTTAGCACAGCAAATTTAGGTTATAATTTGTGATCGAGTTTTATTTTTTTTTCCTGTTTTTCTTTTTTCTGTTTTGAGAGGTTTTTGCTATATGGTGCATGTGCTCGCCAGAAAGACAGAGAGAGACACAGAGACAGAAAGCGAGAAATCACCCTACCACAATCCCTTCTCCTCCATTCTCCTCTTGGGATCTTGGGCATGCACCCACATGCGCCCAGTGTGAGTTTAATCCACCAGGTCTGAGACTCAAACCACGGTCGATTACATGGGAGTCCAGTGACATAGCCATTATGCCAATTGTTGGTCCCCGGTGGTTGAGTTTTATTCTCACCTTTAAGTTCTTGTTTCTTACCTAACCTGATGTCTTCAGTGCCTTCCTGATTATGGAAAAGAGCCATTACTATCTACATGTCTGCAAGTGGAATGTGCTTGGGAAGACACCTAAAATAAGTGGTTTATCTTTTTATGGCCTTAAAGTCAGAGATTGATTTAAATATGATGAGCTAAATTTTAAGCTATGCATCATAATACTATACAAAATATTTTGTTTGAATTCTCTCTCTCTCTCTTTTTTTTTGGAGAGGTTTTTGCTATAGGGCACGTGCACTCGCCAGACAAGAGAGAGACAGAGAGACAGAAAGTGAGAAATCACCCCCCAGTGGGGATGGCCACGCCGCAATCCCTTCTCCTCCATTCTCCTCTCGGGATCTTGGGCATGCACGCACACGTGCCAAGCGTGAGTTTAAGCCACCGGGTCCAGGATTCGAACTGCGGTCAACTACATGGGACTCCAGTGACATAGCCATTATGCTAACTGCTGGTCCTGATACACGTTTTATTATTGAAACATCTTCCTATTTCTTATGGAAAATTTCCTGTGCTTCCTAAATATATAAATCTTTCCATTTCTCTAAATGAAATATATTGCCCTTTGTCACAATCACTAAAGGGGCAGGGAATGACTATTGCCGATGTCATTTATATTATATCTACTTTATTCACAGACATCTTTTTAATCTTCATCAAAGCATCCTTCAAAAGTAATCTTGAGTTTCTGTGTAGTCATGTGATCCTGGGTCACAAGTATTTCTGCACATTCTTCTTTTTCTTTTTTTGTTTTTTGAAAAGGTTTTTGCTATAGGGCACATGCGCTCGCCAGAAAGACAGAGAGAGGGAGATAGAAAGTGAGAAATCACCCCCCAGGGCAGATGGCCACGCCACAATCCCTTCTCCTCCATTCTCCTCTCGGGATCTTGGGCACACACGCATACACGTCCAGCGTGAGTTTAAGCCACTGGGTCCGGAACTTGAACCGCGATCAGCTACATGGGAGTTCAGCGACATAGCCATTACGCTAACTGCTGGTCCCTGCACATTCATATTTTTCTAACCTCTCCTGCCTGGAAAGGAATATTGTATTAGTCACTTTCTAATACAGTCTTCTCAAACAACTGAATAGCAGAGTAAGCATGAATGCAGTCCTCAAATATCAGAAAAAAAGACCAAAAATAAAAATCAGATTATTGGTTTTCAGGGAATAAGAGAAATGCAGATTGTCTACTGATAATTCAGCCTTCCGCCCCCTATTCTCAAGTGGTAAGGTGGCCCCTCTATCCTACTCTCTGTCTCTCTCTACCTCTCTCTGTCTTCTAATTTTTTGGTAGTTTTTCTTTTTTTAAATTTTGTTAAGGTAAAGTATTCTCTTAGCTTTCAGATTCTCCTTTATCTTGCTAATAATCCCCTTTTCCCCTCTCATCTAGGAGAGGCAAAGGGCAAGGCCTTCAGAAGAAGACTCTTCCATTGCAGCTGATAACTAGTGATTTCATGCCATGCGGTTTTCATTTTTGCTTTTTTAAAAATATTTTTATTTCATTTTCTTTTATACATTCAATCATGTTATTTACTTACAAAATAAATATTTCTTTTTTCATATTAAAAAAATTTTATTCATTCACTATACATCATTATAGCATAGAAAATGAGATTTCCCATTAAGAATACACTGTATATTGGCTCAATCAAGCACATCAACATATGTGTTATCGTCAACAAAAATTTTCCATTTCTTGTTTCCTGTATATTGTGCTGCTTTTTTTTTTTTTTGCCATCCTTGATTCCCTATCTCTCACCCTCTGCCATGTCCCACCCTCCTCCCATACTCTCTCTGGTATCCATGGTTGCTATCTATGCCTTTTCCTCCCATTTTATTCATTTGCTAATGAACTTAATTAATCTAAATATTTCCACTAGCAAGTGCAGCTGATATATACATATCCATGAACACAAGTCTGACTTTAGGCATAAACCTCAGTGAGTAGAATAAATATACTATAAAGTATCCCCTAGCTGGGGCTATATAGCTTACTGCAGTCATCAAATATGCATTTTTTTCCTGAAACTTATTTTTTTAATTAATTAGTGTACATTCATCCCCTAATCAACACCACTGCATACAAAAAGTGGTTGTCCATCCAGAATATACTGCATAGTGGCTTAATCATGTATGTATATTAACATCAATAATTTTCCATTTCTAGTTTCACATATATGTGTTTATGTATGTACACACACACACACACACATATATATATATATATATATATATATATATATATATACACATATTTGCCCTTTCCCAACCTCTTCTCACACTATCTCTGGTGTCTAAAGTTATAATCCATTCCTTTCCCCCCACTTTTTATTGATCACACAATTTCTTAAATAATCTAACTACTTTCAATAGCAAGTTCAGCTGGTAATTTCAAGAAAAGCAGTTTTGAATTGGTAAGGAAATTTGCTTAAAACTTAAAGCCTGGAAACAGGTTAGTATTCTGTTCAAATAGTGGGTACATGAACCTGAGCTGACAAAGTGAATATTTCAACATGTGAACATTTCTCCCTAGTCCAGTTGATAAAACTATAAAATTATCTTCAACAGATAATTCAACATTTCTTTGTCCCATTAATACTTTGCCTCTCTATTTTTCTTCTAAATGTTCTTCCTCAGACTCTACTCTTTCACACACACTATATCTGGTATTCGCATCCATTTACTGTGTTTCTATATTCTTTACTCAATCAGTTTCAGTCATAGTGTGTGGACATTCAGTATATATTAAGTGGGGACATACATTGTTTCTCCTTCATATCCTGAATTGCTTCACTCAGCAGTAAATCTTCCGTATTTTTCTACTTTCTGTCAAAAGCCAGGGTTTTGTTGTTTTTCATGGCTGAATAGTATTCCATAGAGTATATATGCCACAGTTTTTCAATCCATTCATCTGTTCATGGGCATTTGGGTTGGTTCCATATCTTAGCAATCGTGAATAGTGCTGCAATCAACATCAATGTGCAAGAACTTTTCCAATTAAGAATGCTTCTGTCCTTTGGGTAGATACCAAGGAGTGGGATTGCTGGATAATATGGTAGTTATATTTGTAGATTTTTGGAGAATCTCCAAATTGTTCCCCATAGTGGCTGGACCAATTTACATTCTCACTGGCCCTGGCATCCCCAAACCATTTTTTGCTTTTTTGAAAAAAGAAATTGAGGAGGTTGATTTTCTTTTTTTCTTTCTTTTTCTATCTTTCTCTCTTTTTCTTTTTCTCTGTTGTCTTATCCTTTTTTCTTCTACCTCATCACTTTGCTGCTCAGTCTCCATGCACTGAGTGTCTAGACAGATCTAAAAGAACTGTAGCCAAACATTCAAATACTATTAGGGTCAACATGTTCCTCAATACCCACTGAATCTGTTGCACAAAGGGATAAAAATAGAATGACAAAGAGATTGAAGATGACTTCCTCTCATCCACATGATTTTCGAGCCACCGGGTCCAGAACATGAACTATTCAGTCGACCTTTTGTGATATGGCTGCCTTAGCCTACTATGCAACTTGCCAACCCACTCCTCTGTTGATATTTGTGTTATATAATTCTCCGTGGTAGATGTTGTCCTGTCATTTTAAAATGTTGAGCACCCCCTTGCCTTCAACCCATTAAGTACCAGAAACACCTCCTCAGTTGTAACAACCAAAATCTTGTCCAGGCATTACCAAGTGACCCCTAAGGGCACAATTATCCTTATTGAATTCAACATATTCTGAATCAAAACTAACATGTACTGGGTTCATACTTTGGACAGATCACTTAACCCTCCTGAGTCCCATTTCTATAAATGTAGAATTAATGCATGCAAATGTAGTCCCTAATAATATGATCTCATGGCATGCTAACATATAAAAATTAAATGATACAATCCTTGTAATAGTCAAATCTCAGCCCATGGTGCATAAAGAGATCTAAATACACTTCTTATAATTACCAATATTTCAGAAATGAAGGTGTTAGTGACAGCTCTTTTTTTTTTTTTTTTAGAAAGATTTTTACTACAGGGCACATGCATTCACCAGAGAGACAGAGAGAGACAGACAGAAAGTGAGAAACCATGGTCCACTATGTGGGAGTCCAGCAATGTAACCATTATACCATCTGCTGGTTCAATGACAGCTCTTTGAAAAAATTGGTTTTTATTATTCATTATTTTTATAAGGCAAAAAATACAGGACCTTTTTTTCTTTTTAACAGAGAACTTTGGATTCTTTTGTCTGTTAAATGTTTCTTCCCTTTGCCTCTCCCACAAACTGTCTACCATTTACTCTCCAATGCCCAATTCCCTCTCTTATAGTCTCTGGTATCTACACTTATATTCTCTACTATCATTTCTTTGGAACTATTGTTTGATGCAAGGTGATGATTATAGAGAAGTTAATGGCAAATGGAAAGACCTGAAGATATGAGAAATCTTAACTCGTGTTACAAGCTCAAAATTTATTTTTGTATGTAGTTTTTCATTTTCAGTTTTATAAAGCACAAATTACAGAACTTTTTTCTCCACCAAAAATTTATATTCTTTTGTTTGTTAAATATTTCTTCCCTTTGCGCCTCCACCCACAATCTCTCATACACCTTGTACCACTCATTCACCCCCCTCCCCGTACAGTCTCTGGTATTCACCTTTATCCTCTCTACTGTTATATCTTTGGATCTTTCAGCTTCTAACAGAGTGCAAGGGTTCAGTACATGTTGAGTGGGGATATGCAGTGTGTATATTTCAAAGTCTGGCTCATTATGCTTTGCATTAGGTCCCTTCTATTCATACTTTGTAAATGACCTAAAGAAAACACTGTCCCTGGAAGACTTATCAATGGTCAAAAGGCATACTAAAAAAATATTTAAAATTTCTTGTCATAATGGAAATGCAAATTAAAACCAAGATGACATACCATTTAACTCCAGTCAAAAAAGAACGACAATTGTTGGTAAGGCTGTGATGAAAAGGAAACTCTCTTACACTGTTGGTGGAAAAGTAAATTAGTACAACCTCTAATATGGAGATTCCTCAAAAATTTACAAATAGAACTACTGTAAGACCAAATGTGAAATTTCTATGTGTCCCTTGGGGATCAGCAGTTAACGTAATGGCTATGTCGCTGGACTCCCATGTAGTCGACTGTGGTTCGTGTCCTGGACCCAGTGGCTTAAAACTCATGCCGGGCACATGTGTGTGCGTGCCCAAGATCCCGAGAGGAGAATGGAGGAGAAGGGATTGCAGTGTGGCCACCCCTCCTGGGGGCTGATTTCTCACTTTCTCTCTCTCTGTCTGTCTGGCAAGCGCATGCACCCTATAGCAAAAATCTCTCTTTAAAAAAAAAAAAGGAAAAGTATTTCTATGTGTCCCATCAAAAGCATTGCTAACCTAAGGATTATGGTAGCTGTCTAAGGTTTTATAGCATAAAGTAGTTCTCTATCTTAATGAAGAATGAACATCAACTTTCTATAGATATCAGGTACTCAACAGTTTTTGGTTCCAAGGGACCTAGTCAGGTATCTCAGACTTTGGAGAACAGTTTAAGTTGGGATTGGTCAAAAGTGCTAAGGAGATCAGATCTCAGGAGAAAGGTGAGTTCAAGAAGCAATAATAAAGACAATATTCACTTTATTTCTAACTTGATCTCTTGAGAAACGAGAGTGATCAAAAAAGTGTTTCTTTCTGCCCAAACCAGTGTCCCACAGGGATCTCAAGTGCCCAGGAGTTTGATTTACAGGAGAGAAAGGTGCCAAGTGAGTCGATAACAGGAGTGTAAATATCTCCTCTGCTGTTGTCCTTGTGTAGGACAGGACCTGGTTAACTTTTTATGTAGTTTTAAAACTAGCTATGAAACTGATGCTTTCTTCCCTCCTGCTGTCTTGTCTGAGAACAGAGTCTTAGTCTTTATGATCGTCCATCCAGAAAGGAATTTGGACTTCCACATGGGCACCTCCGTTTTTTTTTTTTTTTTTTTTTTTGGAGGTTTTTGCTATAGGGCGCGTGCGCTTGCCGGACAGAGAGAGACACAGAGACAGAAAGCGAGAAATCAACCCCCGGGGGAATGGCCACACCGCAGTCCCTTCTCCTCCATTCTCCTCTCAGGATCTTGGGCACACACGCACACGTGCCCAGCGTATTTTAAGCCACTGGGTCCAGGACGCGAACTGCGGTTGACCACGTGGGAGTCCAGTGACATAGCCATTACGCTAAGTGCTGGTCCCTGGGCACCTCCTTCTTAACATCCCTAGCCAGGTGAGTCTGAGAGCCCAGCAGGTACTTCAGGAAAGGTTCATAGAGAAAGGAAGCTCAGAATGTTCACCTGAGGTCACCTGAGAGCCCAAACCAGCATAGCTCAGAGCCACAAGATCACTCTTCTTGATTGTTTTCTTAGCTAATTAATTCAGTAAATTTATTTAATATGTTAAAAAAGAAGAGTCTCTTATTTGGTTAATTTTATATTGATTCCCCCTTGACTCCTTCTCTTTTACCCTCCATCATTTCCCACCCTCCTCTCACACTGTCTCTGGTGCCCACAATTGTTCTCCATGTCTTTATACCATACAATATTACAGTTTCCACTATAGAATGCAGACATTCATTATATATATATATTTTTTTTGGGGGGGAGGTATTTGCTATAGGGCGCGTGTGCTCACCAGACAGACAGAGAGAGACAGAGAGATAGAAAGTGAGAAATCACCCCCCAGGGGGGATGGTCACACCGCAATCCCTTCTCCTCCATTCTCCTCTTGGGATCTTGGGCACGCACGCACACCTGCCCGGCGTGAGTTTTAAGCCACCGGGTCCGGGACGCAAATCGCGGTCGACTATGTGGGAGTCCAGCGACATAGCCATTACGCTAACTGCTGGTTCCTGACATTCATTATATATTAAGGGGGGACATTCAATGTCTCTCTTTCATAGTCTGGATTGCTTTGCTTAGATAATAAATATGGATATCTTTGATGGAGCTAATAGACAGTGTATTGTGGATGTGAAATTTTATTTTGTATGTTGTGTTTATTTTGTATGTTGTGTTGATGTAGTGAATAAATGTAAAACAAAATTTTAAAAATAATACACAAAGTAAACCAACAAAAACAAAAAAGAAGTGTCTGTTAGACTCAGCAATGCAGGGGAGAACTAAACAATGGAAATGGAAATCTAATTGGAGAAGATCAAAGAAGGAACAGGAGAAGTAAAAGGGTTTCAATAAAGTTAGCACATTTCCATGGAGAGCTTCAAAAAGTGAGTAGGAAAATTTAGCATTTTGTTTCAAGGATGTGCACTGACGTGTAGGCTATTTTATTTAATTTTTAAGATGGGATGTATTTGGGCATGTTCCTATATTCATTGTAAAGATCAGACCAATGGATGACTTACAAATATTACCTTGCAACAGCAGCTCATGAGATATACATTTTTCTGTATCTTCTCTGAAGTTGGTAGTCACAAGAAAATATCAGTTTTATTTGCTAGGACATGGGGAAAATGAGAGGTTTACACATCAATTATTTCATTATTGCCTGGACTGAAAACATTTTGTAATTTGTTAGCCTTTTTTTTTTTTTTTTTTTTTTTTTTTTTTTTTAGTAGAAATTGTCTTTGCAAGTACTTTGCTTTTTCAAATGGAGGGTTGTTTGATTTTATTCTTTCTAAGAATTGAGATTTTTTACACTGTTTGCTATTTTCTTTTAAACTATGACAGATGGATAGATAAATCTTTTGAAGGATACTATGTGCAAACTATAAATTTGGTGTCATCTTTATCTTTATCAGTCAGTCATATCACTTACCCATACTCCTCATTGCTCTATGTATTTATGTATTTAGTTTTTTCTCTATGGTTCATATGCTCACTACAGACACATGTGTGTACACACACACACACACACACACACACACAGAATATGAGAAATCATCCCCTAGGGGAGATGACCACACCGCAATCCCCTTTTCTCCACTTTCCTGTCAGGATTTTGGGCATGGATGCACATGAGCCCAGTGTGATTTTCAAGCTGCCGGGTTTGGGACTTAAATCACACTATCAGCCTTGTGGAATCCAGTGCCTCAATCTCTATGTCACCTGGTGGGCATCCACTTCATGTTTTATTTTATTTTTAATTTACATTTAATCACTATATGTCTTTCCAGTATACAACATTGCTATTTCCAGCATGAATACTGTGCATATCAGTCAAGACAAAGACATTACCATACATACGTTTTCATCAGCAAATAACTTTTCATTTTTGTCTATTAAATGTATTTCCCCCATTTTCCTACCTTTATTTCCCACTCTTTATTATCCTGATACTTAATATGTCTGGTGTTTACAGTTGTCCTCCCTACTACAATACCTTCCAAACACTTGGTTTTTGCAATGGAGTGCAGAAATTGGGTTTATATTGAGTGGGGACATAAAGTCTGTCTTTCATGGTCTGGTTTGCATTACTTAGCATCAAGTCTTCCATATTCATCCACTTTATATCAAATGCCAGGGTCTCATTTTTTTATGGATAAGTAGTATTTCATAGAATAAATATGCCACACTTTTAGCCCACTCATACATTTTTGGACATATGGTTCATTCCATTTCTTAGCAAATGTATATAATGCTGCAATAAATATGGATGTGCAAGTGTTTTTCCAACTGAAGGTTTTTCTATCCTTTGGATAAATATCTAAGAGAGGAACTACTGGGTCATATGGCAGTTCTATTTGTAAGTTTTTGAAGAATCTCCATATCATTCTCCTCAGCCATTCTGCTAATTTGCATTCACACCCACAGTGTAGGAGAGTTCCCTTTTCACCACAGCCTTTTTCTAATTTTAGTCATTCTGACTGGAGTTAAGTGGTATTTCATTGTGATGTTGATTTGCATTGCCCTTATGATAAGAGATATCAAACATGTTTTCAATGCTTTTTGGCTGTTCATATGTCTTCTTTGGAGAGTTGTCTGTTCAGCTCATTTTCCCATCTTTTAATTCAATTGATAATTGTTTTGTGGGTAAACTGTTTGAGTTCCCTGTAGATTCTGGTTACAAGTCCCTTATCTTAGGTGTAGTTTGCAAATATATTCTCCCACTCTGAGGATTGTTTTCTCACTCTTTTGCTTCCTTTGGTGAGCAGACCTCTTTGCTTTTCTTCCCTCCCTCCCCTTTTTTTTTGAGAGGTTTTTGCTACAGGGTGCATGCACTCACCAGAAAGACAGAGAGAGACGGAGAGACAGAAAACTAGAAATCACCTCCCAAGGGGGATGGCACACCACAGTCGCTGCTTCTCTTCCATTCTCCTCTCAGGATCTTGGCCATACACGTACACATGTCGGTGTGATTTAAGCTGCCAAGTCTGGGACTCGAACTGCATTCAACTACATGGGAGTCCAGCAACATAGCCATTATGCCAACTGCTGGCCCTTACTTTTTAAACTTAAGATTGTCTTCTGAATCTTTAGTAGGATAAATTTTCTTTTGTGACATTCATAATTTTATTTCACATTTGTTTTTATTATTACTTATTCCGGATGTTTTTGTGCTTAAATAATTTCTTTTAACTTGATCATTTTGTACCATCTTATAAACACGTTCTGTGTGTTTACCTAAAATTATATATATCCTTTTCATAAGCATATTAAATCCATTTGTTTATATGGTACAAAATTTTAAGAATAGACACTGTTGATACTTTTTTCCCTAATGGTTTGTTAAATATATACATTTTAATATTATATAGCTAGATCTTTTTGATTTAACCTGAAATTAAAGACCTAGGTTGATGTGGTTAAATTATTGTTTTAATGAGTTTCTTTAATAATTTATTTTGTATTCTCAGTCCACCTTATTGAATACAGTTGTTTTGAATTTGTTCTAGTCACTTTGTTATATATTCCCTATATTCTCTCTTTTAAAAAAAACTTTTTAAAGCACAATACAGCAATTTATTTAGATCCTATAGTTCTCTCTTTTTAAATGTTTCTGTAAATACACAGTACAAAGTGGTCACATCAAAATGTGGTCCCAGTTCCCATGTCCATAGGATCAATTTATTCACTGAAAACCATACATTGTAGCATTTCAACTATGGGAGTAATTTTTAAAATTATCATTCAATTATTTAGCGTGAACACATTATATATTGATACAAAGCTATTAACATATACATGATCGTTGCCAGGAAAAGTGAGTACTTTTTGTGAACTCTGTGAGCTAACTCAGCTATTTTGAGTGAAAAATTAGTTGGATGAGTATCTTTTTCCTGATAGTCACTTCCATCATATGGGACCAGAGAGTGATATAAGAATTTCAGATTTTCCTCTTCTGGGACTTTCAGAGGAACCAGAATTATAGCTCCTCATATTTGGGCTTTTTATCTCTGATCACTGTGATTAGAAACCTGCTCATCATCCTGGCCACCATCTCAGATTCTCATTTGCACACCCCCATGTACTTCTTCCTCTTCTACCTGTCATTCGCAGAATTCTTTTATACCTCCACCACTATTCTTGAGATACTGGTGAACATCCAGACACAGAGCAAGGTCATCACCTATGCAGGCTGCATCACCAGATGTACTTCTTCATGCTCTGTATAGCAATAGGTGACGTTCTCCTAGTAGTGAAGGCCTATGACTAGTATGTGGCCACTTATCACCCTCTACGCTACACGATCATCATGAACCCCTGGCTTTGTGTGTTGCTGGTTCTTTTGTACTGGGTTGTGTCCTGAATTCATTATTACATAGCTTACTGGCATTGTGGGGGAGGAAATCCTCCACTTTTCTGTGAACTTAATCCACTGGTCCACCTTCCATCTTCTGACACCTTTCTTAATGACATGATCTATTTTGGATCTGTACTGCTGGTTGTTGGTCCCTTATTTGGGATCCTTTACTCTTACTGTAAGATAGTTTCCTCTATTCATGCAATCTCATCACCTCGGGGGAAGTATGAAGCATTTTCCACCTGTGCCTCTCACCTCTCAGTTGTCTCTTTATTTATTTATTTATTTATTTATTTATTTATTTATTTATTTATTTTTTGGAGAGGTTTTTGCTATAGGGTGCGTGTGCTCGCCAGACAGACAGAGAGAGACAGAGAGATAGAAAGTGAGAAATCACCCCCTGGGGGGATGGCCACGCCGCAATCCCTTCTCCTCCATTCTCCTCTTGGGATCTTGGGCACGCACGCACACGCGCCCAGCATGAGTTTTAAGCCACCGGGTCCGGGACGCAAACCGCGGTGGACTACGTGGCAGTCCAGCGACATAGCCATTATGCTAACTGCTGTTCCAGGATCAACTGTCTTAATTATGAAGAAATGTGCTTGTTAGCAAGGCTCAAGGCATCAGATAATAATGATGAAAATCTATCCAGATGCTGGAAATAGTTTTTTTCTATTAGATTATATCTTGTAACTTTCATGCTTTTGTTCTCAACCTCTTTATACATTATAAGTACCTCACTTTTCCACTATGATATCCAGGCAGTTTTTTCATCTATCCATTTTTTGTATTTTCACAAAAATAAAAGACACCTTTTAATAAATCGTTTTTCTTTTTATGACCTTAATGTCAGAGATGAATTTAAATATGATGCCCTGAATTTCAAGCTATGAATTGTATTACTATGCAAAGTATCTTTGTTTAATTCTCTATATATACTTGGTTACATGGAAAGGATTGGTATTCATGTATAAAGGGGATTATTCATTTTGGTGAAGATGGGTTTGTTTGATTTATGCTTTATTATAAAAATATCATACTAGTTCTTATTGAAAATTTCCTGTGCTTCCTAAATATAAAATACAATGAGATTCTGGCACTTGCTAGGAATTGGACAAATATGGAAGATTTACTAGTAAATGAAGCATAGATTTTTAAAAAATCTTCATGATCAAAGCATCACTCACAAGTAACCTTGAATTTCTGTGCAGTCATGTGATTCTGATTCACAAGTATTTCTGCAAAAACATGTATACCCTGCTAATCTCTCCTGGTTTCCTGGAAAGGAATCTTGTCTTAGTTACTTTCTAACACAATCTTCTCAAACAACTGAATAATGAAATCATCATGAATGCAGTCTTTTCTTTTTTATTTTTTTCTTCTCTTTTTTAAAAATTTATTTATTATCATCATAATCTTGTTTATATTATATTGAATCACATATAACTTTAGAGTGTATTACATTTCTTTTTCCAGAAGGAATACCATGCAGGGACCAGCAGTTAGCGTAATGGCTATGTCACTGAACTCCTATGTAGCCGACTGCGGTTTGAGTCCTGGACACGGTGGCTTAAGCTCATGCCAGGCGCGTGTGCATGCGTGCCCAAGATCCCGAGAGGAGAAGGGATTGCGGCATGGTCATCCCCCCGGGGAGGTGATTTCTCGCTTTCTATCGCTCTGTCTCTCTCTGTCTTTCTGGCGAGCACATGCACCCTATAGCAAAAACCTCTAAAAAAAAAAAAAAAAAAAAAAAAAAAAAAAGGAATACCATGCATATCAGTCAATACAGAGACATTAAAATCCCCATTTCATCATCCAATCTTTTCATTATTTTTCCTGATCATTATTATTATTACTCCAATTATTTTTTAAACAGTCAATCACTATTTCTCATTTTGTTTGTAAAAAGACTTTACCCAACATGAAATACTTCTCAGACCAATCCAGTTGAGAATACCATACACATCATCATCAACAGGTAATAAACCATATCTGTGTCCTACAAACTTCATACCTCTGTATTTGTTCTCTTGCTATCTTGTCTATACCCTTCTCTTCTCCCCTCCCCCCATCCCCCACTGTCTTATCCTCATTAACTATTTTCACTGCTTTTATGTCCTTCAATATTTCACTCTCTATCATAGAGTGTGGTTAGTTGGTATATATTAAGTGGATACATACAATATCTTTCTTTCATATCCTGGCTTTCTTCACTCAGCAATAGATCATCCATATACGACCACTTTCTATCAAATGCCAGGGTCCTGTTGTTTTTTTATAGCTGAGTAGTATTCCATAGAGTACATATACCACACTTTTTCAATCCATTAATCTGTTTGTGGACATTTAGTTTGGTTCCATGTCTTGGAGATCGTGAATAATGCTGCAATAAACATTGATGTGCAAGCACTTTTCTGACTGAGCATTCTCCTGTCCTTTGGGTAGATACCCAGAAGTGGGATTGCTGGATCAAATGGTAGTTCTATTTGTAGACCTTTGAAAAATCTCCATATTGTTCTCCACAGTAGCTGAACCAGTTTACATTCCCAGCATCAGTGTAGGAGAGTTCCCTTTTCACCACATCCCCACCAACATTTATCACTTTTTATATTTTTAATCTCTGCCATTCTGACAGGGGTTATGTGGTATCTCATTTTGGTTTTTATTTGCATCTCCCTTATGATGAGGGACGTTGGCCATTTCCTCATATATTTCTTGGTTATTCATATGTCTTCCTTAGAGAGATTTTTGTTCAGCTTATTTTCCCATCTTTTAATTTTTTTTTTTTTTTTTTTTTTTGCGAAAGGAGTGTGAGTTTCCTATGTATTCTGGTTATCAGTTCCTTGTCTGAGGCATATTTACTGAAGAAAGTAAGTCTGAAATAAAAAAAATTATGGAAACAAATGATAATGAGTACACAAGTTTCCATAATCCATGGAACATGGCAAAAGCAGTTATAAGAGGGAAATTCATAGCAATTAGTTCACATAAGAAAAGGATGGATAGATGGCAAATAGATAACATCATGCCTCAGGGAATTGGAAAAGCAACAACAAACAAACCCCCAATAATGCCAGGTGAAAAGAAATAATAAATATTTGAGTAGAAATAAATGAAATAGAAAATAAATGAACCATACAGAAAATAAAAACAGGTACTAGGCAAGGCTGCTCACTTTCTCCACTGCTCTTTAATATAGTGCTGGAAGTCTTAGCGAATGCAATCAGAGAAGAGAACAATATAAAAGGCATTCGAATAGGCAAAGAAGAGTTGAAATATTTTTATTCGCAGATGACATGATGGTATACTTAGAAGACCCAAAGATCTCCATGAGAAAACTCCTTGAAGTAATAAGTGAATACAGTAAAGTGGCAGGATACAAAATCAATGTCCAAAAATCTATAGCATTTCTATATATAAACAACAAGCTGAACGAAGTAGAGCTGAAGAAGAAATCCCTTTCACCATAGCCACAAGGTGTATAAGATACCTAGGGATAAACCTAACTAAGGAAGTAAAATACCTTTATAAAGAAAACTATGAAAATCTTAAAAAAGATATTGAAAGTGACATAAAAAAGTGGAAGGACATCCCAGGTTCCTGGATTGGAAAAATTAACATAATCAAAATGGCAATTCTAGCTAAATTCATCTACATGTTTAATGCAATCAAAATACCAGAAATATTTTTCACAGATATAGAAAGATCTTATATTGCAAAAGCAATCCAGCGCAAGAAGAATGGAGTGGGAGGCATATCACTCCCTGATCCCAAGATATACTATAAAGCTGTGATAATCAAAACAGCATGATATTGGCACAAAAACAGACATGTGGACCATTGGAATAGAATAGAGACTCTAAAAATAACCCCCAAAGGTTACAGCCAACTGATTTTTGACAAAGGATATCAGTCAATCCATTGGGAAAAAGAAAACCTCTTTAGTAAATGGTGCTGGAAAAACTGGGTATCTACCAGCAGAAAGATGAAACTGAACCCCCATCTTTCACCATTAACAAAAATCAACGCAAAATGGATAAAAGATCTGAACCTAAGACCTCAAACATTAAAACTAATGGTGGAAAATGCTGGGGAAACTCTGGGAGACATTGGAGTAGGCAAAGACTTCTTAAATAAATGAATGCAGTCTTTAAAGATCAGAAAAAAATATTCAAAATACAAAACAGAAGAATATTATAATTGCCCTTCATTGTGTTCACTTTGTTATTGTATTAGTTACTGCTGCATAACAAGCCATCCTAAAAGAAAATGGTTTCTTTTTTTTTTCTTTTGGAGAGGTTTTTGCTATAGGGTGTGTGCGCTCGCCAGAAAGACAAAGAGAGACAGAGAGAGATAGAGAGACAGAAAGTGAGAAATCACCTCCCAGGGGCATGGCCACACCGCAATCCCTTCTCCTCCACTTTCCTGTCGGGATCTTGGGCACGCACGCACACACGTTAACAGCCACTTGTGCATGCATGCCCAAGGGTCGAGAGTCGACCACAGTTTGAGTCCTGAACCCGGTGGCTTAAACTCACGCCTGGCACGTGTGCGTGCATGCCCAAGATCCCGACAGGAGAATGGAGGAGAAGGGATTGTAGTGTGGTCATCTCCCCTGGGGGGTGATTTTTCTCTTTCTGTCTCTCTGTCTCTCTCTGTCTTTCTGGTGAATGCACACGCCCTATAGCAAAAAAACCACAACAAAAATGGTTTCATGTAATATCTTCGTTAATTGACGTGATTACATTGAGGGCAATATTTCTGAAGTTTTCTGATCTCATGAATCTGTAGTTATCTCTGAGTCAAATGAGTAGGTACAGGTGATTTTGTCTGAGGCTTCTTATCTATTGAAGACTTTGCTGGAGTCTGATGTAGGGGTGCCTTGATTAAGACAACCAGCTCCTTCCACATTTTCTCTCATTCTCTAGCTGAGTAGCCTGGATTTGTTCACATGGCTCAGGCAGGGTTTCACAAAATCGCAGAAATGGACCATTATGAGTAATTGTAAATAACAACATATTCTAATTGACAATGCAAATTAAAACTACATTTGGCTCAAGCCTTAAAGGATGAGCCTTTGCTCTCAGTGGCTGAATACTCTTAGAGAAATAAATGTGAATGACACCCCTATGGAAATTCTACCTGAGGGTTCAAGTCCCTTTCAGAGGTAAATATTCCTTATTTGTCCCTCACTTCCAACTCCCTGTCCCTATCTAAGAAAGAAATCATCTCTTTTCCTTCAGATAATAGATTCAGTGTTGGGACCCCATGTCTAAATGTTTAATTAACAAACTAGCTACAAGGTGCTTTAGTATTATTTTTCATGTTGTCCCTGTCCTGGCCATATATCACTTGTCTTGTGACAGAACTGCTCATTTCATAAGACCCCCACCATTGTACTGGTATTTATGAAGAGCCTTTACTAGAAGAGGTGGTAAGTCAAATTCAAATAAACAACAGAGATACAAGAGTTTGAAAGAAGATGGAGAATTAAGGTGTAAGTTCATTGTGGATGCCCTGAATATAAAGCTCGAGAAGAGATGGGAATCACTACAGGTTTCAAGTTACTTTGGAGTACATGGTATTTTCCCTTATTACCATATACATTATCATCAACACATAATTTTCCACTTTTATGTCCCTTAAATGTTTTGCTTCCTTTTTTCAACTTGATTTCATCCTTCCCACCAGCATCCCATTTCCCGTCCTCCTCCCACACTGTCTCTAGTATCCACAGTTTCTCTCTTTGGTTTTATACCTTCCAATCTTTCATTTTTTTTCCAGAGTGCAGACATTCAGTATATATAAAGTGAGGACATATAATGCCTCTCTTTCTGATTCTGGGATATTCTTTGTGGGTAGTTATTTTGTTTACTGAGTTAATTTTTTTAACACTTGTAAGATAATTCAGATTTCTATTCTTTTTTTTTTTTTTTTGAGAGGTTTTTTCTTATTGGGCGCGTGCACTCACCAGAAAGACAGAGAAAGAGAGATAGAAAGCAAGAAATCACCCCCCAGGGGGGATGGCCACGCCGCAATCCCTTCTCCTCCATTCTCTTCTCGGGATCTTGGGCACGCATGCACACGCGCCCGGCATGAGTTTAAGCCACTGGGTCCAGGACTCGAACCATGGTCGACTACATGGGAGTCCAGCGACATAGCCATTATGCTAACTGCTGGTCCCTTCTTTTTTTTTTTTAAGAGAGATTTTTACCATAGGGCACATGCGCTTGCCAGAGAGACAAAGAGAGAAAGACAGAAAACGAGAGATCACCTCCCAGAGGAGATGACCTTGCAGCAATCCCTTCTCCTCCATTCTACTCTTAGGGTCTGGAGAATACACACACATGCACCCAGCATGAATTTTAAGCTGGTGGGTCCGGGAATTGAGCTGCGGTTGACTCTGTGGGAGTCCAGCGATGTAAGCCTTATGACATTCGCTAGTCCCAGATTTCTATTCTTATTGCCCATTGTGCTAGATGTACAGTGATTAAATGTTTTTCAGAGTTTGATCTGTTCATCTACATTTTCAAATATTGACAAAAATTATTTGTGATCTTTGTTTATTATATACTTTATATCATATGTAGTGATATTGTCTTTTGCATTCATGAATATTGATAAAATAGTCTCTTATCAGCCTTGAGAGAGAGAGAGAGAGAGAAGTGGGATTATAAATACCCATGATTGGCTACAAAATGCACAATATGTGAAAGCCTACATTTTTAAGAGGAGGAGTTAATATAAAGATGTAAATGTGAAGGATGTCTGCAAAAGTAAAATACCATGGTTCCAGATACTTATAACAAAAAAATTGTGTCAACAACATTAGAGTTGCCTATTGTAGTTTATTTCATAGACCCAAGACGACCCATCAAAACACAGGTTGAGGGCCTGCCAGGTTATGGGGTAGTTAAGACAGCTGGATCCTACGTGGCTGACTGGATGGTTTGAGCCACAAACCTGGTGGCTTGCAAAACACCTCGAGTGCATGTACATGCATGCCCAAAATCCCCAAAGAAGAATAAAGGAGAAGCGATTGCAGTAATGGCCATCCTCCCTGGGAATGCTTCCTCACTTTCCCTGTTTCTCTCTGCCTCTCTCCGATGAGCACATGCAACTTGTAGCATTTTTTTTTTTTTTTTTTGCTTTCAAAGTTTATTTATTTATTTATGGTTGGTGGAAACGTAAATTAGTGCTGCCACTGTGGAGAACAATATAGATTCCTCAAAGACCTATAAATAGAACTACTATATGATCCAGTAATTCTACTTCTGAGTATCTACCCAAAGGGTAGGAATGCACTCAGTCAGAAAAACACTTGCACATCCATGTTTATTGCACCATTATTCTCAATTGCTAAGCATGGAACCAACCCAAATGTTCAAGAAACAGACAAACTTATAGAAAATTAAAAATACACCTATTACAGGTTGACTTTCCTTTACCTGAAATGCTTGGGACCAGAAGTGTTTTTGATTTCAGATTTTTTTCTTGTTTTGAAATGTTTTTATGTATACACTGAGATATCTTGTGGACTGAGTACAAGTCTAATCCCAGAATTTAGTGTCATTTCAAATACACCTTATACACATGCCTGAAATGAAATTAGGTATGGAATTATGTACTGTGGCATCAAATCAGTGCTGGAAATGTTTTAGATTTTGAAACTTTTCAGATTTCCAATTTTCAGAACATGAATGTTCAAGCTGTATGAGACAAATGAGAATCCCCAAATGGTTTCTAATGCTAGTTTGGGAATAACTATGGAAAAAGGAAAATGACAAAGGGAGCATGGTTGGCTATCAGAGAGGACAGAAAGCTTTTGAAAACAAATAACATTTATTTTATAAAGTGAGGAAAAGCAAAGAAATTAAAACCCCAGGAAGTAAAGATAGACCAAGGGAAAAGTATTTAACAGAAACAAAATTGAAAAGTTATCTGTTGATGATAATGTACATGATAATATCTTGACTAAAATGCATTCTATTCACACCGAGAAAAGTCATTTTGTATTCTGTAAAGATGTACAGTGATTAAATGTAAATAAACAAAAATAATAAATAAAAGCTAAAAAATAGAGATTACAAAAAGATGTTGCAAGTTCTAATTCTATAATCTAAGAAGAATTGTCTCAGAGCTTTATGTCTTTATTCCTCAGACTATAGAAGAAGTGGTTCAGTATGGGTGTGACCACAGTGTACATCACTGAGGCTGTTGCACCAGAGTGTGAGCTGTGAGTAGTACCAGTACTAAGGTACACACCCAGGGTTGTACAATAAAATAATGGAGAGGTGAGAGGCACAGGTGGAAAATGTTTCATACTTCACCTGAGTTGATGAGATTCTACAAATGGAGTAAACTATCTTATAATAAGAGTAAAGGATCCCAGAAAAGTTTCTGCCCGCCACAAGTAAAGCTGAGAAATTCATCATCATGTCATCAAGAGAGGTGTCAGAACAGGCATCTGTAAAAGTTTACAGAACACATGGTGGATTTCCAAGTGTGTACAGAAGGACAGCCACAGCACCAGTAAGCAATGCAAGAAAGAAGTTAGGACTCTCAAGATCCAGGATGCTAGAACCAGCATTCTACCAAGCTGGCAGTTAATGATCACTGCAGTTCAAGAGGTGACAAATGGCAACAAAGCAATCATAGTTCATCATGGTCAGCAGAAAACTATCCCCCTCCCCCAAAAAAATAGCATGAAAAAGTATGCCTAGACAATGATGCTTTCATAGGTGATGACCTTGCTCTGTGTCTGGATGTTCACCAGCATCTTTGGGTTGGTGGTGGAGGTGAGACAAATGTCTACAATGGACAGGTTGGAGAGAAAAAAAGTACATGGGCGTTTGTAGGTGAGAGTCCAAGATGATGACTAGGATGAAGAGCAGGTTTCCAGACACAGTCACCAGGTACACGGAGAGGAATAGCTCAGAAGAAGTGCTGCAGTTCAAATTCATGCACAGGTTAAGATCTGTCAACCCTTCATTTATAAAAAAACAAATATATAACAAATATCTACACTCCATAACAACAGAGATGGAAAGTGTTGATACCAGACACTGTATAGGAGGGAGTGGGTAGTAGGGGATGGGAGAGAGGAGCTCAGGCAAAATAAATTAACAGACGTAACAATGAAAAGTTATCTGTTGAGAATGATTTATATGGTAACATCTTTGACTTGATCAGTATGCAATAGATGTACGTTTGGGAAAGCCATATTGTATACAGTTAAGATGTACAATGACTGGGGGCCAGCAGATGGTGTAGTGATTATGTAGCTGGATTCCCACATGGCCCCTTATGGTTTGAGTTCCAAACCTGGTGACTTGGAAACTGAGACCTGGCATGTGTGCGTTTGTTCTCAATATCCCAGCAGGAGAATGGAGTAGGAATTGCCGTGTGACCATTGCCCTGGGGGGATGATTTCTCACTCTCACTGTCTCCATCTCTCTCTCTGGTTGAATGCATGTGTCCTAATGCAAAACTATTAAAAAATGTGATATGATTAAGTAAAAATATATAAAAGTTATAATTTAATAATAAGCTAGAGAAAACGATTTTTATACAATTTCTGCTGAGAGAATCACCTTACAAGAACTGTTTTATTTTTTGTTTGTTTGTACCACTTTCTTAACTTTATTTATTTGTTTATTTTTTATGATCAGAGTTTATTCCTTGGATCTGAAAATGGCTCAAAAAAAAAGAAATAAATGATTATGATACATAGCATTAGTAAAATCAGTAACAATGAAAACAACAAAATCACTTATCTCAAAAATGAAAATGAGCAAGTTGACAAAATTGAACAACTTCTCATAATAAAAAATATTCAAAACATTAGGTTCACAGGTACTTACATCAATGCAGGAAGGTCATAAACGAAAAACCCACAGCTAACATTGCTTAATGTTAACAATCTGAAAAATTTAGTTTTTAAATGATATACAACTGTATGTGTTTACCATACAGCATGGTTTTGAGATGGTTAAATTTAGCTACTTAATTGATACCTTTTATCACATGGCTATCATTATGATAGTAAGAACATCACTTGTGAGAATAGAAGTTTTTTGGATGAATCTATGGGTGAGTGATGAGTGAATGTGAGAACCTAGGACACTACTGCATTTCATTGTAGACTTTTTAAACACTGTACATTTACCACACTAATTTTTAACAACATTTTCTTTCTTTAATATAAATTAATACCACTGACTGTCATTCTTTTTAAATTTACTTTTATACATTTAATCATCGTATTTCTTTACAGTGTATGACATGATTTTCCCAGTGTGAATACAGTACATATTACTGAAGTCAGAGACATTATCATATACGTTATCATCAACATATAACTCTTTATTTTCATGTCTCTTAAATGTTTTTGTTTGTTTTTTCCTGAACTCCTCCCTCCCATCCCATATTACCCACCTCCTTCTATATTGTCTCTAGTATTTATATTTGCTCTCCCTGCGATATTATACCTTCTAATATTTTGCTTTCCCCTATAGAGCACATATATTCAATATTTATTAAGCACGGACATACAATGCCTGCCTTTCATAGTGTGGCTTCTTAGCCACAATATTCATCCTCTTTCTATAAAATGTCATGATATTGTTTTTTATGGCTGAGTAGTATTCCACAGTGTATATGTGCCACATTTTTTTTTCAATCTACTTGTCCGTTCTTGGACATTCGAGTTGATTCCATGTCCTAGAAATTGTGAATATTTCAGATATCAGAGTGGAAAAGTGAGATACTTAAATTGTATAGAGATGGTGAAATATTGTTTTTCTTGTTTTATTTACATTTCAAAACTGTATGTCTTTGCAGTTTACAAAATGAATCTTCTTAACATGACTACACTGCCCATTATAAGTCCAGTCAAATATATTATCATAATATCATCCTTAAGACATAATTTTGCACTTTGGAGTATATTAAATGTTTTTTTTTTCATGGAAGTTCTAGGAGATAATCGAGTTGAACAAGTTCTACTTCCAGAATCTGATCTGATTTTCACCATTTCTGCCTCTGGTGCTACATTGTGCCAGGTGAACAAGTGAAATTGTACACTTCCAGCACTTCTTCAGTACCAGGATCACTTATGATTTGATATTTTCTCTCCAAAGGAGACTCCTCAGTGCCCTCTTCATGTCTTTGTTCCTCAGACTGTAGATGAAGGGGTTCAGCATGGGGGTGACCACAGTGTACATCACCGAGGCTGTTGCATTTGAGTGTGAGCTGTGGGTAGTAGCAGAACTAAGGTACACACTTATTGTTGTACAATAAAATAAAGAGACAACCAAGAGATGAGAAACACAGGTGGAAAATGCTTTATACTTCCCCTGAGCTGATGGGATTGCGTGAATGGAGGAAACTATCTTGTAGTAAGAGTAAAGGATCCCAGAGAAGGGACCACCAGCCAGCAGTACAGATCCAAAATAGATCACCATGTCATTTAGAAAGGTGTCAGAGCAGGCAAGATGGATAACCTGATTAAGTTCACAGAAAAAATGGGGGATTTCCAATGGTGTACAGAAGGACAGTTGCAATGACATTAAGCTATGCAACAATGAATTCAGCATACTCATGATCCAGGACAAAAGAGTCAGCAGCACACAAAGCCAGGGGTTCATGATGACTGTGTAGTGTAGAGGATGGCAGATGGCCACATACCGGTCATAGGCCATCACCGTCAGGAGAAAGTCATCTAATGATGCAAAGAGCATGAAAAAGAACATTTGGGTGATGCAGCCTGCATAGGTGATGACCTGGCTCTGTGTCTGGATGTTCACCAGCATCTTAGGGATGGTGGTGGAGGTGAAACAGATGTCCACAAAGGACAGGTTGGAGAGGAAGAAGTACATGGGCGTATGCAGGTGGGAGTCTGAGATGGTGGCCAGGATAATGAGAAGGTTTCCAATCACTGTGATCAGGTACATGGAGAGGAAACTCACAAGTATGAGGGGCTGCAGTTTTGGTTCTTGTGAAAGTCCCAGAAGAAGAAATTCTGAAATTCTTGTGTCATTCTCTGTTTCCATGGGATAGAAGTGACTATCAGGAAAAAGAAATTAAAGTGACTAATTTTTCACTCAGAATGGCTCACAGAGTTGATTAGCCCAGTTCACAAAAGTTACTCACACAGTGAAAATGCTACAGTTTATGTTCTTTTAGTAAAGGAATTAAGTTATTTTTTATTGCAAGGGGTTGCATATGCTTGTTAGAGAGACAGAGAAAGGGGGAGGGGCATGGTCATGGCACAATCTTCTCTCTCTCTCCATTCTGCCGTGATTTCAGCATGCATGCACCCATACCCAGAGTGTGTTTTAAGCAACCAGGGCTGAGACTTGTACCTTGGTCAACCATGTGAAATCTGACTTATTGAATTGCAAGGCTACAGGGCTGACCCATTCTCTTTATTTTGTGTATGATTTCTCTCCCCTTTAGCACACCCCACTCTCTCAGGCTCTATTTGATTGAGAATTTCTATCCCATTCCCAACCTTTCTCCAAATTCTCATATGCATTTGAGGAATATAAACAGAAAGTCCACCAAATATCATGTATTGTTTGAGTAATGAATATACGTTGCTAAGAAACTAAAATACTTAATAATTATTGATGGATAGTGTGAACTGATGAAAAATAATCACGTGACATGTCACATATTTTTTTTTATGGGGGGAGAGGTTTTTTCTATAGGGCGTGTGTGCTTGCCAGAAAGACAGAGAGAGAGAGAGACAGAAAGCTAGAAATCACCCTCTGGGGGGATGGCCACGCTGCAATCCCTTCTCCTCCATTCTTCTCTCGGGATCCTGGGCACACATGCACATGCGCCTGGTGTGAGTTTAAGCCACCAGGTCCGGGACTCAAACTATGGTTGACTACATGGGAATCCAGCAACATAGCCATTATGCTAACTGATGGTCCCACATGTCACATATTAACAAGAGCTTTGAAGATAATAAAGTTTCATAGAAATTACAGAATGTACAAGGGGACTATTAATTAACTAGCAGATAAGATGACATTTGAACAGAGAGCTCAGGGAAGAGAGGGCAGGAGCTGCAAGAGTATCTAGGAATGTGTAGATCTTGTAGAGGATATGAGCAATAGGGAGAATAATCAGATAATGTCAGGGGATGCTGAAGAATTAGGGGACCTGCTGATGCTGAATTGTGAGGACATTAAGTGTTCTTCAGTCACATGCTTTCCTAGTCCTTTACTAATGCAGCTTTCTAAGAATATAGACACAACAGCCAGAAGCAAGATTCCAGTTGGCAAGCTTCCTACAGACATAAGAAGTTGAGGTCGGAGAAATATTTCATGTTGAGTAAATTCCTTTTACAAGCCAAATAATATATAGTGATTGAATGCTTAAAAAAAAAAAAAAAAGAGGGACCAGCAATTAGTGTAATGGCTATATAGCTGGACTCCCATGTAGTCAACCACAGTTCAAGTCCTGGAGCCGGTGGCTTAAACTCATGCTGGGCACGTGTGCGTGCATGCCCAAGATCCCGAGAGGAGAACAGAGGAGAAGGGATTGCAGCGTGGTCATACCCTCTGGGAGGTGATTTCTTGCTTTCTGTCTCTCTGTCTCTCTCTGTCTTTCTGGTGAGTGCACACACCTTATAGCAAAGACCTCTCTAAAAAAAGAAAAAAAAAACAATGAGAATAAATAATAATAACAATAATTTGAATAAAATGATGTAAAGTTATTTGATGATGATGATATGGATAATAATTTCTTTGTCTTGACTATATGCATAATATTCCTGCTGTAAAAAGAAATGTAATGCACTGTAAAGATATATGTGATTCAATGTAATATAAAAAGATTACCATAATAAATTAAATTAAAAAAACATCGTGGTACGATCACTTTGTGCTGTGTATTTATAGGAACATTTAAAAAGATAGAGTTATGTAGAATATATGACCAAGTAAATAGAACAGATTCAAAACAACCATATACAGTAAAATGGAATGAGACTATAAAGTTAATTATTAGAGAAAAACTTAAAAATGATTGTTAGGCCGACCGGCGCTATGCCAGGCCACCCAAAGTCCGGTCAGTTCACGACAGCCCCAAACAACCACAACAGTCGGTTCTTGATGCAAAGCACAAGAGGTTTTATTGCTGGCATGGAGGGCCTCACTCACAGTCTTGTCGGACTTGCGAGCAGAAGCCCCCAGCAAGGGAGCCTTTGGCATTATAAAGCCTGGGAAGGGGGGGGTTTGGGGGTCTGGAATGAGGAAGTCAGATAAGGGACTTTTTACAGTTTGGGTTGCAGCGACCTCAAAGCTGCTAACCACTTACAAGAACATTTTGCAGACCTTACAACAAAGTCAGCTCAGGGAGGAAGGGTATCCGGTAGGGGGTTTTGGGTTGCTTACCACAAAGATTGCTCAAGCTCTTGTACAGAAGCAGAAAAAGCAAAAAGTTAAGTTTTAACAAAGGACAAACTAGATGGCGGATTTTTTATTCTAACATTCCCCCATTTTCTGTTTGTGAAGAGATTTTAATCATAAAATCTAAGCATTAAAGCACATTTCTTGTTGCTGCAGGGCTTGATATTGTTGGCGAAGCATGAGAACGTGAACAGCACTAACACGTTCTCTGATGAAAGAAACTAAACAGTTTAAGATGCAGGGCCCAAAGGGCAGGATAAGGAGGAGTATTATTAAGGGGCCAAGCAACGTAGAAACTAGGGTGGTTAACCAAGGGGAGCGGTTATACCCGTTTTCAAACCATCTCTGTTGAGACTCTCGGTCTTTGCGTCTGGAGTTTAGCCGTTCCCTGAGCTTAGACATCGAGTCCAGTACAACTCCAGAGTGGTCAGCATAGAAACAGCATTGTTCATTTAGAGCAGCACATAAGCCTCCTTCTTTTAGAAATAAGAGATTTAGGCCCCGCCTATTTTGCAAAACTACCTCAGAAAGAGAGGTTAAAGATTCTTGGTTTAGTAATAGAGCCTTCTATGGCCTGTAAGTCATTATCAATGGCTCGTTGAAAGCTGTCTAAGTACTGGGGAGTTTGGATGAGGGCAGCTGCACTTGTACCAATCCCAGCAGAAACTCCGATACCCAATAGGATCGCCAAGGTTACAGAAAGAGGTCCCCTGTTTTGTCTACAATGGGCATGGCCAAATTGAGCCTCAAAGCTGTCTGAGTCATAGTAGAGGATTTGCGGGAGGATCTGCACTAGAACACAGTAGTCAGTTTCAGGATTAAACACAGAAGTATGTATGCAAGGGGTTAAACCAGTGTTATAAGCCCACCAACGTCCGGAAGGAGGAACTAAATAAGTATCTGTAGGGTGTTTAACAGAAGCAGTTATATTACATAAGTACAATTGATCCGTGGGCACTTTGCCAAGGCAGGTGCCTTGTCCAGAGACCGAGGTCAAGGTAAGAGTAGTGTTCCAGTTACAGAGGTGGGAGGAAGGTAAAGTAGTATAAGGAGGACTTGAAGCTAAGAATTCAGGGCTGGAGGAAATCAGGGCTGAAAAGGCTCCTCGCATTAAGTCAAAGAGTCTCTGTCCAGGTAGTTATGTTAATAACATGGTTATTGCCCACCCGGGGAATTACCCAAGAGAGGTGCCGGGGCTGGTGGGGGTTAACAGTACTTATCAGAGGCAGCATCGCCAGCAGAAGGAACAGGATGTTCCCGGCGAATGTGGAGTTTGAGGGGGTTTTCCAGTTTTTCCAGTTTCCAGGTGGCATCCAATGGTTGTGCCAGCTTAACATGAGATGCATGGATCCAGGAGGCGATGCCATCAACTTTTATTGCTGTAGGGTTGGTCAGCAACACCAGGTAGGGTCCTTTTCATTGAGGCTCTAGGTTTGCCACACGATGTCGTCAGATGTACACCGAGTCTCTAACCTGGAATCGGTGAGTCACTTGAGTTTTCAGGCCTCAGCTAGTTGACTCCAGATCTCCTTTTGCACTGTTTTAAGGGCCTTTAGCCTGGTGTAGAGGGATCGAGAAAGGTGAGAACTAGAGAGAGGAAAATTCATAGCCATTAGTGGGGGCGGGGGCCCGTACAGAATTTTAAAAGGAGTTAGGTTACAAGGTCCAGGAGTGTTCCGTACATGGAACAGGGCGAAGGGAAGGAGGACTGTCCAGTCTTTTATGCCAGTCTCTAAGGTCAATTTAGTCATGGCCTCTTTTAAGGTTCTATTTATACGTTCTACCTGTCCTGAACTTTGGGGTCTATATGCATAATGTAATTTCCAGTTGGACCCCATGATCCTGGCCAATCCCTGACTAATCTGTGCGATGAAGGCAGGGCCATTGTCAGATCCGATAGCGAGGGGCACCCCAAATCTTGGGAAAATTTCTTCCAGAATTATTTTAGCAACAATTTGAGCAGTTTCCTTTTTTGTGGGGAAAGCTTCAACCCATCCTGAAAAGATATCAATCAGTACTAGCAGATATTTAAGGCCATATTTGCCTGGTCTTATCTCAGTAAAGTCTATTTTTCAGTAGCTTCCTGGGCGATCCCTTCGGAGCCGTTTTCTTGGTGGCATTTTATTTGGGCAGGCATTAACCAATTGGCAAGGTTTACAGTCTTTTATTGTAAAAGTTCTGACTGGATTTTTTTCATCTAGGACTGTTGTTGATTGGACCTGCAATATGTTAAGTCCTTGGGTGGCTCGCTTAGCTGCCTGGTCAGCTCACCGGTTCCCTTCTGTCACTCGGTTGTTCCCCTTTTGATGTCCTGGACAGTGGATAATGGCCACTCGTTTGGGGAGATGCACAGCTTTTATCAGGTTTAAAATTTGTTCTTTATATTTTATGTCCTTGCCTGCTGAGGTTAATAAGCCCCTGTGGCTATAAATGGCCCCATGGACGTGTGCGGTAGCGAAAGCGTACCGACTGTCAGTGTAAATATTTATGATCTTTCCTTTAGCCAAGCGTAGGGCTTGGGTTAAGGCTATAAGTTCAGCCTTTTGAGCAGAAGTTCCCTCAGGTAGACTGCTTACCCAGACGATTTGCTTGTCGTCTACTATTGCCGCCACCCCTGCCACCCTTTTACCTTCTATGAGGTAGGCGCTCCCATCCGTGAACCAAGTTAATTGGGCATTCGGCAAGGGTTGGTCCTGAAGGCTTCGTCGAATTCCAGTTTCTTCCGCTAGGATTTCTCAGCAGGTATGGATGACTGTTCCTTGAGCGAGGTGTCGGGCAGCAGCGTGGCAGGGTTAAGAATGGCTGGCGGTCCAAATTGGATTCTGTCCTTGTCTAATAAAAGGCTCTGGTAGTGGGTCATGCGAGCGTTAGATAGCCACCGGTCAGGAGGTTGTCGAACTATGCTTTCCAGAGCATGGGGTGCAACGATTAGTAACTTTTGCCCCATAGTTAACTTATCAGAGTCCTTTACCTTTCCTTAACTACAATGGCCAGGATCCGAGCTAGGTTTCTCTCTTGTTTTCCTATTATGATATACTTTTTTTGTCTCTTTAACTAAGTTTTGCAAAGAGAAATCTTGTAATCCTTCTAACCTTTGGAGTTTTTTCTTCAATATCAGGTGCTGACTGACCAATGAAGGCCATAGCCATTGAGGCCCGCTGTCCCTCTGAAATAGGGTCAAATGGGGTAAACCGTCTAAATGCCTCCATGAGGAGCTCAAGGAACATTTAAGGGGGCTCAGTGGCTCCTTGCATAATTTCTCTTACCTTTGCCAAATTGGTAGGACGCCTTGCGGCCCCATGGAGGCCAGCCACTAGAGCCTGGCGATAGACTGTCAGTCGCTCCCTACCTTTTGCCGCATTGAAGTCCCAGTCAGGTCGGGAAAGAGGAAAAGCAGCCTCAATAAGGTTAGGGAGCTGAGTGGGCCGCCCATCAGGTCCGGGGACGCTTTTTCTGGCTTTTAACAGGATTGTCTCCCTTTTTTCTGTAGTAAAGAGGGTCTGCAGAAGCTGTTGGCAGTCGTTCCATGTTGGCTGGTGAGAGAACATCAAGGACTCCACCAGGCCGGTTAAGCGCTGGGGGTCCTCGGAGAAAGGGGGGTGGTTAATTTTCCAATTATAAAGATCAGAGGAAGAGAAGGGCCAATATTGGAGCGGCTGCAAGGGGAGTTATTCTTCTTCTGTGGCCGGCGGTGGTGGCCCATATGCTCGCAGGGGCAGGGCAATGGTGGTGTCTGGAGAAGGAAGCCCTTGCTGGGGTGGTTGTCGGCGGTGACTCCTGGTTCCCTGAGCGGGGCCCAGAAGTGTGCCGCCCGGAGGTCCAGATGGGGCAGGGGCTGACTCGGGAAGGTTCCTGTGGGAATGGGGAGGGTATGGGGGAGGCAGGTCCATATCTAGGAGAAGGGGATCTTGTGTCTCTGGATAGACCCATTTCGAGCGGTCTGGTAGGTCTTCCCCCTTTGAAGGGTCAGAATTGTAGGACCGTGCTACTAGGATTGGATAGGGGACAAGGTGGTCCGGAGGGTGTCTTGGGACCCATGGCCGGACCCAGGTGGGAGGGTTTTGTATTAAATTCTGCCAGATGACGATGTATGGCTGTTGGTCGGGATGGTTTCCTGGTCCTTTCTGAAAAACAACATCTTTAATGGCAAGAACAGTTTTGATATCAAATGTGCCTTCGGGTGGCCATCCTACACCAAAGGTAGGCCATTCTGACGTGCAAAATGTCCGCCAGGGACCCTTCCTAATTTTTACAGATAGGTCGCGACCTTTTCCCTTTACTTCAGTCCAATGTCCAAGAGTCAAATTCAGAGGAGTCATTACAGTCTGTCCCATCATCAATGGATAGGTTAAAAACACAGACAAAAGAACAAAGAACAGGACAAGAGAAACAAAAAGCAACTTACCGACCTAGGTCTTCCACAATCTCAGAAATGAGTCAGATGGGCGTTGGCCGTGAAGGCCTCGGGGACATAAATGTACCCGGTCCATGCCCTTACAGTAGGAGATGATCAGGCGTCCCTGATCCTCCTCCGCCCTTAGGGCGTCCCCCAGGGCTGCAGCCTGTGATCCTCCAGGCACGTCTGCCGACCACAGTCCGGCTATTTTACAATAGTCCGAACAGCTGCTATACCAGAATCAGGCCTTTACTGAGAGAGGAAGACAAGTAACAGAACAATAGACAGACAAAGGTTTACCTCCAAGGCCGATGCTGTAGGAGCGGGACTGCCGTAAATATCCCGGACGAGCCCCCAAAATGTTAGGCCGACCGGCGCTATGCCAGACCATCTAAAGTCCGGTCAGTTTACGACAGCCCCAAACAACCACAACAGTCGGTTCTTGATGTAAAGCACAAGAGGTTTTATTGCTGGCATGCCAGGGCCTCACTCACAGTCTTGTCGGACTTGCGAGCAGAAGCCCCCAGCAAGGGAGCCTTTGGCATTATAAAGCCTGGGAAGGGGGGGTTTGGGGGTCTGGAATGAGGAAGTCAGATAAGGGACTTTTTACAGTTTGGGTTGCAGCAGCCTTGAAACTGCTAACCGCTTACAAAAAACATTTTACAAAACCACCTGCAAGATCATTTTGCAAACCGCTCATAAGAACATTTTGCAGAGGTGGCAACAAAGTCAGCTCAGGGAGGAAGGGTATCCGGTAGGGGGTTTTGGGTTGTTTACCATAAGAATTGCTCAAGCTTTTGTACAGAAGCAGAAAAAGCAAAAAGTTAAGTTTTAACAGAGTACAAACGAGATGGCGGATTTTTTATTCTAACAGTATTTTTACTCTTATTATTGTTTCTTTTGCTGCACAGAAGCTTTTTAATATGATGTAATCCCACTTCTTTATTTTCAGGAATTTTCCTGTGCTGTGGAGATATTAAGAAGTCTTTGCCTACTGCAATGTCTCCAAGAGGTTCTCTTGTGTGTTTCACCCATAGTTCTATAGTTTGAGACTTTTTATAGTTTGAGGCTTTTTGTTTAGATCTTTGATCCATTTTGAGATGATCATTTGATAATGGTGAGATATAGGGGTCCAGTTTTATTTTTCTGCAGGTGGCTATCCAATTTTTTCTGCACCACTTGCTAAAGAGATTTTTCTTTTTTTTTTTTTTTCTTTTTTTGGAGAGGTTTTTGCTATAGGGCGTGTGTGCTCGCCAGACAGACAGAGAGAGATAGAAAGTGAGAAATCACCCCCCAGGGGGGATGGCCACGCCGTAATCTCTTCTCCTCCATTCTCCTCTCAGGATCTTGGGCATGCACGCACACGCGCCCGGCGTGAGTTTAAGCCACCGGATCCGGGACTCGAACCGTGGTTGACTACGTGGGAGTCCAGCAACATAGCCATTATGCTAACTGCTAGTCCCAAGAGATTTTTTTTTTTCCCCACTGAATTTTCCTGTGCCCTTTGTCAGAAATCAGTTCTGCATGTTTTGGGGTTTAATTTTGTTCCATTGGTTTACATGCCTGTTTTTTTATGCAAATGCCATAATGTTTTAATTATTACAGCTCTGTAATATATTTTGGGGTCAGGGAGTGAGTCGTCTCCTACTTCATTCTTCTTGCAGAGTATTGTTTTGGCAATGTGGGGTCTTTGATGATTCCAGTCAAATTTTGATTGTTTTTTTCTAATTCTGTGTAGAACACCTCTGGTAATTTGGTCAGGATTGCATTAAATTTATAGATTAATTTTGGTAGAATACATATTTTGATTATATTAATTCTTGCAGTCGAGGAGCAAGGATTGTCTTTTCACTTTTTTGTTCCTTTTTAGTTTTTCATAGTTTTTCTCATAGAGGTCTTTGACTTCTTTGGTTTGGTTTATTCCTAGGTATCTTATGCATTTTATGGCTATTATACATGGGCTTTTATTTTTTTTCCAGTTCTACAATACCTCAGTCTGTTCTCTGTTAGCATATGGAATTACTATAGACTATTGTATGTTGATTTTGTATCTTGCCACTTTACTGTATTCATTTATCATTTCCAGGAGAGTTTTTTTTTGTGTGCATGTGTGAATTATTTTATGTTTTTTATGTATATGATTGTGTCATCTCCAAAAAGATCATTTCACTTCTTCTTGTCCTGTTTGCATACATTTACTTTATTCTCTTGTCTGATTGCATTGGCTAGGACTTCCAGCACTATATTGAAAAAGAGAGGAGAAAGTGGGCAGCCTTGTCTTGTTCCATCATTTAGTGAAAAAGCTTTCATCGTTTGCTCCTTCATTATAAAAACCCATATATAGGTTTTTCATATATGGCTTTTATTGTGTTGAGAAATGTTTGTTCTGCTCTGATTTTGCTTAGAGTCTTAATCATGAAGGAATATTGCATTTTATCAGATGCTTTTTGTGTACCAGTAGATATGATGACTTTTATTGCTTTGTGTATGTTGAGCCACCTTCGCATCTATGGAATAAAGCCTGCCTGTTTTTTATGTATAATCTTTTAATGTGTAGTTGTTTGCTAATAACTTGAGAATTTTTGCATCTGTTTTCAACAGAGATATATTCTCCTGTTATTTTTTGATTGTTTTTCCAGTTCTGTAGTTTTCTTTTTTTATTATGTACTTTCTTATTTTGGAGATGAGGGTGATGAAGGCTTCATAGAATGAGTTTGGGATAGTTCATTCCTTTTGGATCTTTAGAAATAGTACATTGAGAGTTAGCTTTTCTTTAAAAGTTCTGTAGAATTCATAAGTGAAGCTATTAATTACTGAGCTTTTGTTTGTTGGGAGACTATTTATTACTGATTCAATTGCATTGCTTCTTATTGGTCTCTTCAGGCTTTGTGTGTCTTCCTGATTCAGTCTTTGTAAATTATATGTGTCCAGAAATTTTTCATCATTTTAATTTATTTATTTATCTTTAAGTTTTATTCATCTTACCCAGGTGTTTTTATTTATAGATATAGTTGCTCATAGTATTCTTTCATGGTCTTTTGTATTGAGTTGTTGGAAAAGTCATCACATGTTTTTTCATATTTTTATGTGAAAATATGTGTGATGACTTTTCTGACAACCTAATATTTCTGGCATGTATTTTTTAATATTGCCTGTTTTATTGCTAATTTGATTTAACTAGTCCTTTTTTTGTTCTTGATTAATCTAGCTAATGGCATGTCAATTTTGTTTATCTTCTGGGTGAGCCAGCCTTTGGTTTTATTTATTTTCTGCATAGTTTTTCTTTTTTTCTGTATTCCATTTATTTCTGCTCAACTCTTTATTATTTCTTTTCTCCTGTTATTTTTTGGTTGTTTTACCAGTTCTCTGAGGTGTCTATTTGCTCCCTTTCATTTTTATCATATGAACACTAATTACTGTGAACTTACCTCTTAGAACTGTTTATACATGTCCCATAGGTTATGAAAAATCATGTGTTCATTGTCATTAGTGTCAGTAAGTTTTTTTTTTTTTTTTTGGAGAGGTTTTTGCTATAGGGCGTGTGCGCTTGCCAGAAATACAGAGAGATACAGAGAGATAGAAAGCGAGAAATCACCCCCCAGAGGGGATGGCCATGGCGCAATCTCTTCTCCTCCATTCTCCTCTTGGGATCTTGGGCACACACGCACACGCGCCCGGTATGAGTTTAAACCACCGCGTCTGGGACTTGAACCACAGTCGACTATGTGGGAGTCCAGTGACATAGCCATTACGCTAACTGCTGGTCCCAGTAAATTTTTTTTTAATTCAGTCTTAATTTCTTTAATGGTTGTGAAATTATTCAATAGAAAGTTGCTTATTTTCCCTGTGTTTGTATATTTTTGAGAGGTTTTTTTTTTTTTTTTTTTTTTTTTTTTTTTTGCAATTAATCTCATATTTGTTTCTACTGTGGTCAGAGAAGATGGTGAGTATAGTTTCTTTTTTTTTTTTGGCAAGTTGGTCATTTTAATTCAAGGAAATTATTTGTGCATACCTGTGTTTTCTCTTTTCCTAATAAAAGGTGAGCCAGGAAGGCATTTCTGGTCTTGCTTATCTCTGTACCCCACAATGGATATAACACAATGTTGTAAGAGGGGTCTTAAAGTAGTTCATGGAAAATGCATACTATGATAAAAACCTCCAAGCTTATTTGAAATAAGCTCATACTTTAATTTCATTTTTCCATGATTTTCTTAAAGTACCCTCAAATGTCAAGTATGGTACTTAACAAATATTACTATGAGTGATCTAACAGCAGTTACGTACTTGAAGCTAACTCAGCTTTCTCATTCACTGTGTATACTAATTTGTTCTGCTCTTCCTTATAATTAGTTCAAGTGAACTAATGTTTTATTATGTGCTCAAAGACCATATGAGTGGTACCCCTTTATCTTTTATGAAATTTTTTATAGTGAATATAATACAAATGTTTTCCTTCTGCAATTGGCAGTCTGTGGTGCTGGGAGCATGCCTTCATTTCTGGGACTGACATGCCCAGCTGCACAACTGCAGGCCCTACAGTTCCATCCCTGTGTGAGAGAATGGCGCCCCCTGGGCCATGTGAGTATTACTTCAGCTCAGGAGAGATACCTAATTCCTAAGATTTCCACTCTGTTACAGGCAGAGGTTAATAAATAAAAATTATTTTTAAAAGATCACAAAGGTAGGCCATTTTTCTCAGAAAAGAGTAAGGACATCTCAGCTTATTCCTCTAGTTTAGTCTAAACAGAGACCAAATTCTCTGATAGTGTTATAATGCCTATGTTCAGACTTAAACTTTTTGCTAAATCAAAAATTTGAAATATTTATTTATGAAGTAAATTACTGTCTTTGAAATTAAACAGTTCACTGAACAATGAAATATTTTCAGCAGACACATTCACATCCAACAACTTCTACATATAAGACACTCATCATGTTTCCAGTTTCAGTCTGAACAAAGGGCTTTTACCTAGGTACAAGACACAAATTCTAATGCAGATTTTCTAGTTAGTGTATGGGTCTAGACAAGCCATTTTAGAGCTCTGCCTTTACCCACATCAAACAAGAACAATAATATCTTTCTTTAAACCTACCTTTTAGGTAAGCAGACATAAGATTATGTGAAAACAGTTTGCTAAAGTTGCTAAACAAATGTAAGGTAAAATATTTATCATATGAACTATTTGCTAATATTTGGCTGACATTTTTATAATTTAATCAAAATAAAAACGGAACATTTTCAGTTCTGAAAATGCAAAATTCAGTAGTTACAGAAAGTGAATTAAACTAGTAAAGCGAGTCCTAATAATAAATGCATTCATCCACATTCTCATGTCCTTATATTAAGAAATAATAATTATAAAAATAGGTAAAATTTCATTAAAATGTTCCTATTTATTCTAGTTTAGGAGTTCTTGCCCATGTCAACGGACTGTCTGGCATCGGCCACTGCATCGGGTACTCGAACAGTCATATTGTCCATTGATTTTGTCAAACAGATTTGGCAGCCCAAACGTGATCTGTCTGTCAGCCCAAACGCCAGATCAAGCATGTCATTCTCATCATCAGTGATTGGTTCTAACTTCTCGAATATGTGCTTTTCAAAGATGAGGTGACAAGTGGAGCAAGCCAAGGTCCCCTCACATGCACCAAAACCATCAATATCTAGATTATTTTCAACCACAACATCTAGCAGAGTGTCACCAACTTTTCCTTTGGTTGTTAATGTTTCACCATCACGGTTTATAAAATGGATTGTTATTTTATCTTCTGAGCTGCTCCGCGCCCGCGCCGACACGCTCAGCGGCCGGCTGCTCTCCGCGCCGCCGCCCGGGCTCCCCGGCAGGCCACCAGCTCCCGCGTGGGGTCCCGCCAGCAGCAGCCACGGCCGGGCCCGGCCGCACCTGAGTATAGTTTCTTTACCTTTTAATTTGTAAAGGATTGTTTTATACCCTGTCATGTAGTCCATCTTCAAAAATATTCAATATGGAGTCAGAATAATGTGTTTTTCATGGTTGTTGGTTGGAAAGTTCTATAGATGTCTGTCAAGCTAATTTGATTTATGGTATTGTTTAGATCTTCTACCTCTTGGCTTATTTTTTGTCTAGATGATCTGTTCAGAGGAGATATTGGTATGTTAAGATTCCCATTGATTAGCTTATTTCTGTCTGTCACTCCCTTTAGATCTAGCAAGTTTCTTTAATGTATTCAAGTGCTCTAGAGCTGAGTGCATAGATATTTATAACTGCTGTAGTCTCTTGATGTTTTAGCCCTTTTAATACTACATAGTGCCTTTAAAAAAAGAATTATTTATTTAATTTTATTTATTATTATTATTATTAATATTTTCTAATTTGCTATAGGATATCTGCATTCACTATAGAGAGAAATAGAGAGAAACAAAGAGAGATGGAGAGAGAGAGAGAGAAATGAGAAAGCAAGCCACCAGGTCTGGTACTCAAACTGTTCAGCCTTGTGGGCACACAGTACTTTAACTATCATGTCACCTATTGGTCCTGAAGTGTCCTTCTTTAACTCTTCTTATGGCTTATGTCATAGTCTATTTTGTCTGGTAGCAGTATCATGAATCCAGCCTCTTTTTGATTTCCATTTGTATAGAATATCTTTTTCCAGCTCTTTAGTTTTATTTTGTTTATATTTTTATCCATAATGTCTGTTTATTGTAGGTAGCATATAGACAGCTCCTTTTTTTCCCCTTTATCTATTGAACCAGTTCATGTATTTTAATTAGAGCATTTAATCCATTAACATTCAATGCAGTTATTGATATATATATAGAATTATTCCTGCCATTTTGATAGCCATATTCCTGGTTGTTTTTGTTCTCTTATTTCTGTTTATCTCTGTTTTGTTTTCCTGATATAGTGTGCCGGCCCTTCAATACTTCATGAACAGCTGGTCTAGTGTTGGTGAACCCTATCAGTTTTTATTTATCTGAGAATGATTTTATGTGCTCTTTCCATCTGAAGGATGATCTCACAGGGTAGAGTATTGGTTAAAATTGTCTTTCATTTAGCATTTGAATATGTCCCCCATTGTTTCCTTGTTTGCATTGTTTCAGTTGAGACGTCTGATGTTAGCCTAGTAGTATAACAATTTGTAAATAACTGTACATTTCTCTCTTGCCATTTTTAGAATTTGCCATTTTTTGACCAATTAGCTATGACGTACCATTGAGAGGATATTCTTACGTTTATTCTATTCGGGGGCCTTTGTATTTATTGAGTCTGATGTCTGAATATTTCTCTAGGTTTGGTAAGTTTTCTTCAAGTATTTCATGTTATAGATTTTCTATGCTATTATCATATTCTTCACTTTCTAGAATATCAGTTATTCAGATACTTGGGTGTTGAATGGTGTTTAGTATTTCTGGAATGTCGCCATCTTATTATTATTTTTTTTTTTTTGGTTGTTCTAAGTCAATGGTTTTGTCTTCCAGTTAGAGATAGAATCTCTGCATGATCTAATCTAGCATTAATACTTCCTAGGGAGGTTTTAATTTGTTTTTATATTGCTGTCTTTATTTCTAGGAGTTCTGTTTAATTCTTTTTTTGATGCTTATCTCTTTATGAAATCCCTTTTTCAGGTCTTAGAATGATTTTCTTATTTGAATATGTTTGTTTTCTCTTACATCTCATTCAGTTTTGTCAATTTGAACATTCTGTATTCTTTTTCTGACATTTCTGTGAGTTCTTTTGCTTTGTGGTTGAGGTGTAATTGTTCTGATCCTGTTGATGGAGAGATATTTTCTTTTGTTCTCATATTTCTTGTGTCTCTGCACTGATTTTTGGTCATCTGATGGATTATACACTTCTTTCTAATTTTTTGGAGTTGACTCTGTAGCAGGGAGGATGAGCTGTATTTCTCAGGTGTGTTTTTGGGAGAAGGCCTTGGATTTGTAGCAATCCAAGAAGGGTGTATGTAGCCAACTTTACATGTTGGTTTTTATACCAGTCTCTCAGGATCAGATATACCTGGGGCTGGGCTAGAGAGATTCAAATAAAGGAGGAACTACAAGTCAGCAAAGTCTGAAATCTCAAAACAAACCTAGATAGGCAAAAGGCAGTAACAAGAAGTCTGAGAGGCCTGGTCCTTCTGTATTCCCTTTCTCTCTGCTGCTACTTACTCCCAAACCATGGGGACTTAAGGTGGAGGGGATTGGGGTAGGGGGGTCCAAAACACACCAACTTGAGCTAAAAGCAGTAGCAAGAAGTCTGAGATATGTGACCCATCTGTGGTCAGTCTCAGTCTCTCTTTATAACTTTTTCTTGAACCATGGGGGCTTAAAGTGAAGAATGAGGTAGGGGAGGATCAAAAGCACAACTGTGCAGGCAAAGGCAGCAGCAAGAAGTCTGAGATGTGCAGTCCATAGGCTCATGTGTGCACGCTATCTCTCTCTTTCTGCTACTAACTCTTGCACCATGAGAACTTACTGCAGAAGTGCATTGGGGAAGTGTCCAAAGCACACCCACTCAGGCAGAAGGCAACAGCAAGAGCTGAGATGCACCGCCTTTCAGTGTTCACTCTTCCTTCTACCATTGACTTCTGCACTATGTCAGTCATGGCAGAGGGGTCTACAGGATTGTGAGAGTCAAAAGCATACTTGCACAGGTAAAAGGCAGCAAGAAAAACTCTGAAATGAGGTCCTTCTGCACTCACACTCTCTCTCTGTCTTGCCACACCTGGCTTCTGCAATGTGGTTGCTTGAGGAAATGTGGACAGGAGAGGGAGGGTATAAAACACACTCATGCAGGCAAAAGGCAACAGCGAGAAGTCTGAGACACACAGTTCTGCATTCACTCTCTCTCTCTGCTACTGCTGCTGACTTTTACACCATGGCACATTGTGAAAGAGGGGTACTATGTGGGGAGGGTCCAGAGCACACATGCTCAGGCCAAAGGCAGCAGCAAGAAGTCTGAGATGTGTAGTCCTCATGTTCTCTCTCTCTCATTGCTGCTGGCTCCTATGTGGGGCCTTATGGCAGAGAGGTGGGGTGTGGGGGAAAGCTCCAAAGCACTTCTGCCCTTGCAGAAGGAAGCAAGCAGAAATCTAAAATGTGCTTTCCTTCTACACTCACTCTCTCTGTCTGTTTTGCATGTGCTGCTGATAGCTCTTGATCCATGGGGGATTCTGGCAGAGGGACTGGATGGGGATGTTCAAAAGTAGATCTGTGTGAGCAAAAGGCAGCTGCAACAAGTCTGAAACATGCAGTCCTCTGTGCTCACTCTTTATTGCTATCACTGACTCCTTTATCATGGGGTCTCATGACAAAAGGCTGCAGGAACCTGGGAGAGGGTCCAGAGTATACTTGCATGGGCAAAAGGCAGCAGCAAGAAGTCTGAGAAAAGCTGTCTTTCTGTTGCTCTCTGCCACTGGCTTCTTCACAGTGCAAGCTTAAAGCAGAAAGGTGTGACACGGAATGTCCCAATAACACCAGTGCAAAACACAGCAGCAAGAAGTCTGAGATAAGCAGTCCTTTGCTCTCATTCTCTGTCTCCCTCTGTCTCTCTCATTGCCACTGGCTCCTGCACCTTGGAGGCTTAAGGCTGAGGGATGTGGAGGACGTGTAGGATTCAGAGCACCTGCACAGGCAGTCAGCAAAAAGGAGTCTGAGACATTTTGCACTCATTCTCCTTGCCACTGGCTCCTGTGAGTTATGATGGAGGTATGATGGAGGGGCTGGGGGATGAGGGAGATTTCAAAGCACACCGGCAGGGAGACAAAAGGCAGCAAGCAAGAAGTCTGAGATGCCAAGTCTATATGCTTTCTCTATCTCTCACTGCCATTGGCTCTTTCACCCTGGGGGCTTATGGTAGAGGGGTGCAGGGGAGGGGAGGGGGAGAAGTATCCAAAGTGCAACTGCACAGGCAAATGCAGCAGAAAGATTTCTTAGATGCAAGGATCTTCTGTGTGTGCTCTCTCTGTCTCTCTTAGTATAGCTGCTGGCTTCTGCACTGGAAGCTGGGGAGCTTAACACAGAGGGTTGTGCAGCCAGGAAAGGGTTCAGAGAACACCTGGACATGCCAAAGGCAGCAGCAATAAGTCAGAGATGGAGATTCAAGGCCCTTTTGTGTCCTCCCCGACCCCCACTGCTGTCACTGACACCTGCTCCGTGGGGGTGTATGGCATAGGGATTTGTGGGGGGAGAATCCAAAGCTCATCTGTGTAGGTAAAAGGCAGCAGCTACAAGTTGGAGATATGCAGTCCTTCTGCACTCACTCTGTCTCACTGCCACAGACTCCTGCATCATGGTAGAGAGGCTGGGTGGTGGGGGAGGTTCCAAAACACGTCTGGGCTTTCAAAAGGCAGAAGCAAGAAGTCTGAGACACATCCTTTTTCTCTCTTTGGCACTTTCTCTCTCTGTCTCTCTTGCTGCCCCTGGCTTCTGTACCTTTGAGGTTTATGGCAGAGGGGTCAGGTTGTGGAGAATCCTAAGCACACGTGCTTGGGCAAAAGGCAGCAGGAAGAAGTCTGAGATTCCCAGACCTTCATTCTCTCTCTTTCTCTCTCTCTGTCCTTGCAGCTGGCTCCTGCCCTGTGGGGTCTTATAGAAGAGAAGCACTGGGCTGGTAGAGTCTAAAGTACACCTGCATGGGCAAAAGGCAGCAGCAAGAAGTTTGAGACATGGAGTCCTTCTGTGATTACTCTTATTTCTGTTTCACTGCTGCTGGCTCCTGCGATATGAAGATCTATGGGAGATGGGTGAAGTGTGGGGGGAATGTCCAAAGTACACCTGCGCAGGCAAAATGCAGCATGCTGTATTTTGAGACATGCTGTCCCTCTCTCTCTCATTGCCCCTCGTTTCTGCATCTTGGAGGATTAAAATGGAGTGGCAGAGAGGGGAAGGTTCCAATACAAATCTGTGTGGGTAAAAGGCAGCAGGAAGAAGTCAGGCATGTGTTCCTTCTGAGCTCACTCACTCTCTTTCACCATCTCTGGCTCTGCATAGTGGGGACTTAAGGTGGAAGAACATGGGGGAGGTATGAGGGTCCAAAGCACACCAGTGTAAAAGGCAGCAGCAAGAAGTCTGAGGTGCACTGTCCTTCTGTGCTCACTCTGTCTGGCTTTGCTGCCATAGGCTTCTGTACCATGAGGATTTAAGGCAAAGGGATTGAAGGATGGGAAGGGTCCAAAGCACACCAGTGCAAAAGACAGTGGCAGAAAGCCTGAGAAGTGTGGTCTTTCTTCTTCTCTCTCTCTCTCTCTCTCTCTCTCTCTCTCTCTCTCTCTCTCTCTCTCACGCTCTCTTTCTCTCTCTCACTGCAGCACAGGCTTCCATGCCATGGGTGGCTTATGAGGGAGGAGGAGTCAAAGGACACCTGTGCAGGCTAAAGGGCAGCAGCAGGAAATCTGAGATGTGTGAATTTCTGCATTCATTCTCTGTTCCTCTGTGTCTCTTGCTTGGGCTCCTGTGCTTATGGCAGAGAGTTGCATAGTAGGGGCAGGCAAAAGGTCTGAGCAAGACATCTTAGAGGCATGGTTCTTTTGTGCTCTCTCTCTCTGGCTGCTGAGGCACCTGCAACCATGAGAGCCTATGACTAAGTGAGGTCGGGGGAGGTTCCAGTGCACACCTGGGCAGTGGTTGGGAGTTGGGGGAGGGAATGCAGCATCAAGAAGTCCAAGCTGCACTGCTTTCTGCCTTCCCTCTCACTGCCACTGGCTCCTGCACTGTGGTGGCTTATGGTGAAGGGGCGTAGGAAAGTGAGGTAAGGGAGGTACAAAGCACACCTCTGTGGGCAAAAGGCAACTTCAAGATGTCTAAGACATGTGGTTCTTCTATGCCCACTCTTTCCCATTGCCACTGGGTTTGTACCTTGGGGGTTTATGATGAAGGGTGTGGTGGAGGGACAGGTCCAGTGCACACCTGTGCAGGTAAAAGTTATGTTGAAATCTTGTCTTTTTTTTTATATTTGACCCTGAAAGATTGATTGAAAAATAGCTGTGCAAGGCAAGCTTTCTCATTTCTCAGTCATGCAACATTCATCAGCCTTTTTCTAGCTACTCTTTCTGTGCAAGTTGTCTCTTTTGATACCATGAGATCTGTTCACGATACTCTCAACAAATGCTCTGATATCCTATAGAGATATCACATGTTGATCATTTTCTTTCCTTTACTTGCTATCTTTCTCTCTTTTTGGCTGTATGACATGTATGCTGTCAAGACAGAGAGAGAGTGTGAGATATCAACCCCAATGGGTGACCACACTGCAATTTATTCTCCTCCTACCTCTCTAATATCCTCTTGGGAACTTGGGCAGGCATACACATACACACCCATCGTGATTTTTCGAGTCTGGGACTTGAACCATGCAGTTGTCCATTTGTGATCCAGGGCCCTAACACATGCCACCTGCTGTACCACATCTTGTCTGTTATTAACAGCATGTTGGAGATATTGGACTTGTGAATCAGCTTGTGCATTTACACAAAAAGACCCGAAATAGTTATTGAATTCATAACTTTTTTAAAGGCTTTTGTCATCGTGTATGCATACTCACCAGAGAGAGACTGAGAAACAGTTGAAAAGTGAGAAATCACCCTGCTGAGGGGATAGCCATGCCACAATTCCTTCTCTTCCATTTTTCTTCTGGGATTTTGGACATGCATGCATTTGTGCCCAGCATGATTTATTTTTATTTTTAAATAATTATTTTAACTTTAGTGTATTATTATTTTCCAATTTGACCAGAGAGAGACAGAGAGAGGGAATGTGTGAAAGGAAGCCACTAGGTCCAGGACTTGAACTGTGGTTTGCCATGTGGGAGTTCATAACCCTTAATCATCATGCCACCTGCTGACCCCAGCCCAGAATGATTGGCCATGTGGGAGTCCAACATCTTAACCACCATGCTACCTGCTCAAGTCCCAGACCTAGTGTCTTGAAATTTACACCAGGTCGTATGTGTGTATGCCCAAAATTCAAGGAGGAGAATGGAAGAAAAGGGACTGTGACATGGCTGGCTCCTCTGGGGAGTGATTTTTCACTTTTCCTCTCACTCTCTCTCTGGCAAGCACATGCATGTTATGGCAAAAACCTAAAAAAAAAAGAAAGAAAGAAAAAAGAAAGTACCTGTATTCAACATGGATAGAGAGATTTTTCACTGGAAAACGTTACTGGAAAATTGTACTGCCATCAGTATTCATGATGTACATGTTTTCCTTTATGGATTGTGGAGGGCATTGCATATGGAAGCCATCTTGGGAGCTTCTTGAGAACTGTCTGCCATCTTAGAAATCTTAGGCTTCACTTCCTCATTGAGCAAACCATATTTCAGAAATCATGTAACCAACTGTTGCTAGGTAATGGGAGATCCACCCACATCAATGATTGGCTCATATTGTTGTATCTCATTTTTGGGCAACCAATTGGTGTGCCCACCAGCCTGTGTATAAAGCACTGTTTGTTCTGCAATAAACGGAAGACTTGATCAGCACCTCATCTTGTCTCCACTCTGTGTGTCAGTAAGAACTTCACCAGCCTAAACACAAAGGATCCCGGTTTTCACCATCCTCACCCAGGTACCCGTTCGACTGTCCTGCGGGTCGGGGCAAGTGGCGCCCAACGTGGGGCCTTGGGCCAAGAGGATCAAGGTGAAGTGCACTGTGAAGAAAGCCAGGCCTGGTAAGTGTGGAAGGGTAAATAGTAATACAGATTACTAAATAGCTTCCCGGAGTGCAATTATGGGACAACAAATGAGCAAGCATGAATTATTTGTTCAGGGGCTTAGTGATGCTCTTAAGACACGTGGAGTTAAAATTAGAATCAAACAATTACTTTCCTTTTTTGACTTTCTAAAAGAGGTGTGCCCCTGGTTTCCTCAAGAAGGCACTATTGATGAAGCAAGGTGGAAGAGGGTAGGTGATGCTTTGAAAGACTACTATGTCGCGTTTGGCCCAGAAAAAGTCCCAGTAATAGCCTTTTCTTATTGGGGTTTAATAAATGAAATTATTGGGTTCCAGCCAACAGACCCCAGAATTGCGGCAGTAGTTGAGGAAGGGGAACAAATTATGCAAAAAGAAAAATTTCGGGAATTAATTAGTGACGACGTCATAGAAACTACAAAAAACCCAGAAACAAAAAAAGATGATCTAATTTCTCTAGATAGTGAGGAAGAAACAACAAACTTTAATAAACAATTGGATGTAAAGCCAAAACAGTTCAAAAAATCTAAAGTAAATGAGGAGACTATAAATCCTACAAAACCTCAGAAAAAATTATATCCATCCCTTACAAACCTTAAAGTTAATTCGGATGGTCAATTGGCTGATTCTGAGGAAGAAATTTTAGAAACAAAGACAAAATGGCCGCCTGAAAAAGAAACTTTGGAAAAAGAGGCTGCCAAATACAATAGTTCAAAATGGCCACCAGAGAAAGAAACTTCAGAAGTGGAGGCTGTTGAGTACAACAATTCAAAATGGCCACCTTTCAAAAAACGACCTCCATCTTATGACTCAGTTACATCTGTGCCATCTTTGACATGTAATCATTCTTGCCATGAAAAGACTATTCAGCCATCTTTGGCAATGCCCGTTATTGATCCTAGGGCAGAGGTTCGGGCTAAGATTGAACAACTCAAAGAACATATTCAGTTAGAAGAAGAACATCAAGAATTGATATCACGATTAGAGAAGCTAAAAGTGGGTAAATCTAAAAGTACAGCTTTCTCATCCTCACAAAATCGCTGTCAGTCCACCTTTACTCCTAGTGCAAAACTTAAACCAGCTCAGAGATTACAACCACTGATAGATCTTGATGAACAGGAAGCCTTTCCAGTGACAGAAGAAACAGATGCACAAGGACAAGCATGGCGTCATGTACGTGGCTTTGATTTTAACATTATAAAAGAAATTAAAACAGCAGTTGCTCAATATGGAGCTACAGCTCCATATACCTTAGCCATAGTTGATTCAGTGGCAGAAAATTGGCTTACACCAATAGATTGGCACACATTGTCTCGTGCTACACTCTCTGGAGGAGATTACTTGCTTTGGAAATCAGAGTATGTAGAACAGTGCAAGGAAACTGCACGCCGTAATGCCCAGGCCAATAATGGCTGGACAATAGATATGTTGTTGGGAGAAGGTAATTTTGCAACTACTGACACTCAGATGCAATATGATCCAGGACTCTTTAGTCAAATTAATACGGCAGCCATGAGAGCTTGGAGAAAACTTCCTACTAAAGGAGATTTAAGTACCTCCCTTACAACAATAAAACAAGGACCTGATGAACCTTTTTCTGAATTTATTCATTGACTGATTACAACTGCAGGCAGAATATTTGGCAGTGCTGACGCAGGTACAGAATTTGTTAAACAACTGGCATATGAAAATGCTAATGCTGCCTGTCAAGCAGCAATTAGACCGTATAGAAAAAAGACAGATTTATCCGGATATATTCGCCTGTGTTCTGATATCGGGTCAGCATATCAACAAGGAATGGCTATAGCTGCTGCCCTTCAAGGTTATAACAATGTTCGCCAATTCCTTACTCGTAATGACAATGCCAACAAAACAAATAACAAAATCACCTGCTATAATTGTGGTCGACCTGGACATACAAAGAAAAATTGTAAAATGAGAAGTAATGGTAATCAACAACAATCAAACCAATTTCTTGAGCTGTGCAGTAAATGTATGAAGGGACGTCATCCTCCTAATGAATGTAGATCCAAATTTGATATCTATAGAAGGCCAATAAATCAGGATCAGGGAAACGGGAACAGGGGGCCGCCCCAAGCCCCCAAACCCAAACAAGCTTTTGGGGCACTAGAGTTTGTTCCAGCAACCAATACCAATCCATTTCAGACCTCTCCAGAGCAACCCCAGGAAGTGCAGGACTGGACCTCTGTTCCACCACCCACACAGTATTAAATCCGGAAATGGGGGTTCAAGCTTTACCTACCGGAGTCTTTGGTCCTCTGCCGCCAAAAACCTTTGCGATACTCTTGGGGCGCAGTAGTGCCACTCTGGAGGGACTTCAAGTCTTTCCAGGAGTAATAGATAATGATTATAAAGGAGAGATTAAGATTATGGTTTCTTCTCCAAGGTTAATTACAACCATTCCTGCCAACAAACGTATAGCTCAGCTCTTGCTCCTTCCATTGCTTTCAACTCAAAACAATATTCAAGCCTCTTCACGGGGCGAAAAAGGCTTTGGTTCCTCAGATACCTATTGGGTACAACAAATTTCTCCAACTAAACCCATGCTTACTTTATGGTTGGATGGAAAACAATTTTCTGAATTGATAGACACTGGAGCTGATGTTACAATTATTAAAAAAGACAATTGGCCTCAGTCTTGGCCTCTGGTTCCAACCTTGACTAACTTAAAGGGTATTGGACAAAGTCAAAATCCTGAGAGAAGTTCAAAAAATGTTACAATGGAAAGACAGGGAAGGCAATCAAGGACACATTCAACCTTTTGTAATACAAGGCCTTCCTATTAACTTGTGGGGACGAGACTTATTATCACAAATGAGTGTCTTGATGTTCAGCCCAAACGATACAGTAACTGCACAAATGCTGGCTCAAGGTTATGCACCAGGGAAAGGCTTGGGAAAAAATGAATCAGGCATTGTTCAACCTCTACTGCCTGAACCTAAACTTGACAGAGCTGGATTGGGAAATTTATCTTAGCGGCCATTGACATTCCTGTGCCTCACGCAGATCGGATCACCTGGAAAGATAATACACCAGTGTGGGTTGATCAATGGCCTCTACCTTCTGAAAAATTAAGAGCTGCTCAATTGTTAGTACAGGAACAATTTGAAGCAGGACATATTGTAGAAAGTACCTCTCCATGGAATACTCCCATTTTTGTTATCAAGAAAAAATCAGGAAAATGGCGTTTACTTCAAGATCTTAGAGCAATTAATAAAACCATGATTCCAATGGGGGCACTTCAGCCTGGGCTACCATCTCCTGTAGCCATTCCTCTTAATTTCTTCAAGATAGTTATTGACCTTCAAGACTGTTTTTTTACTATTCCCTTACATCCTTTAGATCGAGAAAGATTTGCCTTTAGTATTCCATCCATTAACTTTAAAGAACCAATGAAACGTTATGAATGGCGGGTCTTACCTCAAGGAATGACAAACAGCCCTACTCTGTGCCAAAAATATGTTGCGGCTGCCATACAATCAGTTAGAGACAAATGGGTACAAATGTATATTATCCATTATATGGATGATATCTTAATTGCTGGCAAAGATGGTCAATTTGTTCTTCAATGCTTTTCTGACCTCAAGGAACATTTGTCTATCCGAGGGTTAAAGATTGCCCCCGAAAAAGTACAACTTAAAGACCCCTATACTTATTTAGGATATCATCTTTTGGGTCCGAAAATTACAACTCCTAAAATACAGTTTAGACTTGACAACTTGAAAACTTTAAATGACTTCCAAAAATTATTAGGTGATATCAATTGGATCCGTCCTTATTTAAAACTAACTACAGGTCAACTTAAACCTTTATTCAATATTTTACAGGGAGACTCTGATCCTAGGTCTCCTCGAGTGCTTATGGAGGAAGGCCGTCAGGCACTGTCTATAGTAGAAAAAGCCATTGCCTCTCAATTTGTTACAACCATAGATTACGGTCAACCGTTACTCCTTGTCATTTGTCGTACTGCATTCACACCTACGGCTGTGTTCTGACAATCGGCACCAATTATGTGGCTTCACCTTCCTTCTTCTCCTTCGAAGGTTATTTACCCTTATTATCAATCTGTGGCTGATATTATCATTATGGCACGAAATTTAAGTGTTACTTATTTTGGTAAAGACCCTGATACAATCATTCAGCCATATACTAAAACTCAGATTAATTGGCTATTCCAACAAACAGATTTTTGGCCTATTGCATGTGCTTCCTTTACTGGAACTATTGATAACCATCTTCCTCCAGATACATTCTTACATTTTTTATATACCCATGATTTTGTTTTTCCTATACGAACTTCACTTCATTCTGTTAAAAATGGTTTATTGGTTTTTACTGATGGTTCCTCCACTGGAACTGTTTCTTATTCATTCTCTGATCAAACAGTTACATTTGCCACTTCCTCTACGTCAGCTCAACTGGTGGAACTGCAAGCAGTTATTGCAGTCTTCTCTGCTTTTCCTGATACACCTTTAAACATATATACAGATAGTGCTTATATTGCTATGTCTGTACCTCTTCTGGAAACTGCGGCACAAATTAAACAAGTTTCTCAGGCCGCACAGTTTTTCCTCCAATTACAGTCTCTCATTAGACATCGAGAGCTGCCTTTTTATATTGGCCATTTGTGCGCCCATACAGACTTGCCTGGTCCTTTAACTGAGGGTAATCGCCACGCTGATCTGGCCACAAAATATTCTCTTTTGGTTCATACTCAAATTGACACAAATCTTTCAGATGCTGTTGCTGCCCATCAATTACATCATTTGAATTCTCACACCCTTCATCTCATGTTTAAAATTACTCGGGAACAGGCTCGACAAATTGTAAAACAATGTCCGGCCTGTCTTACTCTTTTGCCTACACCACACTTGGGTGTTAACCCTAGAGGCCTTATGCCTAATGCTTTATGGCAAATGGATGTCACTCATGTTACAGAATTTGGTACTCTTAAATACGTGCATGTCACTATTGACACCTTTAGTGGTTTCATTTTTGCTACGGCACAAACCAGAGAGGCTGGTAAACATGTTATTTCTCATGTTCTTGCCGCACTCTCTGTTCTGGGTAAGCCTCAACAAATTAAAACAGATAATGGCCCAGGATATACTGGAAACAATTTTAACTCTTTTTGTAAACAACTCCATATTAAACATGTCACGGGGATTCCATACAATCCCCAGGGACAAGGTATTGTTAAACGTGCTCATCTTTCCTTAAAAAATACTCTCCAAAAATTAAAAAAGGGAGAGATTTTACAAATTAAAGGTTCACCAAAAAACCTTTTAGCACATACACTTTTTGTGCTAAATTTTCTAACACTGGATAAAGATGGACACTCAGCTGCTGAGCGCTTCTGGCATTCAACTACTAAAACAAAATTTGCCACAGTTTTGTGGAAAGATCCACTAGACAATACGTGGAATGGTCCAGACCCTGTCCTCATATGGGGCAGAGGGTCTGTCTGCATTTATTCCCAGAAAATGGATGCTGCTCGTTGGCTACCAGAAAGATTGGTCAAACAAATTGATTCAAATGATAATAATTCATCCAGGGATGATAAAAGCCCTGAGATACCTCTTTTTTCTTCCACAGATCAACAAAATGAAGATTCTTCTTAAATACCTGATATTGTTTTACCTCTTCAACACTATCGCTGCTGGTTTTAGCCCTGGCAGTTACCTCTTCAACACTGGTGCTGCTGGATTAGGATATTCCCTTCAGGTCAAACAATTAACTGATACCCTTGTTTCTGATGTCCACGAATTGGCTTCTACTATTACTTTTGTCCAAGATCAACTAGATTCCCTTGCAGAAGTTGTACTCCAAAATAGACGTGAGCTAGACCTCCTTTTGGCAGAACAGGGGGGTCTCTGTCTTGCTTTACAGGAACGTTGCTGTTTTTATGCCAACAAGTCTGGCATCGTTCGTGACAAGCTCAATCAACTGCAAGAAAATCTTCTGGAACGAAGAAAACAACTCACCGATAATCCCTTTTTAACTGCATGGAATGGACTCCTCCCCATACTACTCCCCATATTTGGCCCAATTTTGGTTTTATTGATTGTTTGCTCTTTGGGACCTGTTCTCTTTAATAAGCTCATGACCTTCATAAAACGTCATATCGATGACTCCATAAAAATGCAGCCTATCCAAGTCCACTACCACAACCTGGAGATGGAGTATCGTGGAGCCTAGACATTGCTCCTGCCTGAGGCACTGAATCGGTTAGCCAAAGACAGGTAAGAGAGTCTGAGCCTATAACAGCTGTACAGTCCTCCCACCTAAGACAGGAAACCCATCATAGCTATGGGATTCTCCAATGACGGGTAAGGATGGACGTGGCTCCATAAACGACTCCAACCTAAGACAGGCACGATTCCCCCAGGCTTTTCTCCTCTCTTTGAAAAAATAAAAAAGGGGGATATGTGGAGGGCATTGCATATGGAAGCCATCTTGGGAGCTTCTTGAGAACTGTCTGCCATCTTAGAAATCTTAGGCTTCACTTCCTCATTGAGCAAACCATATTTCAGAAATCATGTAACCAACTGTTGCTAGGTAATGGGAGATCCACCCACATCAATGATTGGCTCATACTGTTGTATCTCATTTTTGGGCAACCAATTGGTGTGCCCACCAGCCTGTATATAAAGCACTGTTTGTTCTGCAATAAACGGAAGACTTGATCAGCACCTCATCTTGTCTCCACTCTGTGTGTCAGTAAGAACTTCACCAGCCTAAACACAAAGGATCCCAGTTTTCACCATCCTCACCCAGGTACCCGTTCGACTGTCCTGCAGGTCGGGGCAATGGATATGTGCCAACAATACTAGGTTGCAGAATGCATACTTTTTCTGGGGCTTAGTCATAGATGCAAAAACTGTTCTAGAGGAAATACTAATATGGAATGCCTGTATTAATAAGAATATAGTTAGTACTGACCAAGAGTTTTTCTATAATGTAAGTTTTAGTGGAAGCAAGTTTCTTTCTTTGGGATACTGTAATTTATTTAAATAAACATTCTTAAACTCATAGATTATTTTTCACAGTAATTTTTTTCTTAAGAGAAATTTTTGTGATAGGGTGCATGCTTTTGCTTAGAGACAGATATAGAAAGTCAAAAAGTGAGTCCCTAGGGGGGATGGCCACCCTGCCATTCCATCTTCTCCATTCTTCTCTTGGGATTTTGGGCCTGTGCACATATGCTCTGGGTGTGAGGTGTTTTTTTTTTTGTTTGTTTGTTTTGTTTGTTTGTTTGTTTGTTTTTAATGAAAGATTTTTTGCTATAGGGCATGTGTGCACACTGGAGAAACAGGAAGTCAGGAAGTGAGAAAGTGTAGCCATTCTGGGGGGAAAAGGGATTGTGGATGGCCATCCCTTTAGCAGGGTGATTTCTCACTTTCCAGCTAACAGTTTCTCAGTTTCTCTCTGCTGAGTAAACACAGCCAAATCTTACAAAAAGTTATGAATTCAATAAACATTTCAGGTCTTTTTGTGTAAATGCACTGATTCACAAAAGTTCAATATTTCAAACATGCTGTTAATAACAAACAAGGTGTGGTACAGCAGGTGGCATGTGTTAGGGCCCTGGATCCCAAATGGACACACTTAAATCCTTTCTCCATTCTCTAAGGATTTTGGGCATCCACGAATATGCACTCAGCATAAGCTGCCAGTTCTGGGACTTGAACCACTGTCAACTCCGTGTGAGTGCAGTAACATAACCATTATGCCATCTGCTAGTCCCCAGTGTGAGTTTTTATTTTAGAGATTTTTGCTAGGGTGTGTGCAATTGCCAGAGAGACAGAAAGTGTGAAATCACCCCACGGGGGGGATTGCCATGCCACAATCCCTTCTCTTCCATTCTCCTCTTAGGACTTTGGGTACATTGCCATCGTGATTTTAAACCACCAGATTTGGGACTCGAACCATGGTTGACTACATGGGAGTCCACCAACTTAACCATTGCACCATCTGCTTATCCCCACAGTAAGAGTTTTACTAAGTCAATAGGGAATATATATTTTTATTAACCTATGTTTAATATGTGTCTTTCATTTCTATCAGTGAATAAATTTGTGGTTACTTGTTCAACAAGGTCTTTTTAGCCCATTTTCATGTCTAAGTGACTATTCTCCCACAGGGAGGCTTTTTTTAATCTGTGGAGAGCTTTACATAGAGGTATCTTAGAACAAGCAACACCATTTCTCTGACCTACATCATGCACCTTCTCTTTCAGCTATAATTTTAGAAACCTCTATTTGTCCAGATTAAGAAAATGAATTCATTTTCGGTAAGTTATTTACTGATTTCCCCACTTGTTTTACATTGTATTTAGGGATTTTATGAGAGTTCATAAATTAAAATGGAAGAGTAAAAATAAATAAAATTTAGCATGAGAAATGCATAAAAAGGCAAGATAAAATTGACATGGTGAAATAGGCAGGTTATAAGACCATAGAGCTCTGTGACATGAGTACAAATTGGTCTTTAGTCTTTCTGATACCATGGGAAAAACACATTTATTACATGGTTTGTATTGACTCTAAGGGGAGAGCATGCTAAATTCTCAAGGGATATGAATCACGAGATAGTCTTTATTCGTCACGTAGATTACATGGTAGACAGTTTTTCACAACTAATCTAGAAATGAACATAGTGTTCTACAGTGATAAGTGTTACCAATTGCTAAAACACAAACCAGTCAGTAGTTTTTCCTAGAGTTGCTAATATAGCATGGTCTCAGACAGCTCTTAGAAGTACCCACTTGATGCATAGTTTAAACCTGGAATGTGTGGCAGGAATCTACTACAGGTTCCTAAGGAACTCTCCATAAATTTCTCTCAGCTACTGTGTATGTGCTGATTATACCACAGACTGTCCAAAGTTACATTTCCTGACCAATATAATAATGCACTGCATAGCATCATTTCAGTGATGTACTGTATGTATTAATGTGGTTCAAGAAGATTATAATAAAGCCCCAAAATTTCTGTTACCTAGCATGATTGTAGCTGTCATTACCTTATTGACTAACACATTACCCACATGTTCGTGGTAATGCTGGTGTAAATAAACCTACTATGCTGCCAGTTGCATGTAAGTATGCACAAATAATTATGATTAGTAAAATGTACACTTATAAAGGTAAATAAAAATAAATATAATTATACACATATTTCCATTTTGAAATCATTCCTGGTTTACCAGTAATCATTATGCATCTTTGTGAAATACAGTTTTTTGGGTTTTTTTTTAAGTAATTGTTTTACTTATCTATTTGTTGTTATTTTTGAGCCATCTGATCCAGGACTTGAACCAAGGTCAGCCATGTGGGAATCCAGAATCTTCACCACCACTGTTGGCTTATGGTTTTTTATATTACAGTGTCGTCATCTCTATAATGCTTTTGTTTCCTTTGCTGTGCCAAAATATTTTATCTTATGTAATCTAGTTTCTCTATTTTTGGTGGTTTTGTCCATGCCTCATGGGTCTTATTTAAGTGGTCTTCACCCATTCCAATATGTTGTTGTTCCTACATTTTTCTTAATAGTTTTATAGATTTGACCATTATATTGAAGTCTTCAATCCATTTTGAATTGGGAACCAGCAGTTAGTGTAATGGCTATGTCGCTGGACTCCCACATAGTCGACCGCGGTTCGCGTCCTGGACCCGGTGGCTTAAAACTCACGCCGGGTGCATGTGCGTGCGTGCCCAAGATCCCGGGAGGAGAATGGAGGAGAAGGGATTGCGGCGTGACCTTCCCCCCGGGGGAGTGATTTCTCACTTTCTGTCTCTATGTCTCTCTCTGTCTGTCTGGCGAGCGCACACACCCTGTGGCGAAAACCTCTCAAAAAAAAATCCATTTTGAATTAATTATAACTGGTAAGAGATGATCTAGTTTCACTCGAATGTTGGTGGATATTGAGTTCTCCCAAAACCATTTATTGAAAACTCTCTTTTTTTCCATAGGCTTGATCTGTGGCCTTTGTCAAAAATCAGTTGTCTCTACGTTGTATTTTTTTCTGCTTATTCTGTTGGGTTGGCCTGTATGTCTGTGTTTGTGCCATTACTATGCTATTTTGGTGATTGTGGATTTACAATACGTTTGGAGTCAGGAAGTAAGATGCCTCCAATTTTATTCCTTTTGTACAGTATTGGTCTGATTATATGGGTCTTTTGTGATTCTGCATAAATTTTATAATTATTTCTGTGTAGAATATCGCCTTTTTTTGGTAGGAATTGCAATGTCTTTGTAGATTACTATGATGTAGTATTGGCATAGCACGTATGTTGATTCTTCCAATTCATGAAAAAGACTGTCTTCCTGTTTTTTGCATATTTTTCAAGTAACTTGTTCAGCTTTTATAATTTTTTTTCATAGAGGTCTTTCACTTTCTTGGTGAGTTTTCTTCCCAATAGTTTTTGTGGTTATTGTGAATGGGATTGCCTTCTTCATTTCTCTCTCAGTTTATTCATGGTTAGTGTAGAAAAATGCTACAGATATTTTTAATTACCCAAGGGCTTATGTACTTGCTAGAGAGAGTGATAGATAGAGATTCAGGAAGAGAGAGAAAGCACCTTAAAATGAAGCATAAAATGGCCATTATGGGCTATAAACCTACCTGAGAATTATTTTCTGGACTAAACTGACATAGCCAGAGTCCTCAGGAGATGCTGCAATCCCTTTCCTCCAATTCTCCTTCCCATCAGAATTCAGACACTTGCACACATACACATATACACACACTCAATGTGTTTCCCAAGCCATCAGGGCCTTGGACTCAAATCACAGGTGGTTATATGGGAGCTGGCTCCCTACACATAGTATTTAACCACTGTGCTATGGGAATAGCCTACTGCAGATTTTTGTTTGCTGGATTTGTGTCCTGCAACTTTACTGCATTCATGTATTTCACCTAAGAGGTATTTGGTGGATTCTTTAGGTTTTTCTGTATACAGTATCTACATTGAAATGGAGAGAAGAAAGTGGATGTCTCTGTCTTATTCTGGTTCGATATTATGTTAGCTGCAGGAATGTCATATATGATCTTTATTTGGCTATGAAATGTATATGCCTATTTTGTTGAATCTTAATCATAAGAGACTATTATATTTTATCTAATGCTTTTTATGTGTCAATTAGTATGATCATATGATTTTTGTCATTTCTTCTCTTAATGTGACCTATTATATTTATTGTTTTATACATATTGAATTATCATTGTATTCCAGGAATAAATCCTACCTGGTCATTATGTATAATATTTTTAGAATGTTGTTGGATTGGATTCAGTCATGAGATATGGCCCTATAGTATGCTTACATACACATGTGCTACTTTTGGTGTTCCTTGATTCTTTTTTTGTACGTTCATATCAGTCTCTGGTTTCATTTTCTTTAATCCTGGGGAAGTTACTGTTTTTTTCAGTGTAGATCTCCTGGTGATGAGTTATCTTAACTTCTTTTTAATTCCCAGATATCTTTGTTTTATGTAATTTTTTCTGCTTAAGGGAATGCTCGCTCACTAGAGACAGAGAGGAGGAATGGAGAAAGCATCCCCCAAAACCGACTTCCAATAAGCCTTTTTCTATTCTTCCTGGGTGGCATTGGCTTTGACCCCTAATATGTCATAGTAATTCTTTTACCTCTTCCTACTGCCAGTGAGTGGGCTGAAGCTAGTGTAAGAGGAATTAGCTTTTGACAGCTCAGGCAGCCATTTCTCCTCTAATTCTCAACAAGGATTCTAGAAAGTTCCTGAATACCCATTTTATAAAATGTAGTTTACTACCAACAGTCCTCATTTGTAACATTTGTATATCTCTATTAAGTCTAGAAATTTAAACTATGCATAGTTTAACTTTGTTGTCTTCTACTTGAAATATCTGTCTTATTTGAGTGATTTTATTTCTGAAATATGGGTCACATTTTACTTTTATTTTATTAAATATGAATTCTAAATTCTACCATGGATATTGTAAATTATACATCATAGAACTTGTGAATACTGTTATATATCTCAAAAGATTAATTTTTATTCTACAAGTTGGTTAACTGGCTAGATTCAAGTTCCAAATTCTATATCCCTTGCAGTGATGTGGAGTTGATTCTCCATTTCTTTCAGTTTCTAATAGCTGCTTTTTTATAGGTCCCTCTGAGTTCTGTATATGTGTATTCTAGTAGTTTACCAGCAGTTTTGATGAATTTTATGTGCAAATCCTGAGGATTATATTTTTTGCCTTGCTCTATTCTAGGACTTATGACCTCCCCAACTTTTTGGTTGTCTGTTCAACCCTGAACATTACCTTTTGATAACCTGAGCCAGTAAAGGTGCAGCTTTTACTTCCTTGATCTGTATGCAAACTGGAAAGTTCTCTGTGGTAAAAATTACAAAAGTTTACAGACTTTGTCCTTTATGAATTCTCTCAATTCACTTTCTGCCTTGCTTTAACTATTCTCTGATGTCTCAGATGGTTCTATTCTACATTTTTAAGTAACACACACACGCGCCACACATACACACATATGTTTGTGTGTTTATATATATATAATATATATTTATATATGTACATATGTATTAATTTTTGAAGAGTGTTCCTTTGGCTAAGCCCTTCACCATTATTTCATGTGCCTTGTTACTTTTAGGTTGTTCATATGATAATATCTCTTTTCTCCTAGTAATTCCTTCTGTCTGTATTGTAGCTTCATTTTCTTTACCCTGGACTGTTTCGAATTTTGTAAGTCTAGTATTTTTTTACTACATGAATCAAGTCTGTCTTCCATGGACATCATTTATAATTTATACAAAATAAGTAAAGGTAAAGTAATGCAACACGATAGATTTAATGTACTTCCTTTTATATATGGTCCATGAACTTTTCGTTACCTTAAGTGTAACATTTTTGACATGGTTGTTTATGGTTCACAATATTCACATTTGCCTTTTTTTTTTTTTTTTTTTGAGAGATTTTTGCTATAGGGCGCGTGCGCTCACCAGACAGAGAGAGAGAGAGACATAGAGACAGAAAGCGAGAAATCACCCCCCAGGGGGGATGGTCACGCCGCAATCCCTTCTCCTCCATTCTCCTCTCGGGATCTTGGGCACGCACGCACACGCGCCCGGCGTGAGTTGTAAGCCACCGGGTCCGAGACGCGAACCGCGGTCGACTACGTGGGAGTCCAGCGACATAGCCATTACGCTAACTGCTGGTTCCCCACATTTGCCTTTTAATGTACCATCAAACAGTTACATTATATCACTTTGTGTACAAGAATTCTATAATAGTGTACTTGCACATTTCTCTTAGTTTCTCTACCATGTCATCATGCATTTTACTTGTATATACTTTAAATCCAATATGTGACTTCTTTCACTTTCCTATATATCCACACACTCAGCTTTAACCACATGACTCGAGACCTACAATCATAAATTACATTGTAAGCACACATTATCCATCTAGTCCATAGCTATATATTGCTTTAAATGGCCAGTGCCTTTTTTTAAAAAAAGAATTATTTACTTAACTTTATTATTATTTAAATTTGCTATAGGGGACTCACAGTCACAAGCAGGGGGGAGGATGGAGTGAGAAAGCAAACCAGGAGGTCTGAAACTCAAATAATGCTCAGACAAGTGGGAGTCCACCTTTACCACCTCACCACCTGCTGGCCCCAGCCAATATAATTTTTAAAAGCTTAATAAGAAGAGTAATTTATATGGGTCCTCACTTATTTTTTATTTCCAATATTCTTGTTTGTATCTTATCAGATCTTTATCTGTTATAACATTTTCTAGTTTGTGACAGTTTGCTTATTATATGCCTTCCTGTAGTTGTCTTTGTATTGTCTTTTGCTGTATGATATTTGGCTATCTCTTAAGACCATGATTTTTCTGATACTTAACTGCAAGTTAAGGTGATCTGATCCTCAAGATCACCTGGGGCCTTGTAACTTTTAGAGGCAATTATGAACCTAGGAAGGTTTTTATACTCACTGTTATATTACTATACAAGAATCCACTAAAATCAGCCATAAGATGCATAAGGTAGAGCCTACGGGTCATTTGCTCAAGTTTACAATTGTTTTCTCTCAGTAGAATTCTGTTTATAGTGCATATTTCTTCCAACAATAATGGGTGACAGTACCCACAGGACACTGGAAACACAAGAATCTCATCCAATCCATTGTTCAGAGTTTTGGGTTTGGCTACATAGACATCCTTGCCCACCCATGTGACTTCTTTCACTTTCCCATACATCCACACATTCAGCTTTAAACACATGTCTTGAGACCTGCAAATATAAGTTACATTATAAGCATAGATTGTCCATATATATAAACCATAGCCATAAAGTGGACAAAGATATTCTTACCAGGTTAGCAATTCCAAAAGCTAAGAGAGAATCTCCGAAACTTCAACTGACTGAATGTTTTTTGGGAGACCCATTAATTCATTAGTATAAATAGCTTTTGATACATGGACTGAGTTTTGACTTTATCATTTTCATCAGATTGGAAAATGATCAGTCCTTTTAAAGATAGTTTTCTGACCCATCTACTCACTGAGGTATTCAATTACACGTACAGGATGCCATTCGATTTTGCCCCGTGCATGACAACTGACACATAGGGTGTTTTCATCTAAGATTTAGTAGTAATGCAGTCCTATCCTCCAGTGGGACTTTTTAATCTTTAGCAAAAGGGGGATGAATAAATCTCATTCCACCTTGCATCCTTTTTTACTTTGGATTTAGCATCCTGTTCTTTAGATCTTCAGAATTTGGCAAGTGTCAAAAAAGTGTTTTTCAAGGCCTTTGAAATGAATGATTTTGTCATTCTTCCATGTAACTACCAAAAATTCCCCTGAAATTTTTATCCTAAGTGTTGTTCCCAGGGAAATTTCAGTAGGAGATAATTTATTTAAAAAACTTTGCTGGTAATAGAGGTTGCAGTTTATGTTTGTTTGCAGTGGGCTGTCACAGTAGACATGGTCAAGACTGATAAGATTTGAAGAATGTGATATTTTGAGGTTAGACACAGCAGAATGATGCTTGTCATTGCATTGTAAAATGAGGTTTTGTAAACGTTTAGATTTTACTTGAATGTATTAGGTGAAAAAAAAGTATTGAAGTTTAATTTGAATTTTTATAGGTTTTCATCATCTTTTAAATTAATTAATTAAAAAATTAATTTAAATAAAATTAAATAATTAGTGGCCTTAATTAAAGATTAAGTTAAAGATTTTGGAACATATGAAGTATTTTTTATTCACTTTTCTATTGGGATGCTGATTCTTATAGTTTTTTTTTTTTTACAAATATGTAGTAATTCTTTCTGGGAAAATAATTTTTATGCTCTGAATTTCTATTTTTCTTTTGAATTTGTTTTGTATTTTTATTTTTGTCATAAGTCATTTTGATATATAGAGAGAGTTGAAGTTACATACATATTATTTCCTTGAAGGACAATAGAGAAACAAAATAGGGATTCACTCAGTGGTGTGTTCATGGTTTAATTTAGCCAATTAAGATCATGGGCATGCAGATTCCTAGTGTGTTCAGGGAGACATTGGGAAGTGAAACCAAGAAATTTTCATGGGGTCTGAGCATCACAGGTGTGTTACTGCTGCATCCCTGTAGCTGGTTTTGTTTTGAAATGTGTGTATTTGAATTTTTAGATTTTCATTAGTATGTCTTCAGGTATTTGAGTTTTGTGTACTGTTCTTTTTATTATTCTGGTTTTAAATTTTCAATGTATATTTAATTGTATACCTTTATGGGATACAGTATGGTTTTTCAAAGCATTCATGCAGGGGAAGGTAATCAAATCTGTGATATTGCCATATTCATCAAAGAACAATTTGTGGTGTACCTTCAATTTTTGTTCAACTAATTGAGTGTGTGTGTGCGTATGTATATATACATGATTATACACACACACGAGTGTCAACATCTGTTTCTATCTGTTCTGGTATATTTTATCGTAACTCATTTGTTTATATACATACATTCTCATTTCTTATAAATGACTTGTTAACAATATATCCACCTCTTCATTCGCATATAGTCTTTGACATCCTCAATTGCCCTCTCTACTTCTATATCTGTAAATATTTTTGTGTCTGCCATAGAGTGCATCCATTCAATGGGGACATACAGTATCTTTTATTGTTTCGCTCATTTAATTTACCATTAAATCTTCTTAATTTATTTACTTCATTCTGAATGACAGGACCTATTTGTTCTCCATGGCCGAGTAGTATTCCATTGTGTATATGTGCCACATTTTTTTTTGTTTGGCATATGTTTTTAATTTTTATAAATAAGTTATCTATTACAAAAATAATTTACCCAGGTAAGTCACAAAAAACTCACCTGTTACAAAGAGTTTATGCAGCTAAATCTCAAATCCATAAATGCAAGATATCCAAATTATATTTTACTAATAAAAGAAGTAAAAACCATTTATCAATCTTTATATAGAAATGCAGAAGATAATAAAAAATAAAGCCTGATTTTAAAGGGAAATGCATGAATGTAAGGGGTCCAGGTCTATTGTCAAATTAAATAGAATGGCCATATAACTTACGTATATAAAATGAAAAACTTGAAAGTCAAGATCTTGAATTCCTAAAGATCACCTGTATTATTTATTTGCTTTTGATTAATTTAATAGCCTTGAGGAACTTGAGGTGATGTTGTCTGTGTCTCCTGCTAAAGCAGTTCTTTAATGGACTGACCACTTGAAATTGTCCATCACTAATGCTGCGTGTCCATCACTAATGCTGCGTGTTTGAGTCCTACATCCATTTATTCCATTTTCTTTTCTTCCATTGAGGTAAACATTCTGTGACTGCGTGTCCAAGTTGAGTAATCATATGATTGGGTAGATCAGAAATTCCAGAATCATTTTAAAAAATCAAGTCTCCTTCACCACAAATATACTTTGTACTCTCCTGAGAAAGAATGGCACAGCAGGCATACATATTGTTATTCTGTAACATGCACCAGGATATAACAACTTCAGGGAATTTTTGTTTCAGGTTATGTAAAACCTGAAAATCAATAGGTGCCATTCCTATATTGTCTAATTAGAACTATTTGTATATTAGGCAGTTCTAGGTCTTAGTGGAAATAGTACTCATTTCTTTTGTCCAACTTTTTTCCTTTGCCTCTGCTGCTTTTCCCTCCTCCTCCTGGGCCACAGGCACCCCTTCTCTCACTAGGGCAGCCATCTCCACTTGCCACTGCTGCCTCCACCACCATGACCACCACAGGTGCCACCTCTGCCTCTGATTCTACCAACCATGGAGGACACCTCAGCCATTTCTCCCTTTAGACTCAGCTTCCTGAGATTGGTCACTGAAGCCAACTCCCTCTAGCTGCCACTACCACTGGCGCTGCTTGTGGCTGAGGAGGAGGGAAGGGGGGTGAGTTGTGTTTCTGGGGCCAGAGATTGCTGCAGATCTAAAACTAGCTGGGGGCCAGCAGTTGGCATAGTGGTTAAATCATTAGACTCCCATATGGCCAACTGCCATTTGAGTCTTGAATCAGTGGCTTAAAAATCATGCTGGGTGTGTGTGTGTGTGTGTGTGTGTGTGTGTGTGTGCGCGCGCGCGCCCAAGATCCCCAGAGGAGAATGGAAGAGAAGGAATTAATTGCATCATGGCCATCCCCCCTTGGGGGTGATTTTTCACTTTTCCTCTCACTATCTCTGTCTCTGTCTCTGAGGTCAGTTCACTCACCTAAAGCAAAGACCTCTACAGAAAGGAAAAGAAAAAAAGAAAATCACGTCTGATGTCTAGCATGGCCAGTCTGGTGCAGCAGTTATGTTGCTAGACTCCCATGTAGCCAAGAGCAGATCCAGTCCTGGACTCCATGGCTTAAAAATCATGTCAGGCACATGTGTCTCTGTGTTCAAGTCCAAGAGTAGAGTGAAGGAGAAGGTATTGAAGTGTGGCCATTCCTCCGGGGGGGGGGGTGAATTCTCACTTTACCTCTCTGTCTCTATCTTTCTCTCATTCTCTCTCTCAGTGGAGTGCACACATCCTATGGTAAGAACATCTAAAAGAAGGAAAAAATAAAAATAATAATAAATTCCTTTAAAAAAAGAACAACTGGAGTGAGCTGGTGGCATAATGGTTAAGGTAATGGACTCTCACATGGTAGACCACAGCTCAAGTCCTGGACGCACAATTTGAAATTCACACTGGGTGAATGTGCATGCATGCCCAAAGTTCTAAGAGGAGAAAGGAAAAGAAGGGATTGCAGTGTGGTCATCACCCCAGGGGTGATTTCTGTCTCTGCAGAAAGTGCATGCACCCTCTAGCAAAAACAAAACAAAACAAAACAAACTACAGTTGGTCATAGCCTCTCAGGATCCTCAGCTGCACCTCCTGTGGCTCCCTACCTCCTTCTTCCCTCCTACTACATCGTTTTATTGTGGTCATTATTTGTTCAACACTTAGGTGGATTCCTTGTCTTACCTATAGTGAATATTGCAATAAACATGGATGTGGAAATGTCTCTCTAATTTCTTGTTTTGTGGGTAAATACTGAGAAGTGGGTTTCATGGATCATATGGTAGTTCTAGTTGTAAATTTTTGAGATGACTCCATAATTGTTTTCCTCAGGAGCTATATTAATTACATTCCCACCAACAATGCAGGAGGGCTCCTTTCATTTTAAAAATAGTTTTGCAGTATATGTGTGTGTATATGTATATGTGTGTGTGTGTGTGTGTGTGTGTATACATTACAGTGTACAAAATATGCATTTTTTCTCAGCATGAATATAGTATGAATAAATCAAGAAAAGACATTATCATGTACATTATTATTAGCAAATAACTTAGTTTTTGTGTTAGTTAAATGTATTTTTCCCCATTTTCCTCCCTTCCCCCTTCCCCACTCCCTATTATCTCCCCATTATTTTTACTACCCATAGTTGCCCTCCCTGCCTGCTATTAGATCTTCCAATCATTCAGTTTCTTTTTCTCTTTTTTTTTGGAGAGGTTTTTGCTATAGGACATGTGCACTCACCAGAAAGACAGAGAGAGACAGACAGAAAGTGTGAAATCACTCCCCAGGGGAAATGACCATGCTGCAATCCCTTCTCATCCATTCTCCTCTCAGGATCTTAGGCACACGCACACACATGCACCGGCATGAGTTTAAGCGACTGAGTCCGGGGTTTGAACCGTGGACAACTACATGGGAGTCCAGTGACACAGCCATTACACCAACTCCTGGTCCTCAGTCATTCAGTCTCTTCTGCATAGTGCACACATTCAATATATATTGACCAGGGACATACCGAATCTTATCCTTCATAATCTGGCTAGCTTCACTTAGTGTTAAGTTTTCCATGTGTGTCCACTTTGTATCAAAATGTCAGACCCTCATTGATTTTTATGGCTGAATAGTATTCCATAGAGTATACACACACACACACACACACACACACACACCTTTTTTCAATCCACTTGTCTGTTTTTGGATATTGAGATTGATTCTATGTTCTAGCAATTGTAAACAACGCTGCAATAAACATGAATGTACACATTTTTCTAACTGAGGGTAACCTATCCTTAGGGTAAATACCTAAGAGTGGAATTACTGTATCGTATGACAGTATTATTTGTAGATTTCCTAGGAATCTCCATATCATACTCCAGAGTGATTGTGCTAATTTAGATTCCCATCAACAGTGTAGGAGAATTTCCTTTTCACAGGTTTTGATTTACATTTTTCTTATGACCAGAAATTTTGAGCATGGTTTCATATACTTCTTGTTCATTCAAATGTCTTCCTCGGTGAGTTGTCTGTTCAGCCCATCTTCCCATCTTTTAATTGAATTGATTATTGTTTGGAGAGCTCCCTTGTAACCACAAACTCCTCAGTACTTGTTCTTTGTATTTTTGATCATAGCCATTCTGACTGGAGATATGAATACTTCAGTGTGCTTTGGATTTGCATTTCTTTTATTATAAGTGATGTTAACGTTTCTTCATATGCTTCATGTCCATTCACATGTCTTAAGAGTTGTCTGTTCTGACTAGCTGCCCATTGTAAAGTTGTATCGTTAGTATTTTTGTGAGTGAGCTGATTTAGTTCTCTATATATTCTTATTTTCAATGCTGTATCTGAAGTATTTTTGTAAATAATATCTATTTTCTTTAGTTTTAGTTAAAAATTAAACTTTTTCACGTACTGTTGGATTTCATTTCCAAGTGTTTTGCTGAGGATTTTTGCATCTATATTTATCAGGGATATTGGTCTGTAGTTTATCTTTTGTTATGTCTTTGTCTGCTTTTGGTATCAAGGTGACAGTGGTTTCAGAAAATTAATTTTGGAGATTTTCTTCTATTTAGATGTTTAGGAATAGTTTGATGAGAAGTGGTGTTAATTCTCCTTTAGAAGTTTTGCAGAAGGCCAGCCAGGTCTCATGGTGGTTCAGGACATGGAATATCACATGACTAACTTGGCAGTATGAGTCCTGAACCCACTGACTGTAGACACACATGGGGCATGAGTCTGTGCATGTCCAAAATCCTAATAGAATGGAGCAAAAGAGATTGTGACATGGCTATCTCCCTGGTCAGGGAGCCATGATTTCTCACATTCTCTCCCTTCTCTCTCTCTCTACCCCTCACCTCCATCTTGTGCAAACACATACACCCTATAGCAAAAACAAACACACAAACAAACAAAAATAAAGCAAAACCAAAAAAAAAATGAAAAAAGTAAAAACAACTTTTGTAGAATTTAGAAATGAAACCATTAGCACCTGGACTATCTTTGTTGGGAGACTTTTACTGAATTTAATTGGTCCTTGTTGGTTTCTTTAGGCTTTCTATTTGATGTGATGATACAGTATATTTTTCCTTTCATGTGTATGTTCTTGCTGGAGAGACAGCAAGAAACACAGACCGAAAGTGATAAATCACCCCCCGGGGAATGGCCATGTCACATTCCCTTCTTCATTATTCTCAGGATTTTGAACACACATACCTATTGTGAGTTTCAAGTCTCTGGGCCTGGACTCTAACTGTGATTGGTTATGTGGCAGTCCAGTGACACACACATTATGCCATCTCCTTGTCCCGATCCAGGTTTATTTCATGTGTCCAGAAGTTAGTTCATTTCCTCTGGGTTTTTTCAATTTGTTGGTGTATAGTCATTGAAAGCATTCTATAATAATCTGTTTTATTTCTGTGATGTCGCTGGTAATATCACATTTTTTGTGCCTTATATTTTCCAAATTTTTTATTTTGCTTTCTCTACTTAATGGTTGGGTTTATTTTCTCAAAACCCCAGCTTTTTGGTAATTTTTTTCAGTCTTTACTATAGTGAGTGTGCACTTTCTGGAGAGATAGGTGTGGGAAGGAAAGTGAGAAATCACTCCTCCTGTGTGGTGGTCAAATCTCAGTCTCTTCTTTATTCTACTCTTGGAACTTAGGTCATGCATACATATGCACCCAGAGAGTGACAGTTCCAGGACTCAAATTGTGCATTTGGTTATGTAGGATCCAAGTATCTTAACCACCATGCCACCTGGTTGGCCCTCAGTTGTTCTTTCATTCTATTTTTTATTTATGTGTACTCTAATTTTTATTATTTTGTTTCTTCTCTTTTTTTTTGGGCTACCTTGTTCCCACTTTTTCAGTTTGCTGGGATAATTCATTAGGTTATTTCTCTCTCTCTTTTTTTTTTTTTTTGGAGAGGTTTTTCCTATACTGCACGTGCGCTTGCCAGACAGATAGAGAGAGACAGAGAGACAGAAAGCGAGAAATCACCCCCGGGGGGATGGCCATGCCGCAATTCCTTCTCCTCCATTCTCCTCTCGGGATATGGGCACGCACGCACACGTGCCCGGCATGAGTTTTAAGCCACCTGGTCCGGAACTTGGACCGCATTCAACTACATGGGAGTCCAGCGACATAGCCATTATGCTAACTGCTGGTCCCTTTCTCTCTCTCTTTTTTTTTAACGTGTGTGTGTGTGTGTGTGTTGTGTGTGTAAGTGTGTACGTGTGTGAGTGCTAATGGCTATAGACTTTTCTCTTAGGAGTGCTTTTGATGTGTCTGAAAGCATCTGGAGAGTTGTGATTTCATTTGTTTCAAGAAATTTTAATTTTTATTCTTAATTTATTCAGTAGTGTTTAAGTTGTTCAGGGGTAAATTATGTAGTTTTTATGTATTCATGAAGTTTTGAAAGCTTTTTTGTTTGAGTTTAATTTTATCTATATGTGTGAAAATATATATAATTAACATATTTATATCCATATTAGTTAATATATATTAGTATATGAATACATTATATATATGTGTGTGTGTGTGTGTATATATATATATATATATATATATATATATATATCAGCAATATATATATATAGCAACAAAAAAGGTGCTGTATACAATTTCTGTTTTTTTTAATTTTAAAGATGTTTTGTGATCTATTATGTGGTCAGTCTTCAAATATATTCCATGTGTCAATGAGAAAAATGTGTATTTTTATGTTTTGGCAAAATGTTTTATAACTGTTGGCTAGTTGATTTGGTTTGTGATATCATTTATCTTTTGTGTCTGTTTCTTTATTTATTTTTTGTCTAAATGATATCTCTAGGGGTGAAAGTAGGATTCATATGAAGTACTGTGTCACAATCAGTCTCTGTTCATATCTAGCAGCCTTTGTTTCTGATGTTGAATGCATAAAGATTTATGATTTTTATATCTTCTTGGTAAATCAATCTTTTTAATATGGTATAGCCTCTGACTCTTTTTACAGTTTTTAAAAAGTTTTTACAATAGGTTGCATGCACTCACCAGAAGGAGAGAGAAGAAAAGTTAAAAATCATCCCCCAGTAGGGGGATGGCTATACTGCAATCCCTTCTTCTAACTCTCCTCTCAGGATTTTTGGTATGCATGCACATGAACCTGGTGTGATTTTCAAGCCTCCAAGTCTAGGACTCGAACTGCACAGTCAGAGATTTGGGATCTAGCTGCCTTAACCTCCATGCACCTCCTAGCGTGTGCTCACTCACTCTTACCATTTCTCTCTCTATTTAATTTTAGTTATTATTATTATTATTATTTAATTTGCTATAGGGCACACACTCTTACCAGGCAGTGGGCGAGAGGGTGCATAGAGCCAGCCACTAGGTCCAGCTCCAGAACTCTAGCCATGGTGAGATATGTGGTATTCCAGCTTCTTAACCACCACACTGCCTGCCAGTCCCTCTGCCCCCATATATATTTTAAATATTTCTTTTTGATTTCAATTGACTAGTAAGTCACATATATGGCTTAGTTATTGTGGTAGAACATCCTTTTCCTTCAGTGTTTCTCTATTTACTGTGATATTGTCATTTACACCAAGATATATGTGTATTATGTTAAAGAACAACATCCTAAATCATCTATTATTGAGGGTATTTAATATAAATCAGTATTTCTAAATATATCTTCTGTGGATGGAACACAAAAGTTCTTTTGATAGAACTGTGAATATTATAAAATATATTAGCATTGAGTCTTTTTTTAGAATTTCAAGAATGGAAAAACTTTAGACTAGCATGTGGAATAGAGGGTAAGGTACCTGGATCTCACATGGCCAATGTCATGGTTTGATTCCTCAGCCCAGTAGCTTGCGAATCACAGTAGGCACATGTACATCCATAGCCTAAATCCTGAAAGAAGGAAGAAATGCAGGAGGGCAGATTGTGTCATGAACATTCCCCAGTGGGGGTGATTTTTACTTCCTATCTGCACTCCTCAGCAAACACATGAGCCCTCTTGCAAATTTTTAAACAATTTTTTCCTAGGTTTTTATGGTATGATTCTCTTTATCAGTAAATATTAATGTTTTTTTGGTTTGTTTTATTCTTTTTCCAAACTTGAATTCTCTTAAACCTAACCAGTTGAGCCTAGTTTCACTTTCATTGATTAGAATAGCTTCAGTTACCACTTGAATTTCTGCTCCTTCCTAAGTATTTGACTACTGAAACATCAAAGATGATATGCCCAAGATTCCACTTTTTACTGCTCAGTTTTTTCCAAATTTTAATTTTTAGCCCCCATATCTATATGCCTGCTTAAACAGAAAGAGTTCAGTTAACTTTCTCTTTGGTTTCAGTGCCAAATTAGTACCAATATTTTTCTGCTTTTGCTTTTTTTTTTTTTTTTTTTTTGAGCAGTTTTCTATTTTGTATTGTTATTTCTCTATTGCCTGATATAGGTGGTCATGTCTCAACTTGGTTATAACCCTGTTAGATTTTTTAAAAGATTATCCTCAGTCTGCAATCTGTGGATACCTGTTAAACTGCAAATCTGGTTATATAATGTGTCACTTCTTTTGGCCTCTTATTATTTGTGTTCTGTGCTTTACTGAACAGGTGATACTCATCTTTATGTGGACACTATCAATATTTATGAATGCACAACAGTCATATAAAGATGCATATAGATATACTTCCACCTATGATAATTAACAGTATGTACATGAAATAATTTTATTGGAATTAGGTTAAGTATTTAAATACAAAATTACTTTGTGATAAATTCCTTAAACACCTTTACTGCCTTTGTCTTTTCTCACAGACCAGAAATACTTAGATGTACTGTTTCTACTTTTATTAATATTAGGAATATACTATCTGTTTTCATGAGAAGACTGCTATGGGTGCATTTTTATAGGAACATTTACATAGATGTTCTTAACGTCTTTGACACAGTACAACTTGATAATACAGAAAAAGAAAAAAATCTTTTTATTTTTTATTAGACTTGGTACCATAAACTTGCGTGTAACTTAGTTAATCTAACACATTACTCCTGATATGTACTTAATACTTACATGTTTGTATGAGATCATAAGCACCTTGACATAGCAGAATATTTATTATGCTTTCATCTCAACAGCAAAAACATTTGGAGATCTATAAGGGAATACTTGTAATATTTTTTAGCGATGAATAAGTTAGCATAGAGCTAGAATGTTTTTACTTTATTTTATTCTCCCTTTGCAAAGATTTTACAGACATACAGAGACACAAACATACAGGGAAAGAAATTTTCCCATATTATGCTCTACTTCTCAGGGCTGATGAGGTTAAATGTATTTTTACAGGGGTTCATGTCATTTGAGGATGTCGCTATGGACTTTACCTGGGAGGAGTGGCAGGACCTTGAAGATGCTCAGAAGATTTTATACAGGGATGTGATGCTGGAGACCTACAGCAACTTGGTATTTTTGGGTTAGTGGAACTCCCATATAGCTCCCTTCTCCTTTTATAGTAAATGTATAAGAGTTTTATAATGTTTATTGCTATTTAGAAGTGAGATTTCTTTATGTGGTTAATGTGAATGGCACTCTTCTTTAACAAAATGCCCAAATCCGCCCCTTTATTGCACAGTTGATAAAGGTGAACTGTTGTTACTCTTCAAATAGCTTACATGAATGATTTGGCAAAAATTACACACTGCTTTTTATTAACAGGACACTGCATTGCCAAACCTGCAGTGGTCTTCAAGTTGGAGCAAGAAGGAGAGCCATGGACATTAGAAGAACTTCCCAACCAGAGCCTCCCAGGTTAGACAATACTTTTCAGGGACTAGTGAAATACATATTTTTTAAAACAGCTTGTATTGGTTCCGGGCACCAGGCGGACTGAGGCTGCAGGCCCGACCTTTCCGAATCTCCACGCATCCCCACCGTTTCTCCTCCTTGGACCCCAGGTTGGTTGTCTGGGACTTTAAGGTGAACTCCCACCCCACCCCACCCGCAATCCGGATCGAGCCGGCCAGCAGTTCCGGGCACCAGGCGGACTGAGGCTGCAGGCCCGACCTTTCCGAATCTCCACGCATCCCCACCGTTTCTCCTCCTTGGACCCCAGGTTGGTTGTCTGGGACTTTAAGGCGAACTCCCACCCCACCCCACCCGCAATCCGGATCGAGCCGGCCAGCAGTTCCGGGCACCAGGCGGACTGAGGCTGCAGGCCCGACCTTTCCGAATCTCCACGCATCCCCACCGTTTCTCCTCCTTGGACCCCAGGTTGGTTGTCTGGGACTTTAAGGCGAACTCCCACCCCACCCCACCTGCAATCCAGATCGAGCCGGCCAGCAGTTCCGGGCACCAGGCGGACTGAGGCTGCAGGCCCGACCTTTCCGAATCTCCACGCACCCCCACCGTTTCTCCTCCTTGGACCCCAGGTTGGTTGTCTGGGACTTTAAGGCGAACTCCCACCCCACCCCACCCGCAATCCGGATCGAGCCGGCCAGCAGTTCCGGGCACCAGGCGGACTCAGGCTCCAGACCTGACCAACCTGGTCCTGTCACTCATCTTCTGACACTTTCCCACTAGCCTTTGGACTCTGAATTCTGGTGATTTGAATAGCGTGCGGCGCGCAAGCGCGCCGCGCGATTTCCTTTTTTCAGTTTGTTTTTCTTTGCTCTTGGGGTGTTGCTTATTCAGTCAATTGTAGGCTCACCTGTCCTTAGAGACAGTGAGGACTTTGGGCCATCCAGGGTAGTGGCAACAGTTAATGGTAATTGTGAGCAACAGGTAGGCCAACCATAAGGGAAATCATCAATTTTCTAAGCCTGTACAACTATTAACAATCAGTTAGGAAGAAACATATAGAATACCTAATGACTAAGAACAATCGCAGAGGCTCCAGAAATATGAGCAACCAACAAAAGGCCTCTCCCTCAAGGGAAATCATCAAGCCTACATCACCCACAGTCAATACAATGGACGTCGTGGACATGTCTGATAAGGAATTCAGATTATTTGTAGTGACCAAACTAACTGAGATGGAAGAGAAAAGAGACAAGGAGCTCCAGGAGATGAGGAAGTCCTTCAATGACTTGAAAGAAGAAATGGATACCTTAAACAAGAACCAGATGGAACTTCTAGGAATGAAGAATGTGATACAGGAAATCAAAACCTCCCTTGAAAGTATTAAAAGTAGGTTAGACCAGGCAGAAGATCGAATATCTAACGTAGAAGACAAAACATCTGACGTAGAAAAAAGCATCAAGAAGATTGAGAAAACAACCATGAAAAATGAGGATAATATACGAGGAATACTGGATACTATCAAGCGCCCCAACATCCGGATAATAGGTATTCCAGAAGAGGAAGAAAATAATAAGGGCCTAGATAATTTATTCCATGAGATCCTGGAAGAAAACTTTCCAAATCTAGAAAGGCACTCAAATATCCAGACCCAGGAAATACATAGGACCCCGGGTAGAATCAACCCAAGAAGATCCTCTCCAAGGCACATTATAGCCAGACTGGCAAAAACAACAGACAAAGACAAGATACTAAAGTTGGCAAGAGGGAAACGCCAGGTTACTTACAAAGGTCACCCCATCAGGCTAACATCGGATCTTTCGGCGGAAACAATGCAAGAAAGGAAAGAATGGGGAAGCATAGTAAAAGTGTTGAGTGAAAAACAATTTCAACCAAGAATATTATACCAGGCAAAATTATCTTTCATATGGGAAAAAAAGATAAAAACATTCTCGAATAAACAAAATTTGAAGGAATTTACCAACTCCAGACCAGCTCTTCAAGAGGTTCTGAAGGGAGTATTATACCAGGAAAACTAAAAAATCAGAGACAGTTATACGAGAACAAAGAGCAACCAAGAAAATGGCTCACTTAATGATAGGATCAGGTACGGAAATATCGATAATTACATTGAATGTCAATGGATTAAATTCTCCAGTAAAGAGACATAGACTGGCTGACTGGATAAGAAAACAGAAACCCTCTATCTGTTGCCTACAAGAAACTCACCTTATGGATAAAGACATACATAGACTAAAAGTCAAGGGCTGGAAAAAGATACTCCATGCAAATGGAAATCAAAAAAAGGCTGGAGTAGCGATATTGATCTCAGACAAAATAGATTTCAAGACAAAGACTGTAAGAAGAGACAAAGAAGGGCATTATATAATAGTAAATGGGGTAATCCAGCAAGAAGACATAACCCTTATAAATATCTATGCACCCAACTCAGGTGCGCCTAAATATGTGAAGGAAAGACTGTTGGAGCTAAAAGGAGAGATAGGGAGAAATACTATAATTGTTGGAGATCTCAACACCCCATTATCTCCTATAGACAGGTCTTCTAGACAGAAAATAAATAGAGAGATACAGGACTTAAATGATACTATAAATGGAATGGGCTTGACAGATATCTATAGAACTTTCCACCCTACATCCACAACATATACATTTTTCTCACCCCGACATGGAACCTTTTCAAAGATAGATCATATATTAGGACACAAATCAAGCCTTTATAGATTCAAAGGCATAGAAACTGTACCCAGCATCTTCTCTGAACATGATGGAATTAAACTCAAGATTAATTTCAAGACACAACCCCGAAAATACACGAACACATGGAAACTGAACAACCTACTTCTGAATGACTTCTTCACTACTGAAGAAATTAAGGCTGAAATAAAAAAATTTATGGAAACTAATGATAATGAGTACACAAGTGTCCAGAATCTATGGGACACAGCAAAAGCAGTCATAAGAGGAAAATTCATAGCAATTAGTGCACATAAGAAAAGGACAGAAAGATGGCAAATAGATAACTTATCATCATGCCTCAGAGAATTGGAAAAACAACAACAAACAAATCCCCAAAATGCCAGGCGAAAAGAAATAATAAAGGTTCGAGCAGAAATAAATGAAATAGAAAATAAACGAACCATACAGAAAATAAATGAAAGCAAAAGCTGGTTCTTTGAAAAGATTAACAAGATCGACACACCATTGGCTAGACTGATTAAGAAGAAGAAAGAAAGAAACCAGATTAATCAAATATGTGATGAAACAGGCAATATTACCACAGACACAGCAGAAATACAAAATATCATTAGAGGATACTATGAGCAACTTTACGCCAACAAACAAGATAACCTGGAGGAGATGGACAAATTCCTGGATGCATATAATCTACCAAGATTGGATCAGGAAGACATAGAGAACCTGAATAGACCTATAACAAGCCAGGAGATTGAATCAGTAATAAATAACCTCCCAACAAAGAAAAGCCCAGGCCCAGATGGCTTCACTTGTGAATTCTACAAAACTTTTAAGGAAGAGTTAACCCCTATCCTACTAAAATTATTTCTAAAGATTCAAAAGGAAGGAAACCTTCCAAATTCATTTTATGAAGCCTCCATCATCCTCATCCCCAAAACAGATAAGGATATGACAAAAAAGGAAAACTACAGACCAATATCATTGATGAATATAGATGCGAAAATTCTCAACAAAATACTCGCAAATCGTATCCAACAACGTATAACAAAGATCATTCATCACGATCAGGTAGGCTTTATACCAGGGATGCAAGGATGGTTCAATATACGCAAGACCATAAATGTAATACACCACATTAACAGAAAGAAAGATAAAAACCATATGATCATCTCAATTGATGCGGAGAAAGCATTTGATAAAATACAGCATCCTTTTATGATTAAGACTCTCAGTAAGATTGGTATAGAAGGGTCATTTCTCAACACAATAAAAGCCATCTATGAAAAACCTACAGCTAACATTATACTGAATGGGGAAAAACTGAAAGCTTTTCCTCTGAAAACAGGTACTAGGCAGGGCTGCCCACTTTCTCCACTGCTCTTTAATATAGTACTGGAAGTCTTAGCTATTGCAATCAGAGAAGAGAACAATATTAAAGGCATTCGAATAGGCAAAGAAGAATTGAAAATATCTTTATTTGCAGATGACATGATGGTATACTTAGAAGACCCAAAGGTATCCATGAAAAAACTGCTTGAAGTAATAAGTGAATACAGTAAAGTGGCAGGATACAAAATCAATATCCAAAAATCTATAGCATTTCTATTTATGAACAACAAGTTGAACGAAGCAGAGCTGAAGAAAGGAATCCCTTTCACCGTAGCCACAAGGTGTATAAGATACCTAGGGATAAACCTAACTAAGAAAGTCAAAGATCTTTATAAAGAAAACTACGAAAATCTTAAAAGAGACATTGAAAGTGACATAAAAAAGTGGAAGGATATCCCATGCTCCTGGATTGGAAGAATTAACATAATCAAAATGGCAATTCTACCCAAATTAATCTACATGTTTAATGCAATTCCAATCGAAATACCAGAGATATTCTTCAGAGATCTAGAAAGGGCAATCATAGAATTTGTCTGGAACCATAAAAGACCTCGTATTGCAAAAGCAATCCTGCGCAAGAAGAGTGGAGTAGGAGGCATATCACTCCCTGATCCCAAGATATACTATAAAGCTGTGGTCATCAAAACAGCATGGTATTGGCATAAAAACAGACATGTGGACCAATGGAAGAGAATAGAGACCCCAGAAATAACCCCCAAAGCTTACAGCCAACTGATCTTTGACAAAGGATATCAGTCAATCCATTGGGAAAAGGAAAACATCTTTAGTAAATGGTGCTGGAAAAACTGGGTATCCACCTGCAGAAAGATGAAACTGAACCCCCATCTTTCACCACTAACAACAGTCAACTCAAAATGGATCAAAGATCTTAACCTAAAACCTCAAACAATAAAACTACTGGTGGAAAATGCTGGGGAAACTCTGGGGGACATTGGAGTAGGCAAAGACTTCTTAAATAAGACTCCCAAGGCACAGGCAATAATCCCTAAAATAGACAAGTGGGACTATATTAGACTAAGAAGTTTCTGCACAGCAAAGGACACAGTAACAAGTGTGAACCGACAACCCTCAGAATGGGAAAATATTTTTGTTAAATATGCCTCAGACAAGGGACTGATAACCAGAATACATAGGGAACTCAAGTGCCTTATGCGAAAAAAAAATGATTAACCCAATTAAAAGGTGGGAAAATGAGCTGAACAAAAGTCTCTCTAAGGAAGACATACGAATAGCCAAAAAGCATATGAGGAAATGCTCAACATCCCTCATCATAAGGGAGATGCAGATAAAAACTACAATGAGATACCACCTAACCCCTGTCAGAATGGCAAAGATTAAGAATATAAAAAGTGATAAGTGTTGGCGGGGATGTGGTGAAAAGGGAACCCTCCTACACTGTTGGTGGGAATGTAAACTAGTTCAACCACTGTGGAGAACAATATGGAGGTTCCTCAAAGATCTACAAATAGAACTACCATTCGATCCAGTAATCCCACTTCTGGGTATTTACCCAAAAGACAGGAGAACGCTCAGTCAGAAAAGCGCTTGCACATCAATGTTTATTGCAGCATTATTCACAATTGCCAAGACATGGAACCAACCTAAATGTCCACAAACTGATGAATGGATTGGAAAAGTGTGGTATATATACTCTATGGAATACTACTCAGCCATAAAAAATAACAAGGCCCTGGAATTTGATAGAAAGTGGTCAGATACGGAGGATATATTGCTGAGTGAAGTAAGCCAGGATATGAAAGAAAGATATTGTATGCATCCACTCAATATATACCGACTATCAGCATTCTATGATAGTGAAAAAAAAAATTGGAGGACATAAAAGCAGTGAAGATACTTAATGAGAATAGGACAGTGTGGAATGGGGGAAGTGAAGAGAAGAGGATAGAGAAAGATAACAAATGAACAATAGAGAGGTAGGACATTAGTGAGAAAAAGATATGACTTATTAACTGTTGATGTTGACATGTATAGTATTCTCAACTGGATTTGTCTGAGAAGTATTTCATGATGGGCAAAGTATTTGTACAAGCAACATGAGAAATAGCGATGGACTGTCTTAAAAAATAATTAGAATAATAATAATGATTGGGGAAAACATAGAAAAGATATTGAATGTTGAAGCGGGGAGATTAATGTCTCTGTACTGACTGACATGCATGGCATTCCCTTTTGAAAAAGTAATGTAATACAATGTAAAGTTATATGTAATTCAATGTAATATAAAGAAGAATATGATGATAATAAAAAAAAAATAAAAAAAAATAAAAAAAAAAAACAGCTTGTATTTTATTGAGAGGGAAAAAAGTGAGTGGTAGTGAGGTTAAAAAAAGGAGAATTGTCTTACTAGGATAAGAGTATGAAAAACTTGGATATATTATTTTTTAAATAGTCCCAAGGGAAGACATGTTTAGGGTGATTAGTATGTATTTTTATTATAGCCATGTCCTTTTTAAGTAGCATATCTGCTTAAGTGACAAGACTTTCAGCTTCTTCAAAGAGATGATCTAGAAAACTGTTCTCATTAGCAAAGAAACATTACATAATATCCACCATTATAAGAAATAAAAGAACAGGGTAAACAAATGACAGATGGAAATCTTTTGGTATACAATTGCAGCTAGACAGATGGTAGATATTTTGAATAGTTTTAAAGGTGTTAAAGGAAAGGGAAACATAAAGGAGCAAAATAAAACCATTCAACTTTCAAAACTATTAATGTAAATTGTTACCATAACTTATTAAGAAGAAAAAAAATGTTTCTTATTAGAGATCAGTACTAATATTAGAAATATACATGAGAAGTGTAGAAGAAATTCTTAGATATTATGGAAGTTGTTGTCTTTTTCTGACCAAGGAGGATTGATATATAAGATACTACTTGTAAATAGAATGAATATAGGAAAGGCTGTGGTGAGAATAGTTCTTGTTGCCCAGTATATAGATCAGGTGTGGAAGAAAGCATTTTACAAAAAGCCTAACTGTCTCATTCTTCAGAAGATACAGGGCATGCACACTATAAATGTAGAGAATGTGAGATATTTTTTTAAAAAATCATTTTTACAGTACATTTTAAACACAGAGTGGAAGATTCCTACTCATGTAGTTAATAAGAGAAATCCTTATTGCAGAAGTAAAATCTAGCTTTTCTTCAGAGAATGCATACAAGGGAAACACCCAATAAATATAATAAACATCAAAAAGCTTTTTTACAGAGATCAAAATTATGGAGTACCACAGAAATCACAGAGAAGTAAAATCTTATGATGTGAACAAATTATGAAAGCTTTCAACTGTTGTTATACATGAGGTAACTCTTATTGTAGAGAAAAAGGGTAGATAAAACAATACAGGAATTTATTGTGTCTGAACATACCCCTTACTGACCATCTGAAAACTTATACAGGTGAGAAACTCTCTGACTGTAAACAATGTAAGAAAACATTTTCCCAGAATTCAGACCTCACCATACATCAGAGGAGTCACACAGGAGAGAAGCCCTATGAAAAGAAACTATGTGGAAAAATGTTCTACGAGAAGTCACACTTCACTGTGCATCAGAGAACTCACACTGGAGAGAAATCCTATGAGTGTGAAGAATGTGGAAAATCTTTCAGTTACAAATCAGTTTTGAATAAACATTGGAAAACTCACACAGGAGAGAAACCCTATGAATGTGAGCAATGTAGGAAAATGTTCTCCCAGAAGTCATACCTCACTCTGCATAAGAGAACTCACACAGGAGAGAAACCCTATGAATGTGAACAATGTAAGAAAACTTTCTCCCGGCAGTCACACCTCACTATGCATAGGAGAACTCACACAGGAGAGAAACCATATGAATGTGAACAATGGGAAAGCATTCTCCAGGAAAGAAAACCTCACTGTACATAAGAGAACTCACACCCTAGAGAAACCCTATGAATGTGAGCAGTGTAGGAAAATGTTCTCCCGGAAGTCACACCTCATTGAGCATTGGAGAACTCACACAAGAGAGAAGCCCTATGAATGTGAATATTGTAGAAAAATGTTCTCCCGGAAGTCACACCTCACTATGCATATGAGAACTCACAGGAGAGAAACCCTATCAATGTGAGCAATGTAGGAAAATGTTCTCCCATAAGTCAGGTCTCACTGAGTACTGGAGAACTCACACAGGAGAGAAACCTATGAATGTGTACACTGTAAGAAAATGTTCTTCTGCAAGTCAAACGTCATTTTGCATAGGAGAATACACACAGGAGAGAAACCACATGAATGTGAACAATGTGGGAAAGCATTCTCTAGCACAGGAAACCTCACTGTGCATAAGAGAACTCATACACCAGAAGTCACACCTCATTGAGCACTGGAGAACTCACACAGGAGAGAAACTCTATGAATGTGTAGAAAAACATTCTTCTGTAAGTCACTCCTCACTGCATAGGAGAACTCACACAAGAGAGAAACCCTATGAATGTGAACAATGTGGGAAAGCATTCTCTAGCAAGGGATGTTTCACTGTACATAAGAAAAGTCACAAAGGAGAGAAGCCCTATGAATGTGAACAATGTAGGAAAATGTTTTCTCAAAAGCCACACGTGACTTTGCATCAGAGAACTCACACAGCAGAGAAACACTGTGAATGTGAGCAATATGGGAAAACATTCTCATGGAAGTCACAGTTTACCACACATCACAGAACTCATACAGGAGAGTAATCCTATGAATGCGAATGATGTGGGGAAACATTCTCCAGCAAGGGATACCTCACTCAATGTAAGAAAACTCACAGGAGAGCAGCCCTATGTATGTCAACAATGTAAAAAATTACCACAGGTCTGCACTTGTTATATATATTGGAAAACATACTCAGGAGAGAGAGCACATGAATCCAAACAATGTAGGAAAACATTCTCCAGCAATGAATACTTCACTGTACATCAGAGAACTCAGGAAAGCATCCTATAAATGTAAACAATGTGGAAAACCTTTTCTTGGAAGTCACAACTCACTAATCATTGGAGAACTCACACAGGAGATGCCCTATGAATATGAAAAATGTGGGAAAACATTCTGAAAGTCAGCACTCAGTGTACATCGGAGAACTCACACTGGAGAGAAACATTATGCCTACAGTGTAGGGAACATTTTCCTGGAAGGAAGGGCTCATTTTACATCAGAGGACTCAAATAGAAATGAAACCTTATTAATGGCAAGAATATAGGAAATTTTTCTTTTGGATACTATATGTTAGTAAGCATCTGAAAACTCACACTGGAGAGAAACTTCATGAATGTACAGAGTATAGAAAGTCTTTCATTTATAAGTCAGCCCTCAATGTACATCAGAATATACAGGAAAGAAAAATCCTGTGAACGTCAATGGACCAATAGGAAGTCTTTCATCTAATACAAGTCAATCCTTACTGTATATCAGAGAATGCAAGAGTAAGTCCTATAAACGGGAATGGTGTAGAAAAATGTTTTCAAAGTAATCATTCTATATTCTATATTAGAGCACTAACAGAAGAGAAACTCTGTAAGTGTGAAAAGTGTATTAAAACCTTCTGCAAAAAAAGCCACAATTTACTGTGCATCAGAGAACTCTCAGATCAGAAATCTAATGAATGTGAAAAGTGAAGGAATCTTTTTGCTAGAATTCCAAACTCACTATACATTAGTCAACTGAAATGGGAGAAAATCCTCAGTAATGTAAACTGTGCTATAAATCCTTGAGTCATTATTCAGAAATATGAATTAATCTCTTAAGGTTACAATGTTTAATGTTTTTCAAATTCAGCAAGCTGCAGTACTCCAAATTAAGGTATCAAAAAATTTGGGGATGGGAACCAGCAGTTAGCGTAATGGCTATGTCGCTGGACTCCCACGTAGTCGACCGTGGTTCGCGTCTCGGACCCGGTGGCTTACAACTCACGCCGGGCGCGTGTGCGTGCGTGCCCAAGATCCCGAGAGGAGAATGGAGGAGAAGGGATTGCGGCGTGATCATCCCCCCTGGGGGGTGATTTCTCGCTTTCTGTCTCTATGTCTCTCTCTGTCTGTCTGGCGAGCGCACGCATCCTATAGCGAAAAACCTCTCCCAAAATAAAAAAAAAATTGGGGGATGATATCTATGACTACAAAAGGGGAACATTTCAGAAGGATGATGACTAAGATCTAAAAATTTTCCAACTATTGAAGCTAAACACTTATTTTGGCAAATTGCTTTCTTTTTTTCCTGAGAGATTTTTGATATAAGGTGTGCATGCTCTCTGGAGAGACAGAGAGAGACAGAACTCAAGAAACCACACCCTGGGAGGATGGCCACACTACAATCCCTTCTCCTTCATTTGCCTCTCGGGATCTTGGGCACAAATGCACTCACACCTGGCTTGAGTTTTAAGTTTCTTGGTCTAGGACTTCAACTGCATTGGAATATGTTATAGTTCTGTTGTTTAACCATTACACTATCTGCTGTTCCCAGCAAAAATGTATTTCTAAGACCCCTGTTTGATGGTTAGAGATGCAAGAAAATATAATCACTGAGTTTGGCAAAAATAAAAATGAATGTAAAAATTTGTTTATCTTCCAGTTCTGGCCATGGTATGCAAGACAACAGAAAAAGTATCTCAAGGCATAGTGGAAACTTAAAGATTAGAGGACATAGAAGCATTGGAAATGGTTATAAATATTGGAGTCAATGTGGGGAGAGGGTGGGAGAACGGGGAGAGTGTAAGAAAAGAAATTAGGGAGGAAAATAGTCAAGACATTTATGGGGTACAAAAATGGGTTATAATATGCTGATGATAATGTGTTTGTATCCTCACCTGGATAGTGGGAAGTGTATTCATTTTGGGTAAATTCAACTTACAAGCTAAGTGATGTGTAGTGATTAAATGTTTAAAATAAATTAAAATTTAAAAAAATTAAAGAAATAAAATGTACAGTAAAGGCCTAATAAAACAAAACAAACAAAAATTCTAAGGTTTTCCACAACTTGGGAACTACTCATATGCACTGACAGGACACTTCAAGAGTACCTCTGGTGAAATGTCCAAGTTTTCTTTGAGTATAGAACTGATATAGGCTAAATAGGATATGTAGGGTATAGGTGTGTTGGGGGACAGTATAGTCATGGGTGGTTATACAATTTCCAAGATCTTCTTTGGGTGTTGATCATAGCATTTGTGGCCAGCTTAGTCAAGAGGTTCTGAAGCAGAACACCCACTGGTCCAGAAAGCAACCCAAGGTGAATTGGTATTAGGCTGCTTTTGGTTTGCCCTACATACCAGATGGCCCAGGTAGACCATACCAAACCATGGTGGATGGGTATTAGGTAGCTGGTCAGCGGTGACAGAAAAAGGTTGGTGGAAGTCACTATGAGCTAGAATGTGAAAAGGGAGATGACCAAACTTACTGTGTGTACTCACATTGTCTAGCAAGTATTAATGCTAGCCATATAACTCTTTGTATCTTGTAACACTGACTGGATCACAGTAATGTGAATATACTGCGCAGCACTAAATTGCATATACTTAGACATGGTTAAAATGTGTCAAACTTTTGGCTTGATCAAATTTTATTCAGGCCTGTCAATCTTTTAGTTTCCTCTGTGTACTTCCTTGTAAAATCCCTTTTAGCAAAGAACCCTGCTACAGTAGTTTCCAAGAAGCCCCACACTAAATATCGTATCATTTAAAATAAGTGATTAGGTTTCTTACCTTCCAATACCTCCAAGGTGATGTCTGATCACCCTGTCTGTCTTCAGTAAGAATCCTGTTATTTCAGTTTATCCATAATCTCTCGTGTCTCTAATGTTTCCTTAGTAATTTTCTATCTGATATTCCCTACACTGTTCCTCAGTTGTTAATTTCTACTACTCACACTGTTTTGAAGTTGAACCCAATCTCTCTTCCCCACTGCAAACTCCCATTTCTATGGACCATATGCTTATCATGACGGTCCAAAGTAAAGCTTTTCTTATCCCACTTTAACCAGTGTCATTGAGTCAATTTCTTCAAATAGGTTTCAAAATTTGGGGGAATTTTTTCCACAATAAAAATAGTCATGGGATGTTCAGAGTAGTAATAATAAGTACAGAAAGAATGTTTGTTGCCAGCGGCTGGGTTAGGTGGGAGAACTTGAAAGATTTGACATTATTATATAATAATGTTATAGATTCTTCAGTTTTACAAGATGATAGAAGTCATGAAGATGGCTGGTGAGGAAAGATGGTAAATTTTATGAAATATATATTTTACCCAAATAAATGAGAGGAAAAAACCCTGAGAGGAAAGATGGTAAATTTTATGAAGTATATATTTTACCCATATAAATGAAAAATAATAAATACACCAGTGTAAACATATATAACCTATCATGCTTGTTGAAATGATACATGTAGTGGCAAAATAATGAGCAATGTTTTTCCAGTAGCAGGTTAAGACTGAAATCAATTATGGTCCATCTGTGTTAAAGTAGAAGGAAAATAATGATTCCTCAGTATTAGCAGAATGTTCCCAGGATAAATTGAGTGTTCCTTGAAAGAGAGCATGTGCCTCACACAGTGACTATTGTCTGTCTGCCATTTCCTCATCTTCACCCCCACCATCTTCTCAGAATGCGCTTTGATCTTATAGACTCCCCTTCTTTCAAATTGTTCACTTTTGAAAAGGCTTTTAAAGTTTCAAAGAAAGGCCCATAATGAGAGTGACATGGGAAGTTGCTGTCAGAACAAATTTTATCTCAATATATTTTTCCATCCTCTCCACCTTTTCTAGAGACAAAATCATGTTTCACTAGTGCATAATTTATTTTGAAAGTTTTTTGCTATAGGGTGCATGTGCTTGCTAGAAAGACAAAGACAGACAGAAAGACAGAAAGTGAGAAATCACTCCCTAGGGGATATGGGCATGCCAGAATCCCTTCTCCTCCATTCTCCTCTTGGGATCTTGGGCATGCACACACACATGCCCACTGCGAGTTTAAGCCATCAGGTCTGGGACTCGAACCACTTTGGAATTAAAATTTCAGGGAGCTGTTCTACTCCAACCACTCTTTTCCTATCTCTCTGGCACCTCTTTATGCTCTTCTGTAAAATCTTCCACATCCTGAACTCTGCTCTTTCACCTCCATCTCCACCCCCACAGAGGGAAATAGAATAGACTCCAGTGCCATTCTCTAACCACCCTAGTTTGGCTACCCTTTCAGTAAAGCCTGTAACTGAGAAGGATCAGCCTTAGTATATAATCTATAAACCAAAACTGAACTCAATTATGTTGTAAATTATTTTTCCAGCACAACTGAGGATCCCATATGTGTTGCTAGGGACTATGACTTAAATATGTAAACCTGTGAGCCTAGATATTGAGACCTTTATCACCTGGCTCAAGTTAGTATCAAGAGAGTGCCCCAGAATACCTAAAAAGTGGTTACTGAAATGATGATATAGATTTTAATGAAAACCCAGGAATGAAAGCATGTCTACCTCTATTTTTTTTTCTTTTTTCCCTGAGAGGTTTTTGCTATAGGGCATGTGTACTTGCCAGAAAGACAGAGAGAGACAGACAGACAGAAAGCGAGAAGTCACTGCCCTTCCCAGGGGGACAGCCACACCGCAATCTCTACTACTCCATTCTCCTCTCTGGATCTTGGGTACACATGCACACACGCCCAGCATGAGTTTAAGCCACTGGGTCCAGGACTCGAACTGTAGTGTGGGAAACCAGCTATGTAACCATTTATTTATTTAACTTTATTTAACATTATCATTATTTTCCAATTTGTCCAGAGAGAGAGGGAGGAAGTGAGAAAGCAAGCTGTCAGGTCCAGGACACAAACTGTGGTTGGCCATGTGAGAATCCAGTGCCTTTAACCACCTTGCCACCTGCCTGCATGGTAGTAAATACCACCTAGTGGTGGTATTTTATTATTATTACTATTGGTTTTTGCTATAGGGCGCATGCACTCACCAGAAAGACAGAGAGAGAGAGAGAAAGAAAGCGAGAAATCACCCCCCGGGGGGATGGCCACACCACAATCCCTTCTCCTCTATTCTCCTCTTGGGATCATGGGCATGCATGCACACATGCCTGGAGTAAGTTTAAACCTCCGTGTCCTGAATTCAACAGCAGTCAACTACATGGGAATCCAGCGACATAGCCATTATACCAACTGCTGGTCCTGGTGTTTTACTATTATTATTATTTAGTATTTTTAAATTATTTTTCATATGACTGTGACCTTTAGTACGAGTTAGCCATTTGGCATTTAGTGTACTGGTTAACCGTTTTGGCATTGATTCTGATTGAATTTTTGTAGAATAAGCTATTATCAGGGGTCAGGATAGGTGGGAGGGGATTCCCTTTGGAGTTGGGTAAGGGGGCTCTGTTTCTTCCTCTGAGGATATGGACTAGTGGGGCTCTTATGGGGCCATCTGCAGGGCTAATATTCAACAAGGGCTCAGTGGACCAGGGAAGAATGTGTATGTACAACTTCAGAGGAAGTGGGCACTAAGCAAGGTTCTTCATGTTGTATAGAGGGAGTAAGCCTTTGGGATAGTTTTCATAGGACTCTGAAGAAGAGAGACAGAAGTGGGAAAACAGAATTTATATGGTGTCAGGAATGGTGATCCTGTGAGGTACAGAGGTGGGCAGGGCCAAGCAGGGCTGAACATGTCCAGACAGACCACCTTGTGAGACCCTAAGATGAGGACAATGTGTACATATTGGGGACTCAGTGGGGTGTGAGCAGGAAATTTCATAAAGCCAAGGTTAGCAGCCCAGAATGGCTTCCCAGTGTGCCCTAATCAGGCTTAAGTTAAGCACCCCTTGAGACCAGTACAGCTACATGGGGTCTGAGTTGGAAAACCTGCTATGCCCAGTACTGGACAGGGCTAAGCAGAAGGAAGACAGAACATGAGGCCCTAAGTGGAGCAGGGTCAGGTGAGGTGCCTTGCAATCCTCAAAGGTCAATGAGGCCAACTAAGTCTGAACAGGGTCCAGGGAAGATGACACACAAGGTCTGGAGGTGAGCCAAGTCTTGTGGTTCTAAGCAGATCCTAGGTGATTGGCCTGGAAGGCCTCAGGGTGACCCACAAAACCTAGAGGTACCCTTGGCAAGGGTGTTAGAAGGGGCCAGAGACAAACTAAATTTGGTAGGGTCTGTTTGAGCCTGCACGTGTAGTCAGAATAGCCTGTGGGACAGGGGTTCTGCAAAACCTGGATGTGACCCTGGTAAGGCAGCCTCCTGAGGAACAGGTTGCTGAGTGTCAGGGGATCAAGTGGGGTCAGCATGGCTGATCTGTGGTACCTGGCATCAGCCTGGGTTTGATCAGATCCAAGCATACTCATGCTAGCAGCTAGGTGACTGGATGGTTTTCTCCAGGATTATGGGTGTCCTGGGGCAGTGCCCTATCTTCCCTCTAACTGAAAAGGCAATCCCTGGTCCCCATCTCTCATATACCCTTCTCTCTGCTTTACACTTAGAGTTGAGGGATATTTTGAAGAGATGCACTGCAGGTGGCCTTAGAGGGGCCAAGTAGCCATCCCCTGAGACTTGATTCTGAAGAGAGAAAGTGTAGACTGGCCAGCTAGTTGGAGGAAATATCCAGATTTCTCAGTCTCCAATGGGGTTTGTACTTTCACAGGTATGGGGGTGGGAGTGGGAATGAACAGGGCTCTTGTTCTTTATTGTGCAAAAATGCTGTAGTTTTCAGTCATTGGGGCATTCACTTCATTTCTCCTGATCAGAGGTGCTTCTTCTCTGTATTGTTCCTTTCAATGCCACAGGACCATGGAGATGTGAGATTGTCTGGTCTTAATCATATTCAGTGCTCTACCAGCTCATTGGCTTTCAAGGTCTTGCCAAGCTCTTAGGGCAGGGTGGTGAAAAAAGTTTAATGTTTTCACTGACGTGTTATAACCTTTTACTTTTAACAATGAGTGTTATCTCCTTGCCAGTTTTATGGTTATTCAATTGAAGAGTGCTGGGGTCTGAAGTTCCTGTATAAAACATGTAAATTGGAGGATAGTTCTTCTCACCTTTTCTCTGTGGTTCACAGGGCTTTGGAATCCCTCCAAGTTTAGATAACTGACATATCCTTTATGTCTCTAGGCTGAGACTCCGTATTCCAGGAGCATCCAGTCTTTCTTAAAGTTTGTCAGTCTTTCATCACCTCCCTGCCAGAAGCATTGGCATTTATTCAATGCTATGTTTTTTCTCAGAGATGCCACAGTAGGTGTTTCTCATCAGCCAAATTGATTTTCCTCAGTGGAGATGGTTTTTGAGTATTAGTTCACCATCTTTTCAGGTCAAAGTTTCCTGAATGAAACTGTCTTTCCTTTTCATTGACACCTGTCTCTCAAGTGTTGGCTTTTCAGCTCTGAGCACCTGAACTTTGGTTTAGTCACTGACACAAAACTGAAGCGAATTCAATAGCAATATAAGATACTACTTAAAGAAAGTCCATATTTATGATATATTTCTAAAATTTGTTTTATAGTGAGGAAATAAATCATTATGAACTAATATGTCAAAATAGTGCCTGAAAAAAATTTATAATAATCTTTTTCAATAAACTGATATTGGAGAAGATAACATCTTCAGAAGAGTGGGGAGAAAAAAGAACATATTGCAGGCAAGCAGGAGGCATGGTATTTGATGCACTGGGCTCCCACCTGAGCCATTGTGGTTTGAGTCCCAGACCTGGTGCCTTGTTTTCACTCTTTTCCTTTTTCTCTGTCTCTCTCTGGTCAAATTAAAATAATAATGAATAAAATTAAATAAAATAATTATTTTAAAATTTTGGGAGAATGATGTTTGTGTTATGGTCTCATCTAAATTATATATAAGGTAGAAATATCAAGATTTGTTTCTACAAATTCTGAGGGAAAAATAACCTTGAGATAGAAAAGTGTAGAAAATAACATAAGTAATAGTCTGAAGTTTTCAAGTCTTCTTACTGACTTGGGCAGATAGAGAATAGCTGACATAAGCCAGGATCCCCAAGTGTACATTTCTGCTGTGGGAACCCTCTTGGTGGATATATAGCACACAGCTCAGTGGTCTTAGATGTGCAGACATCCAGCTACCACATCCCTGCAGTGGCAGGTGCAGAAGTTTTCATTTCTTAGATCCAAAGAGGGGCTATTGGCACCATCTTTGAAGGACCTGGAGCACTTCAGGGGTCTTGGGAGAGTCCAGTGGGTGGAAGGTGCCCTGTCCAATGGCTGTCACTTCCTCCCTGTCCCAGCCCAGGCTGATACCTACCCAACCTGCCAGCCCCTTCCCACAAAAGAATCAGGATGGTGAATCCAATCCAGCCCCCAGAGTAAGAGGGTCTAGAGGGACAGGCAACACCCATCATGGCACAGTAAGTAACTTATTACTAAATGGTTAATAGATTAGGGCAGAATGTGCTGCTGTGTCCCCAGTGATGGCATTCTGGGAGGGGACCTGGATGACATATGCCTGGAACTGTGCATAGGAGGGGGCTGGACAGCTCGCCTGGAATTCGGTGGGCCTGGACCCTAGCCAGTCTGGGGGATATGGGGCCAAACCCATACCCTGGTCAAAGCAGATAGGGTGGCTGGGGGGCAGTAGAGGTGCCAAACTGTCAGGAGCCATGAAGGGGTAGGTATGAGGGTGCCCTGGACTTGGGGCACTCTGAGGACCTTGATGTCAACCTGCAAATGCTCCAGTTTCTGGGAGCACAGGCTGCACCTGGAGCTGTAGGGTGGGCATTGGGCTGTGGGCTGGAGAGGGTAGAGTGAGCACCAGTCCCTAACTGCCCATTTGCCAGTTTGTAAATCTAATCCCCAGAACCACTGTTCAATGGGGACAGAGGCTATTGACATTAATCACATCTATTTTTTTTTTTTTTTTGTACCATTTTTGCCATGGGGTGTGTGTGTGCTCACCAGAGAGAAACAGAGAAAAAGTGAGGGAAAGTGGGAAATCACCCCTAGAGGTTATGGCCATGCCACAGTCTCTTCTCCTCCATTCTCCTGGGATTATGGGCATGCACACATACATGTCTGATAGGATTTTTAGTCTGTGGGGTCTGAGACTCAAACTGTTGTTGGCCATGTGGGAATCTAGCACCTTAACCACCATGCCACCTGCTGGCCAAATTGCAAATTGCATATCTTTTTGTAAACTTAAATTTCCCCCTTGGTTAAAATAAATATGAGCAAAAATTCTGCTGCACACAGAAATTGTATGGTTATTTATTTATTTATTTTCAGCTAACTCTGCTGTTCTGGAGTATTTACATGTGATAAAGCAACTCTGGTTAAGCTAGCTATGACCAGGTGGGTACAAGCTACTACATAAAAAGAGATCTGTGCTTGTAACATCATGGGAGGACAAGAAGAAAGGAGTCCTTTGAGGAAACAAGCCAAAACCTACCAAAGCATAAACAACATGAAGCCAGTAGGCTGTCCCTTGAAAACAATCCACCCCACCAGAACATAAAAAAAAAAAAAAAAAAAAAAAAAAAAAAAAAAACAGAAGGAAAAAGGAGTAGTTAAATGAAGATATGAATGGATTCATGGAATACTTAAGACAGAACTCACAGATGGTTCACAATGGGGAAATTATGTCAAAAGAAAGGATGTAAGGGAAGAAATTGAAGTTCTAAAGAAAGTCTGTGGTTGGGAACCAGCAGTTAGAGTAATGGCTATGTCACTGGACTCCCACGTAGTCAACCGTGGTTCGCGTCCCAGACCTGGTGGCTTAAAACTCACGCTGGGCGCATGTGCATGCGTGCCCAAGATCCCGAGAGGAGAATGGAGGAGAAGGGATTGCAGCGTGACCATCCCCCCTGGGGGGTGATTTCTCGCTTTCTGTCTCTATGTCTCTCTCTGTCTGTCTGGCAATCGCACGTGCCCTATAGCGAAAAACCTCTCAAAAAAAAAAAAACAAGAAAGTCTGTGGTGGGACCAGCAGGTGCCATGGTCATTAAGGCACTGGACAATCTCACATGGCTGACCACAGTTCAAGTCCTGGACCTGGTGACTTTCTCTCTCTCTCTTTCTCTCTCTCTCTCTCCCTCTCTCCCTCCCTCCCTCCCTCCCTCTCTATCTCTCTGTCTCTTGTCAAATTGAAATAAATGAATGAATAAGTAAAATTATAAAAAAGAAATTTGGTGGGAATTAAGATGTTAAAAACATGTATGGTAATATCCTTTATTAAGCCAATATACAGTGTATTCTGGATGGGAAATCTCATTGTGTATGCCATGATATACAGTGAATGAATGTACAATAAATAAATTTTTAAAACACAAACAGCAGAGAAATGTAGTGGTCAAATGTTTAAAAAATGGTAAGAAGAATAATAAAATGAGATTAAAAAAGGAAAACCTGACCATGCAATTGCAGATTGCCCAATTGCCCTTGAAAATCAAGATGTGAGAACTGGAATTTGTTACTGATATGGCTGCACAGGGCTTGAAATAACCAAATGCAAAGTAAAAGTAGACCCAGCTCTTGGTGCATTTTCTTTTGCAAAATTTTTTTATTTGTAAGGAATTGGGACACCTCTCTAGATTCCATCCTGATAATCCCAAAGGACTTTACGCTCACAGTGGTGGTTGTAAACTTTGTGATTCTGTGGAATATTTAAGAAAAATTGTTCTTAAAGTCAGAATTCAGATAAAATGGTTATGATCACTGGGCAAAGGGAATGCGTGCAGACTATGAAGAATTTCTGGAAGTACCTAGACCACAGAAACCTAAAACAAAGATACCTAAAATTGTTAATTTTTTGATAAGTTAGTACTATTATTAGATACCACTTCATTGTTGCTTTCCCAGTGGGCCTATGAGACAAGTTAGAGCTGGGCTCCCTTGGAGCTGAGCCTGTGTTGTAATATTATTAGGATCTAGGTGTGGTCCAAAGCAGTTCTGCCTTCTATCCATCAAGGATATTTTTACCACAATTTGGAGAAAATTACTTAAAAATAAGATGGTTAGATTCTCTAAAAGAACATCTTTTTAACAGATAGAACTTAGATATAACTAAGTGGTTATATGCTTGATTGCAACAATCATTAAAAATATTGTTCTTTACTGTGAACTACCTCAAAACCAAGGATACTACTTTGCATTTGAAAATGAATATTGTTTCCTTGGTTCTAAGTATCACTTCATTGTTATAATAAAATTTATTTATAAATGTCCTTAAAACTGTATTTCAAAAATATTAGATAAAAATGGATTTTGTACTCGCTTTTTTTTTTTTCATTTTGCGTACATGTGAGCTCACTAAAAAGAGAAAGTATTCCAAATGGTCATGTCATAATTCCTTTTCCCCTTCTCTATCCATTCAGGATTAAGGGCATGCATGTGCATATACCCACTATGTTTTTCATGTAATCTACCAACATTCACATTGTGACTGGCTCCAGCATTCACATTGTGCAGTTCACTCTGCACAAGGCTTAACCTCTATGCTATGGAACTGATCTTCATGTGGTAAAATTTTAAGGTGTGGCCAAGATTTTTCCAACCTAATATGTTTATACTATTATGTCCTCTCATCATCATAATGTAAGAGTTCTAATTCATCTCTGCAATGCCAATACTTTTGTCCTTAGCCATTCTGGAAACTCTCATGGTTATCCACTGTACTATTCTAGACAGGAAGGACCTCAGTGAATACTACTCTATTTTGTGTGGGATTCATTACTATATGAATAACATGATGTAGAGAAACAGTCTAATCCCACACAACACATTTATCCCATTTGTTCCAAAAACATTGAGCCAAATTTCCATCAAGACTGAAGAAATGCTATGGACACTCTCCCTCGTTATGCATATATTGGATCACATAAAATATGCTCTGTCAGGTCCTTAGTAGACAACCTTTGCTCCCTACCTTATCTCATTAGCCTTCGATGAAGTTCAACACATGAGGTGAGCAGAGTTCAAAGAGCAGGAGGGAAGTTTTCAGCCTCCTGAGCCAGGGCTCAACTGCTCCCATTTGATGTGACTTGGGTATAACAGTCCGTAAGATGAAGGGGAACCTGCCACCCCACCTTATAAGAGGTCATTGTCTCTTGGCATTACCACTTGTGCACAGGCACATACATGTTAAATTTACAGCAAGGTTTAGAATAAAGGATGGTACTAGAAAAAGACTAAGGGAATAGAATGGAGGTGGAGGCAGCTCTGTTGAAGGCAGGCTATCAAGTCCCTCAGCATCATGCCTGGGCTTCAAAGCATGGGTAAGTATGGGGATGTCAGGTTGATCTTGGTGGATTCCCCAAATCTGCAGGTCTTTGTGAGCCATAATTCCCTGGGATAACAAAGCTTAGACCTGCACCCACCACTCTGGGCACTAGAAACTAGGATTAGCTCCCTACCCCCGTGAAACCTGGGTCAGTCACAGGAGAATAGATCTCAGATACCTCTTCTGAAGTAAAATTGCTGTAGTTTGAATGTGTTTCCTAGGTTTCAGATATGGGAAATGAACCCCAAATTCATATATTTACAGTCTTGAGAGGCAGGCATCTGGAACTTCATTAGGATTAGACACAGTTACCTGGGTGAGGGCCTCATAGACAGGTGGCTTTGTAGGAAGGCGAGAACCTGACCTGACACATGCTTGTCCTGTTGCCCTGGGATGCCACCTACCGTGTCATGACAGCAGGAAGACCCTCACCTGTTGATGGTATGTTAGCATTGGATGTCTTAGCCTCTAGAAACGTTAGCTAAATAAACCTCTATTTTAAAATAAATTGTCCAGTGGATATTCAGATATAAAAAAATAATCAATCAAGATATGGATGCATTAACTGAGGTTACCTGAAGAACTGCACAGGTTCAGAGAAGTGACTGTTGGACTGCATTATCTACTGTGACCCGCTGTGCCCTGAGATCCTTGGAAATGCTTTCTACCTTACAGAGGTTTCTCAGAGCAGAGAACAGCCTTGGGTCTTGGGGTACTGAGTTGGATAGTGCAGAATATGGCTGAACATGGGACCATTCTTCTAGGGTCTGGCTGGGGTGAGGCTTCATTTGTGAATTGGACTGTCTAAGACAGTGGAATCAGTGACAGAGGCAAAAAAGGCTTCTGAGTTCTTACTTTGTACAGGAACTTTCTGATCCTGGTCATTTGCCTACTTTAACCCTTGGAGAGCCACTGTCTTGACTCCAAACAAAAGTGTGTGTGGTTTTGAGTTTTCATGCCTGGGGCTGTATTTCTTTCTGAGACCACCAATAGGCAGATTGTTCCTATTCTGCTCTGCTATCTGGGAGGATCCACTTGGACTTCATTTGACTGACCTCTGCCCCCTGACCCATTCTGCATTTTCAATTATGATTATCCATGTCCATAATATGAGCTGGTGATAGGTAGTAATGAAGCTCCAAGATAGTTTCATTTATTCATTCAGCAACTGTCTTGAGCATTCACCTTGTACAGGCACATTGTTAGGCTTGGGTGTTGCACTAAGACCATAATCTCTCCCTGCAGAAGCTTACAGCCTGATGTGAGTTGGTCAGAATCACAAAGTGCTAAAGTGAAACTATGCAAGTGTAATGAGGGAGAGTTTGAGACCACTTAGTGGGTAGGTATGAAAGTCCTCAATGAAATATTGGTTGTGCCATGATGAGGAAGATAAGTGAAGCCAATCATGCACTTATCCAGAAGCAATGTTCCAGGGTAAAGTCTCAGCTGTCCAGAGACTGGGAGGAAGAGGTGAATTAGACCACAGAGGTAGTTATAACACTCCTAGTTTGGGTGGAGGTAGTCTATGAGGAGAAGGGAAGAAAAAAGCTGGGTGGAGCCAGGCTTCAAGGCCTGGAAATCTCTACTTGTCTCTTTTTTCCATGTGAGATATTACCCCAAGTTTTGTAGCTTACGGGAATCCTGTATTATCTGACAGTGTGGGCCAGAACCCAGGCCAGCTCATCTAGGTGCTTTTGTCTCCAGGTCTCAGGAGAATGGGGCTTGTTCTCAACTAAGGCCCACCTGAGGCAGGATCAGCTTTTGAGATCATAAATTATTGCCAGGATTCAGTTTGGACAGGGATCTAAATTCTTGTTAATTGGCTTGGGCTCCCTGTTAATTCTTTCCCATTGGAGTCTTATCATAAAACAACTGAAATTTCTGGGCTCAATTCCTAAGATTTAGAAATAAGACAGAGAGGTATAATAAACACAGGGGAGAGAAAATCATCACAACATAACACCGGTTTTTTTTGTTTTGTTTTGTTTTGTTTTTTGTCTAAAAGCCAGTAACTAGATCCTTTGAACCCAAAGAAAAGGTCATTACACTAGGAACTGTGAACCAGTAAGTAAGAATTCCTGGAAGAAGTTATGGGTTCTTAGAACCCCACAATTCCATAGGCAAACATGAGGCACTAGGCTCTAATTCTAAGGAATTAAATATTTAATTTTATGATTGTTATTACTTTTCAATTTGATCAAAAATGGGGGGGAAGGTGAGAGTGAGAAAATAGTCACCAGGTCCGGGATTCAAATCACAGTTGGCCATGTGGAAGTCTAGTGCCTTAACCACCATGCCACCTGCCAACTCTCTAATTCTAAATATAATGCAAAAACCCTGTTAAGTTTTATGTCAGAGAGAGTCAGTATCCAAATTTTAGTTAATTTAAATCTTCCCATAGGGCATACTAGGAAGTAAATTTATTAGGAAAAAATGACTTTTTATATATTGCAGACCACAAATCAGGCTGTTTTAAATTGTATTTCATGCTACCTCCCATCTCTTTGTGTAATACTCCCATCTCTAAGTTTGTGCATTTGCCATGTGGTACCAGCCCATGCATTATATAGGTATTAGATACACACACCTGGTGACATATCAAAAAGAGATACGTGAACTATTTCCATTGTGCAAGTGGGGAGTCAAGGGAGGCCCTGAGAGGCATAATGACTTGTCCAGGTCAAAGCACTGGAAACAGGAGGAGCCAGCAGTGAGCCCAGTTCTTGCTACTCAGAGCTAGGAGCCTTCCCCATGTCTGTGGGTGGGCTTTGTGGTATAACTGTGTTCAGTTGTAAATACAGCATGGGATGAGGGTGAGCTGTCATCAGCCCAGGGGGGACCTTGGAGAGAGATGATCTGAGGATCCCAGGAAAAAGGAACCACAGGAAGTGGTCTCAGTTCATTGACAATAGACCCCAACAGAACTTGGAACTCTGATAACTAGGCACCTAGATTCCAGAAACAACCCCTGTTCACCTTGTTTAGTTGGAGTCCTTTAAGAGAGCCAGAATGTTTTGCTCAATCTCAACTTCCAAAGATTTGGACTCAGAAAATTTTGAAGTGAAAACCTTCCCTCTCTGCAGATATTTGCTCAGTTCTCCCCCCTGAATCTACTGATCAATTGTGAGAAGAATGCAAAGGTCACATGGGGCACTTCAGGGTTGGCCACCATCCTGATCCCTCACTCCTTTCATTGGTTGGGAGAATGTGAGGACATGTGGGGTGAACATGCTCCGGGCAAGAGTTAGAAGGTAGAGGCCTGGTGGGCTCATTAGGTCATGGCTGGTAGGGTGGTAAGGGGAGTGCTGGGGCAGGGCCCATATGTCTGTTTTACAGTAACTGTAAGCTCTGGGCTACCATCTGCTTTCATCCCAGGATGGTGGTCTTTGCAGACACTGTTATGTGCCTGATTCAGGGTCAGAAGGTCATATGGGGCAGAGAGTGACAACAGCAAGAAGGGCTCTGTTGCTTCCTGGCCTCACTGCTATTTGCTGACAAGTCCAGGAGACTGCCATGGTCATTGGGGACCCCTCCTCCCTCTGGATGTAGGGCAGTTACCCATACAGTTGACAGAGGGCTAGAGCTGGCTTCAGTAGGTGCAGGATAGAAGAGTCTACATGAGCTGGGCCTAGAGATGTCTGAGCAGGCTTTTTTCAGATGCTGACCTGGAGACTTTCAGGGCTTCTCTCAGGGCTCTCCTTTTTCAGTGACTCACAGGACCTACCCCCCAATGTCAGAGCCTCCTCCCCTCCTTCACTCCACCATCCAGGTATCCTTGGTTAAATGCATAATCACTTTTCATGGCTTTTAGAAATATGTGAGAAAATACTTTGCACTTTGTTTTCACTTCATGTTATGGGTAACAGTTTTTGCATGTCGCTGGGGATCATATAGAGTTAACCATCCATACATCATCCCACCCAAGTGAGGAAATGTGTAATCCCAGATTTTGGATGAAATACAGGTGAGGACCTTTAGAGCATTCACTTGTAAGAATCTCAAAGAGCACCTGTAGCCTTCCAGAAGGGCAACCTCTTCTACATTACCTACTTCCTGTGCACCTACCCAAATTTCCCCACCTCCCAACAAACCCTGGTCCTACTGTTCCAAAGGTAAGTGCTCCCTCCCCTACAGCACAGTGCCACCTTGGCCACTGGCTAGCTATGTGTTAGGAAAGCCACTTCACCTTTATAGGCCTCAGTTTTCTCCTGTGAAAACTCAGGTAAAAGAAGATCAAACACACAGGGTTATTTCAAAGCCTCAGACAAGTCAGGGAAATTGCAGCCCCAGGGCTGGCTGCTAAAAGTTCTTTCTCTTCTGTATGATTTTTTGTGTAAATCTATAGTAAAGCACAAATACATGAAAATATCATAACTGCAATATTGACAAGAATATAATTAAAATACCCACCTATATGCATCTCAACAGTTTTATTACTACATACTTGCATATGTTTCTGTATATTTGTGTGTTTAGTTTTTGTATTTGGTTCCATATGTAGGTTTATTTCCCTATTGACTTAGTAAAACTACAAATGCTTTTAATCACACAATTTATTTCCTACTGTCCTGTAATAACATCTCACTTTCCTTCTGCTCACTACTATGGCCATCCTTAGTTGCTAACACAAGTTTCTTTCCCACTCTGATAAATTTGTCATTCAAAGGGTGTTATATAGATGAGATCACAAATTACCTATTATTTTGCGATTGGACTTTCCAACTCATATTATTTTCTGGAGAGTAATTCAAATAGTCATGTAATTTGTTAACTTTATTCCTGCTGAGTAATCTTGCATGGTGTGGGTACACTATCCTGTCTGAGCTTTCACAGTCAGCCATGGTAACCAGTTATGTACTGTAGAAGCCACATATTAGGTTTTATACATGAACCACTGTTGGTGCATTTTTTTTATATGGCTGTTTTTTTAAACCTGTTTTTTTAATTTTTTATGAAAAAAATAGTTTGTACTAGCCATATAAAAAAACAGCATTTGGGGCAACATCTTGTACCTGTTACTGTCTTTGTGAACTAGCCCAAAACCCCTTTGTTTAGCTGTTCCTTAACAATGTAACTGTCAAGCAACAGACCCCTGCCTGGAGCCATAGAGACTATTAAACAAAGGCCTAGAGAGTGCCCTCAGAAATAATTAACCTACTTGATTCAGCTTCTGTAATTACTTACATAAACACCCCTGATAACTGACCCCCTATAAAAAGACTACTGAAACTTCAGTGAGGGTTACAGTTCTGACTCTCAGCTCCCCCACCCCCACACTCAGGCTGTAGTTGCTGGCCAACTAATACAGACCCCTTTAATCTTAATTTTACTTTAGTGGTCATTCATTCAGTTATATTTTACAACAGTACACTGTCTATGTCTATGTGTAACAGTAATACTTCACGGGACCAGCAGTCGGTGTAATGGATATGTTGCTAGACTCTCATGTAGTCGACCATGGTTCGAGTCCTGGAGCCCATGGTTTGAACTCACACTGGGCACATGTGTGAGCATGCCCAAGATCCTGAGAGGAGAATGAAGGAGAAGGAATTGCAGCATAACCATCACCCCTGGAGGGTAATTTCTCACTTTCTGTCTCTCTGTCTTTCTGGTGAGCACATGTGCTCTATAGCAAAATCGTCTAAAAAAAAGTAATGCTTCTCATTACTCTGGAAACTTTTTAGCAAACAGTTTCTGGGGTACAACATAGGTGTAAGTTTAGCTTCTTTAGAAACTGCCTAGCTGGGAGAAGAAGCCGGGCCTTCAGAAGAAGGTTCCACATGGCACCAGTGAACTAGATTTTTCAGGGAATGAAGATTTTCTACTGATAATTCAGCCTCCAACAAATGAGCTAGTGGTAGAAGAAGCCGGGCCTTCAGAAGAAGGTTCCACATGGTGCCAGCGAACTAGATTTTTCAGCGAATGAAGATTTTCTACTGATAATTCAGCCTCCAACAAACGAGCTAGCGACTGAACTTGATTTTGAAACTTGAATTTGAAAGAAACACACCATCCATCAGATGACAAGAAATCACCACCGGATCACGAGAAATATGGGAAAATGAGAAAATACCTCTCCTCCAAGGGAAAAGAGTAACTCTTCTTCATCCACAAGCAGTGCGGTGAAAATCATGGAAATGTCTGATAAGGAATTTAGAGCATTCATAATGGCGAAACTAACAGAGATGGAAGAGAAGAGAGATAATGAACTGCTAAAGAGAAAGGAGAAAGAAGTTAACAAGATCCAGGAGATGAGGAAATTCTTGCAAGATCTAAAAGAGGAATTACACACTTTACAAAAGACTCAAACGGAACTGCTAGAGATGAAGTCTATAGTACAAGAAGTCAAAATCTCCCTTGAAAGTATTAAAAGCAGACTAGATCATTCAGAAAATAGAATCTCAGATGCAGAAGAGAAAATGACTGGCCTAGAAAAATCCACCATGAAGACTGAGAAAATGGCCCAAAAATTTGAGAATGATATGCGAGAAGTACTGGATACCATCAAACATCCAAATATCCACATAATTGGCATTCCAGAAGGTGAAGAGACCCATAAGGGCATTGATAATCTATTCCATGAAATCCTACAAGAAAACTTTACAAACCTAGAGAGGCATTCGAAGATCCAGTCCCAGGAAATACAAAGGACCCCAAATAGAATCAACCCAAGAAATCTTCTCCAAGACACATTATAGCCAGGTTGACCAATACCACAGACAAAGACAAGATACAAAGATTGGCAAGAGAAAAAACATCAAGTTACCTACAAAGGACATCCCATCAGGCTAACAGCAGATCTCTCATCGGAAACAATGCGAGCGAGAAGAGAATGGGAAAATATATTCAAGGTGTTAAGAGAGAAGCAATTTCAGCCAAGAATACTGTACCCGGCAAGATTATCTTTCAGGTGAGAAGAAAAGACAAGAACATTCTCAGATAAACAAAACTTGAAAGAATTTACCAGCACCAGACCAGATCTCCAAGAAGTCCTTAAGGGTGTGCTGTATCAGAAAAATTAAACACAGACACACGGAAATAAGAGTCCAAAAACTAAGAAAGTGGCCAACTTAATCATAGGGACAAGTCTGGAGTTGAATATTATATACCAGAATTTAATCAGGAAAATTGAACCAGAACAGAAGATAAAAGTACATGAGACTGATAGGTTCATGCACCTTCCATTTGAACAGAATCCTAACCTGTTTCCTGGCTTTAAGCAAAGTTTCTTGGCATTTCTTTGATTTAAGTTAAAACTGGTTTTCTTAGTAGTAATGAGTGAACTCACCATTGAAAGTAGTTAGATTATGTAGGAAATTGTGTGATCAATGCAATGTGGGTGGGAAGGGAATGAAGGATAATTTTGGACACCGGAGGTGGTGTGAGAGGAGGGTGGGAAGAGACAGAGGGTCAGAAAGAGGGATGGAAATATTTCTAGGAACTAGAAATGAAATTTTTTTTGTAATGTGCATGATTGAGTCACTGTGCAGTGTGTACTGGATGGGAGATCGCATTTTGTGTGCTGTGATGATGCTTAGGGAAGGGATGTAAATTGAGTTACAAAAAAAAAGTTTCAGGAAAAAAATATATATCTATTCAATGACTGTAGTAGGATATGTAGCCCCAGCTAGGTGCTACTTTATAGGATGCGTAAAGTTAGACTTGTGTTCATGGAAATGTGTGTGTCACCTGTGTTTGCTATGAGGGTATTTGGATTGATTAGGGTCTTTGGTGATTCAATAAAATGTGGGAGGGAAAATAGTATAGAAAACAAACATAGATACCAGAGACAGTGTGGGAGGAGAATAGGAGATGGCAGAGGGTAGGAGATAAGGAATCAAGGATGGGGGGGGGGAGCTAAACATACAGAAAACAAGAAATGGAAGATCATCTGCTGACAATAACATGTTTGTTGATGTGCTTGATTGAGACAATATACAGTGTACTCTAAATGGAAAATCTCATTTTGTATGCTGTAATGATATACAGTAAATGAATGCAAATAAATAAATTGAAATAAAAAAAAAAGAAAGAAACTGCGTAGCTGGTGCCAGCAGGTGGTATTGTGATTAAAGTTCCTGGATCTCACATGACTGGCCGCATGCAAGTCCCAGTCTCAGTATTTTGAAAAACATGCCAAGCACAGGTATGTGCATGCCCATAACTCCGAAAGGAGGGAGAGATGGAGGAGAGGGAATTGTGGTCTGACCATGCCCATGGGGGTACTTTCTTGCATTCTCTCTCTGTCTCTATCTCTGTTGAGCACGTGCACTCTCTGGTTAAATTTTTCTGGACAATGCCAGCATTTGGATTTTTTTAAAACAAGTAAATTTCTTATTGACAGCAACTAAATGGTGTTTGTAGCATTTTTATCATATAGTAGATTCCATTCATTCACTATACTTTTCTAACTGAGTTGTCCTACATGCAAGTACATGTTTTTAATGTTGTCTGTCTTCTGTGCTGTTCCTGTAAGTTTAAAATACAAAATGCTATTTAAAAAATTAACGTTAAAAAAAACATAACTGCCTGTTTTCCAAAAGGGCTATATCATTTTACATTCTCATCATCAATGGATGAGTGATCATTTCTTTAATTTCTTTCCTGAAATGATTTTATTTCATTTTTTAAACTTTAACCACTCTGATAGGTGTGTTTGATATCACATTGCTTTAATGTACATTCCATAAATGGCTGATGATAAGTAAAGCATATTAAATATATGTGCTTATATGACATCTGTATCTTCTCTCTGATAAAATGCCTTCTTATGGCTTTATCCCCTTCTCTTAAGTCTGTTTTTTGTATTCTTCTGGTGAATCTGGAAATTCTGTTTATATTCTGGATACTGGTCTTGACTAGATAAGTTTTCTTTTGGTGAACTTGGGAGTTCTGTTTATGTTCTGAATGCTAGCCTTTATTAAGTAGAAGACTTTTTTTCTCCAAAAAGAATGAACTTGAGGGGCCAGGAGGTGGCGTGCTGGCTAAGGCACTGGATTCTTACATGGCTGACTGTGGTTTGAGTTCTTGAGCTGGTGGCCTGTAAATCACACTGGGTGTATATATGTTGTGCCCATAATCCTGAGAGGAGAATGGAGGTGAAGGAATTGTGGCTTCACCATCACCTCTAGCGAGCGAGTTCTCATTTCCTCAGCCTCTCTCTGCTGAATAAACATGTTCTATAGCAAAACCTTAAAAAATTAACTTGAAAATACTTCTTTTTCTTCTGCTATTTGCCTTTATATTTATTCAATTTATATGTTACCAATAAAGATAAATTTTATCTCAAAAACAGCAAACTATATTCAAGCTGCATGTGTCATTTTAAATGGTAAGGATGTGTAGAATCCTATGTACCCTGCATTATGGTGTTTTATTTGCCCTTTGACACAAGAGTGAGCTCTCCTAGGGTACAAATTGAGAAGGAGCCCAACCAAGATCTAAACCAGGAGACGATGGATACCAAAGTGGCCTTCTGGGTTCTATTCTGCCTCATTTCAAAATCTGGTGAGCTAGACAGCATGTGTGGAGCAATGTCTTCACATAAAACATTTCTCCTATATTTAAAATTCTTGTTAGACTAGAAGCGCCATTTCCCTATTTCTCTCACTTTCTACTAATGTATTATACACACTTATCTAAGTGGGTAGCATTTTCCTCCTGAGAGGATGCTAGAAACTATGTGTGTAACACGTATAAGTATTGATCAAACAAGTACACATATTGGGCAATTACTGTGTGTTTGCATGGAATTAGAGCTAGAAAAATGAGTAAAATATATTCCTTATCTTCAGGGAGCAAACATACTATTTGGAGATTTATTGACAACTACTCTGTACTTGTAAGTGCCTAGAACCAAGCAAATAATGAGGAGGTACCCCTTAACTACTAGTCGTAGTGGCAAGACACTTAAACCTGTGAAGTATAGAGAAAGTTTTCTAAAGGAAGGATGATTGAATGTATTCATGGTGGATGTTTCTGGATACTGACATGTGTAGGGCAGACCTTCAGAGACTTGGCACTGAGAAGACAGATGGAGAAATTGTAGGAAGACATTTCAGCACTGAATGTGATCTGTTTTGTGAGAACATTTCTCCTGTCTCTGGGAATTATGGGGGGAGTCAATAAGTTCCAGGCCATCGGGGGTTAACAAGGTAACAGCACATGCTCCCCACATTAGTTGGTTGTCTGGAATATCAACCCTACTTAAAATTCAGCAGTGATTATTTTGAAGATGTTCTGTAGAGCACAAGGTACTTGGGATGTCGATAAGAGACAGTTAATACATAGCTCCTGAGGTAAAATTGTCTCTGAAATTAAAAATGCCCATTGGGAATTCCAAGGTGTGAAATTATGAAAATGTTTGTAATCCCAATACAATTGGAAATTACTGTCAAATTATAGGATGCTATTCAAATTTCTCTCCAAGGTATTTGAATTTATAAATCAAGAAGCATGAGATAAAACAAATTAAATGTGAATAAGACAAAAAAAAATTATACCTAGTAGATTACAAGTAGGAATCTGTTCTTCCTGAAGCAAAATCTCAGCCCTCTGCCCTTAGATACAGGTTTTTTCCAAGAATTTTTCAGCCCTGAACCCAGTGCTGCATCCCCACCTTCTAAGTCAATGGGGACTGAAATGGAAATAAGAGTTTGATGGGTCTTATTTAATGGCAAAAATTTCAGGGACTGTCAGGTCACATTCTGGTGTCCATTCTCACCACAGACCACCCCAGACTTGAATTATTATTTTAAAATCTGCTCTCAGAACCATAGTGTGGACTTCTGCTTCTCTCCAGCCCACACTGACCCCAAGGCCCCCATCATGCCAAGTCACGCGTCCAGGCAGTGGCTGCAAAAAGGCTTTAGAGGCACTATGTACCCTTAAAAAGAAAACATCAGCACCCAGCATCAGCCCCTCATAGCTGTAGGCTTTTTCCTTGATTCATGTGAAATATTTAACTTGAATAGGTGGGAGCAGCCCAGCCTGCTATACCCCAAAGTATCCAGATAAACCCAGCTTGGAAATTTTAGGAGGTAAAATAAGCCAGAACAGCAGGGGGAAGGGTCGCTCAGGCCCTGCCCACATGAAACCCCTACTCATAGTCCTACTCACAAGACCCCATTCCTTCAAGGTTCTGCCCACACAGGGGAGAGGCAATAAGCTCCTGGCCCCTGAGGGCCAACAAGTTAACAGCACATTACCCATTTTAGTTGGTTGTCTTATTGCCTCTCACCCCTTCTATAGGCCACACCCACATGGCCACACCCATACCTTAGGAGGCCTTTCCTTTGTCCCCTACTTTCCTGTTCACTCAGATGCAGCTTCAGAAGAGCTTCTCCTCAAAAATGGAATACATTTTCAAGTCATACTTGGTGGTCTCCGTCATTGCTATGTCTAGTGCATCTGGGGTTCAGGGTTTGCCGTGAACATCACGTCCACTAATTCACACTATCTATCCAAAGAAAATTCCACTAATTCACACTATCTTTCCAAAGAAAATTCCACAGTGCCCTGAGATCCTCCTGGGATGCTGCACTGCTCAGTAATGGTTCCAGGATGTCTCTGGTTCAAATTACTCAGTTTCATTTCATCTAGGAATTTGCCTGTTGTCCACATGGATGTTGCATGCATCTGTTTTCTCTTTAAAATTCTCATCATTACTCATCCCCACTCAATGGCAGGTCAACTCATCAGTCAATGAGCAATCTTTTTGCATGCCTGGACTCACCATTCAAAGGCAGCCTTGGCATCCAGGGCCACAAGTGGTGCTGGGGCTTCCCATACTCCTTTCCTGAGAGCCTATAATTCTCTGTGCAAGGTGAAGCTGTTATCAAGAGTCTACCCTTTTGCAACAACTGCCCATAAGAGGCCCCAAGACTAGTTCTGGGGAAGTGACTGGCCCTGTCTTTCCACATCCAGTGTCCTTTCTCAACATCACCCCAGGGGCTGCCCTGCCAGGGCTTGTTCATATTTCCTGGGTGCAATGTGTGATCTTCCTGGACATGGCATCTTTCTTTCATCCCAGGGAATGTAAGGGTAGGAGGAGGATAAGAAGAGAAAAGAAAGGCATTGGGTAAGAAACAAAGACACAGAGAGGCAAGAGTTAGGGACAAACAAAAAGGTGGTATAAACAATGAGCTGGGTGAGAACAATGAACTTGGAGAGACACAAGAGTGAAAGATAACTAGAGAAAGACAGGGAGGAATGAAAACAGACAGAAGGGGGAGATGGACAGGAGGAATGGCCTTGACCCACAGGAGCAGTTGGGGTAACAGAGGGCAGATCATAAGTTCAATAAATGCTTCTCTAATTTTTAAATTTCTTTTCCTTTTAAATTTATTGAGTGAGAGTCACACAGAGGTCTCAAGGATTTTGACTCAGACTTGGCAGTTTTAGACTGTCCTCATATACACTTGTTAAGCACATATGTGTAATGCATATGCATGCTGTTTTGTCCGTTAACATATACATATATTAACGCACAAAACCTACATAGCTGGACTCCTACATAGTCGACCACTGTTCAAGCCCCCGACCCAGAAGCTTTAAAAAAAAATCTCATGCCAGGCACACGTGCATCTATGCCCAAAATGCTGAGAGGAGACTGGAAGAGAAGTGATTGTGGTATGTCCATTCCCCCTGGGAGGTGGTGGTTTCTCACTTTCTGTCTCTCTGGTGAGTCCACATGCCCTATAGCAAAAAGCTCTCTTAAAAAATACACACACACACACACACACACACACACACACACAACGGAGCAATCGGACATATGAAGAGCACCAGATTCCACCCCTATATACCCTATAAAGCCCATCCTTAGTTAAAAGGGCTCTTGAGCTGCATTTATTAAACCTGCTTCTACCCTTGTAGAGTATACTGTAACTATCTGCTTGCTCTTTCACTCTACTTGTGTGCTGCATTCAGTTCTTTGAGACACCAAGAACCTGATTCTTCTGAGACCATGCTTCCTCTCCAGTGACATAGCTATTGTGGTGGACTAGCCAGCAGCTTAACCTCTTCTCTATTTCACAACCTCTTTGTCATTTTCATATTTATTTCCATTGAATCTCCTGTCTAAAGTAGGACAACTGAGAATTGATAGCTCTTGATATGGGCAACTCATATAGAGCTAGAAACTGCCTCTAGCATGACCTGTTAGGTCTGTAAGCCTCTAGGGGTGAGACTTTCTCCTTTTCTTTCCATATCTCTACCCCTTAATTCCACTGCATCTCCTGATCGACATGAATCAGCCAGGGTAGAATTGATGATTCTCGACCTGGGCACTTGCCATATAGGACTGAAAGTCCCTCTGGCCCAATCATCAAAGCCTTAAGGCCTTAGAAGTGACAGCTGTGGGACCAGCAGTTAGCATAATGGCTATGTCGCTGGACTCCCACGTAGTTGATCACGGTTCACGTCCCAAACCCGGTGGCTTAAAACTCACGCCGGGCGCATGTGCGTGCGTGCCCAAGATCCCGAGAGGAGAATGGAGGAGAAGGGATTGTGGTGTGGCCACCCCCCCCGGGGGGTGATTTCTCGCTTTCTGTCTCTCTGTCTCTCTCTGTCTGTCTGGCGAGCGCACGCGTCCTGTAGCGAAAATCTCTAAAAAAAAAAAAAAAAAAAACAGAAACAAAACAAGTTTTTCTATAGTTTAGAATGTATATAAGGAAATTTTAGTACAAAGTCTGGATGTAAAAGGCAAATTTTGTTTTTTTAATTTGTATTTTCACTGAGGCAAGAGTTAATTCATTTTTCTTTAGGTTTTGCATAGGTCTTGTGTGTTCACTGGAGAGAGAAAAGGCCAGAAGAGAATAAGTGAGAAATTAATCCTCATAGGGATGGCCACACCATGATCTTCTTCATTCTGCTGTACAGATTTTAGGCATGTACACACATACACATATCAGGCATAATTTTTAAACCTCCAAATCCAGAATTCAAACCATGGTTTGCCATGTCAGAATTCAATTCCTTCACTATGAAGTCACCTGCTGACCCTGAAAAAATAAATTTGCTGCTGAGTTAAAGCAGTCACACAATTTTAATTTCAGAACTCTGTTCAGATACCTCTGCATATGTTTGTTTGTTTCTTTCTTTCTTTTAGAGGGTTTTGCCTTAGGGCATGTGTACTCATGAAAGAAACAGAGAGAGAGAGACAATAAGAGAAAAAGTGAGAAATCATACCCTGGGGAAATGGCCATGCTGCAATCCCTTATTCTCCTTTCTCCTACTTCAATCTTGGGAACATATCCACACACATCCAGCAGGAATTTCAAGCCACCAAGTCCAGGACTCAAACCACAATCAGTGATGTGAGATTCCAGCGACATAACTACTATGCAATCTGCTGACCCCACCTCTGTATGTATTTCATATTGAAATGACATCATACCTTTTTGAAATTAACAGGCCAGTTTATCACCTCTTCATTGATGACCAACCCATGATCATGGGTGTTTCTGTAGACAAAAGCTCCTACTTTAACCATCAGCCAACTGTTATTAGAAAATTGCACAAGGTTGTGGATATCATACTGCATTGTATTTCTGTTTTCACTGAGGGGCATGTTGTACCCAATGCTATCTGTTGAATTGTCCTCAGAAATGGATGAAGCTGTATTAAAGACAGGGTTTTTTTTTTTCTTTTTTTTGGAGAGGTTTTCGCTATAGGGCATGTGTGCTCACCAGACAGACAGAGACATAGAGACAGAAAGCGAGAAATCACCCCCCAGAGGGGATGGTCATGCCACAATCCCTTCTCCTCCATTCTCCTCTCGGGATCTTGGGCACGCACGCACATGCACCCGGCGTGAGTTTTAAGCCACCGGGTCCGGGACGCGAACCGCGGTTGACTACGTGGGAGTCCAGCGACATAGCCATTACGCTACCTGCTGGTTCCCAAAAGACAGGGTTTTAAAATTAGGTCTGCATTTAATGTAGAAGTGGATGGTCCATATCTATCAAGTGATCATACTTTAACATCCCTACCCTTAAGTTTACTTCTTTGTAGGAGCTGAGTTTGGTTTGAATGGTCACCTGCTCAGGGTTCATGTGAGATTAACTCTTTTTTTCTTCTTAAAAACAATGGAGGAGTGCTTGTAGCTTATCAGAAAAATTCTAGGATGTTTCCCAGAGGGTGATTTGTACATAGACTCTCATAAAATCTACACTGCTAAAATCTTGTCTAGACTAACTGAAGTCTAAACTTGGGAATTTATAAAGGGCACAGGCACAGATGGAGCCAGACCATGGAGTAGTTAAGGTAGCCAAATCACACATGGTCAAGTTGGCAACTTCAGTCCTGTACCAGCAGCTAATAAAACACACTGGGCTGGGCCAAAGGTGGTGTGGTAAGTTGCTGGACTCCCACATAATTGACTACTGTTTGAATCCTGAACTTGGTGGCTTGCTTTCTAACTTTCCCTTCCCCCCCCCCACCTCTGTTCAAATTTTAAAAATAATATTAAATAAAATAAATTAATAATAAAAAAGAACACCCAGCACATGTGTGTGCATGCCCAAAATTGTAGATGGTTGAAAAGAAGGAGAAATGATTGCATCATGACTATTTCCCAGGGGGAGTGATTTCTCACATGTGGGGATCCAGTGCCCTTACCACCCTACCACCTCCTGGCCCCTTGTAGGAAAACATTTACAAAGGCAGTATATGGATGGATTATTGATAGTGGTAGTGGCAGTATAAAGATATGCATTTCTCCAAGTTTATCCAAATACACACATTAAAGATGTACAGTTTTGCATACTATTTATACCTCAATAAAGCTTTTTAAAAGGGAACAAACACATTTTGTTCTTTATCTTTATTTTGGACTTCTTTCAGTAAGAGTGTGCTTGTTATATGACCATTCAATCAACAAATTGTAACAAAATATGTATTTAAAACTTTTAAATTCTAAAGAGCTATTTTTGTTTTTGCTTTTCCTACTGGTCATATATGTTTTCCAAAAGGAGACAGAGAGATAGTGAGAAAGGAAATAGAGAAAACACCAACCAGTGGTGAATGGTCAGGCTGCAATCTCTTTTCCATGTCTCCTCCTTTTTGGATTTTGTGCAAACATGTGTATACTCATGTCTGGCATGTTTCTTAGGTCTTCCAGTCTAGGACGCAAGCCATGTAAAATCCAGCTGCCTTACTCATCATGCTACAGATCCAGCCCACAAAAAATTGTTTTTAAAGAATTATTTATTTATTTTTGTCTATTATCATTATTTTAAATTTGCTATAGGGCACATATACTCATAAAATAAAAGAGAGAGAATGAGAGAGAGAGAGAGAGTAAGCAAACTGCCACCCCAGAATTGGTCATGTGAGTGTTTAGTGACTTAACCAAAACACCATTTCCTGGTCTCACTCAAAATATTTTTAACGAATTATATTAACATCTTCACTTTTGAATTGATGACATTCTTGTGCAGAAAATAACTAGTTTTTATTGTTTATGCAACTGTTCTTTCAGTCTTTTAATTGTTAGAATAGGGCATTACAATGTTTTTCATATCTACATAACCATATTGACAAAATAAATTGCTTTTCTAAGAGTCAACTTCAAACTTGCTCCAAGTGTAATTCAAATATCATACTGGTTAGTACAAGTGTAAATCAGATAGAAATTAAACTTTTGGATGTTTATTTGTATGTACGTGTATTGGAATTATTTGTTTTGCTCAACAAATTTGTCTAATGTATTTGTTCCTTTTTGATAAAGATATTTCACACAAAATTTATAAGTTTAGCTTTTATTTTTAAAATTATTCATTCTATTTTATGAATTATTATTACTATTTTTTTAGGTTTTTCTATAGGGCATGTGTAATCATTAAAAAGGGACAGATAGAGAGAGAGGGAAAGGAAGAAAGCAAACCACCAGTCCAGGACTTGAACCACATTTGCTGATATGGGAGTACAGTGCCTTAATCATCATGCCAATTTCTGGTTCCATGATTTAATGTTTATTTAAAATATAAACATATTTATAAATCAAGTAGGATGCCCTGAAACTATATGTCTCAAAAGTGGTTTCATGCTTTAAAATTGCATCACTATTCCTTCCTCCAGAATTCTTTGCAGACAGTAAAAGTACAGTAAAGTCCCAAAGTAATTTCTTTCCCTGAGTCATGTTATAATATTATGTAGAACTTATTTTTTCCTCATCATGAGTATTGCATGGAGGGATAAGGCCACCGCATCTGTACCACTAGAGATAAAATAGATCATTATGTTCTGTGGTGTTGGATGCATTCCTAAAAAACACATATAGATTTTACCAATTTTGATCTAAGTTCTGTCAAGTATCTTTTCTTGGACATTTTTCAGTATTTCACTGAACAGTATTTTTACTAATGTTATTCATTTTAAAATTTGCAAGAGGGTGCATGTACTCTCCAGAGAGACAGAGAAAGTAACTTTCATGGAGAATGATCATGGAGTAATCCCTTCTCATTCATTGACAAATATGTGTTGAGAGACACACACATTCTTGTGTTTCTCAAGCTTTGGGTACAAAACTCAAGCTGCAAGGTTTGCCATGTGAAATCTGGCTACATCAACCACCAAGCTATAGAGCCACTTCAAATATTTTAATATCTAAGTCTCTAGTGGCAGAACTATCTCAGTAGAAATAACAATAACCTATATACTTTGGATGAAAACAACAATAATCAAAAATGTTTTCTACTAATTTTGCCTAATGATTTTTATTTTGAAAAGAAAACATAGTCATGTTGTGTGTTTTTAAAAATATTTATATACCTCAACAGGGACCTGCAAATGACATAATGGTTATATCACTAAACTCCCACTTAGTCAACTGTGGTTCTAGTCCTGGAGGGTTGGTTGAAAGTTCACAATGGGTGTGTCTGCATGCATGCCCAAGTTTCTGAGAAGAAAATAAGGAAGAAGGAATTGCAACATAGCCAGCCCCTTGTGAAGAGATTTCTCACTTTCTGTCTCTCTGAGAAGCCCATGCACCTAATAGCAAAAATTTCTATCTAAAAAGTAAAACAACCTCAACATATATGTATGGTTTAGGGTGGTTGGGTTTCCTCATCACTTACTTGAAAACCATACTGGGCAGATAAATGTACAAGCCCAAACTCCCAAGAGGAGGATGAAGGAGAAGGGATTGTAGTATGACCATCTCCTATAAAAGATGAATTCTCACATTTTATCTTTCTCTTACTTCTCTGGTGGGTGCCCATGCACTATTAAAAAAGCTAAAAAGCAAAAACCAAACAACCTCCAGAGGTCAGACACCAGCAGATGTTGTAATGGTTATGTCGCTGGACTCCCTATGGCAAAAATCTCTCTAACAAAACCTCTTGGGTTCAGCATGTGGTGTGGTGGTTTAGCTAGATTTCCTCATGGCTGACTATGCTGCTAATACCAGACCTGGAAGCTTGGAAAGCACACAGACATGTATGCATGTATGCTCAAACACAGGAGGAGAAGGGATTGTGATGTGGCCACACCCACATCATGTTTCACTTTCCCCCTCACTTTCACTTTCTGATGAATTAATACTCGTGTACTATGAGAGAAACATTTTAAAAAGAAGAAAAAGAAGAAATACCTCCCAAATATTAGTGTATGTGAATGATGTTTACCTGCCAGGGAAGAATAGTCTGGTCTGCATGTCCTGAAGATCTCATTTCTATTTTTTGCAAAAGCATCTTATAAAGAACTTGAGCCACCACATGCACAGAATGATAAATAAAAAAGCTGGAGTCAGACACAGTCATCATGTCCAAATCAGATGGAAGAAACTCTATGGAAGAATTTGGTGGGCACTCTCCAAGTTTGCCACATAGTGATCCAGCAAGTGAGCACAGAAAAAAGTAAGCCCAGAGTTTACTGAAGTAAAAATCTTTTGGGTATTGGAAAGGGTTCACTGTCTTGAGAAAATGTTTAAAACCAGGAATTTTGCTTTCCTGGTTTGAAAATAAGAGGCTTCCATGGAAAAAGTATGGCATCCTCTTAAAAGTAGTAAAGCTACGTTCCCACTCTTGGGAGTGTAGATTTCTCATGATCCACATCTTTCCCAAAATTAAATAGAATTCTTTTTCTAGTCTGAGGGCCTGGACACTGCCTTCATCACCATGTATTATATACACATTTGCAGATGAAACTCTGATCCTCTGCACAAGAGAAAGGTCATGTGATAAAGAGACACCTTTTGTGGCAGGGAGTTTTTCTGTAAAGGCCACACAGATACCCTTTTCTATCATCTTTGCCTTAGCATCCTGAAGGAACTGCTCCCCTTGCATATCATCAGATACATAGAATGCCACCCACGTCCAGCCAAAATGCAGCAACAACCAGATGATTCTATGAGTCAGAGAGCTGTCCTTGGTGGCCATCTGATAAACTGGTGGAAATTGCTCTTTATCACTTAATATGGGATCAAAAGGACCATATGTGAACTGAATGATAAAAGAAATAATGTAATTCTGACCTTAGTGTAATTTTGGATTGTCCCACTTAAATGGGGAGGAGATAATTCTCTACCTGATAAGACCATAGAATGAGATATTGACTGAAGAGAATGCATACTATGGAAATGACAATATTCTGTCATTATGAGCATCAGAAGACTGTTTTGCAGTCCCATTTTTTTTTTTTTTAGAAATGACATGTAATTAATTAAAATAACAGTATTACTCCAAGATCATACAATAGGAGAAAAAGTATAGAGTTCAATATTTGTTTCAATGCCTACAGAGGGAACTGAGGGATGGACATATTTATAAAATGGTGCAACAAGACATTGGTGATTCTGCCACCCTGAGCTCATGTGACATGTTAATCTAAGGTTTCCTTTCTTGCCAGCCAAGGAAAAAATATCAACTCTAAAAAAAAAATTATATTGATTTTTGATACTGTGTTTAATCACCATAGCATAACCTATATTTTCTTAAAACACAATCACTAAGCCTTTCTGAGTTTTTAAATATAATTTTTCAATAACAGTACTCTCATAAGCTAAGGCTGTGTTTTCCAGTAATGTCTCCTGAAACTTATATGATAGTTTCTCTAGAAAAATCTCTAAGGTGGAGGTGTTATGTAGAGAGTAACTGGAAGTGCTTTCAAGAGATCCACCCCCATGGATTTGAGGAAGGGCAGAGGGAGCTGGTAAACCTCAGCTACTGTAACTGAGCCATAGCCAAGTCATAGGCTCTCTGGTGCTGGAATGTCCTTTCTTTGACATAATGAATAAAAAAAATTATGTCTTTGTATATGATTGACCTCTGAAATCCTCCTGATACTGTCCTCTCCTGAGATGAGGTAGATCTCTATTTGCTGCATCTTAGGAGACATCTACTATTTAGGAGACATCTTTAAGTTGGCCATCAATATTCCCATCAGAGGGGATTGAATGTAATGGCCATTGACAGAAATTTGGGTGATAGTTAAGAGATTACACTTCTCTATTTTTAATTTTAGAGTAAAAAATGAATCATGTGTACTTGTCACAGCGAGAAAGGAAAAGTAAAAAATAACACTCAGAAGTAACCATCATACCAATATCCATTTTCCTAAAGTTTTCTATTGTTGGGATTTTGGACATGAAAGCAAACATGCCAAGCATGTTCTTTAAGCCAAATGGATTAAAATTTAAACCATATAGTCACGGATGTGGGATTCACTTTTATCAACTGCCATATTACCAACAGGTCCACCACTGCTTTTTTCCTCTCTCTCTAATCTTCGTACTACTAGCAATTTAATCACTTAAAAAGTTCCCTGTGTCCTTTTTTTCTCTGTTTAAGTAGATTGCATCCAAACAACCAAGAGAGGTGTTGAGGGACTCCAGGGTTATGCAAATCCTGCTTCCACATTTTCTTTGCTCACATTAGGAGCTATCCAACTCTCATTCCCCAAACTAACAATGCACTTACCTGTGGGCTTTTGTAGAGCTCCAAAAGGGTTCCAAATTGGGCTGAAAATGTGGGCATGTTTCCTGCAATGATAGCAACAGGTTGTTTCTGTGTCTGGCAGTTGTAGTTTGACAGGGTCTTATTCTCTCCAGAGAGCAAAAACAGAGCATTTTATAAAGATCTCCTATCACTGGGAAATGCATCATAAAATTTATAACCCAAGGAAATGTTGGGTAGCAAATGAGGATTCTTATTGATCTCCTCAATGGCATAGTAAAAGTCCAATACATATTGGTAGTTCTTCCATGTAAACCTAAACAGAGGGGACAGCAATAGACAATACAGTCAAATCGTGCTTCAGGGCAAACTCTTCAGCCAAATCACAAGTCATACAGGTTTAGTCCTAGGCTGCCATTCAGAGATTCTCCTGCATGGGTCATGGAGCTGGTGTGAATAATGTTCCAAGGGCTCTAGAAAACATTGAAATGCTTTTCTTTCTACTTAAGCAAATTGTTTCCAAACAATGAAGAGAAGTTTTGAGGGCCTTGTGAGTAAGATAAATTTTAATTTAGCTAGATGATGATTCTGTAAGAATAACTTTAAATTATGTCTTCCTGCTCTGTAGAGATAAAATTTAACCTTTGCTTTTGCCGGATGCCCTTGTGATAAACTGCCCTTGTGATAAACTGCCCCGACAGACTTAATTATGCAAACCTCCAGGAATGGAGCCAAAGGAATGTGGACATGGAACTAGAAAGACAACCCATGCACATGTGTCACAAGACTGCCACTCTTCCCCCTAGAAATGAACTACCCGTTAAACTTCTGCATACCTTCTCCTGCTTATAAAAAGACCTATAACCCTAAAAACGGGGTCCTCGCTCAGGCCTGCTGCATCAGGTGTTTGCTTGGACCCCAGCCGGCTGGAAAAATAAAACCTCTTGCATTTTGCATCAAGAACTGACTCTTGTGGTTGATTGGGGGTCACGTATCCTCTGGACAGAAAACGCGCTGAGCCAGGCGGCTGGCGCCCTAACATTTTGGGGGCTCGTCCGGGATGTCGTGGCTACCCGTCATCTACAACGTCGGCCTTGGAGGTAAGCCTAAAAAACCCGTTTGTTTGTCGACTTTCTTGTTTGTTTCGGTGTGGTACCCAATAGTCTGTTTCAGGTTCCGCAGCCGTTCGGCCTATTGTAAAATAGCCGAACTGTGGTCGGTAGATGTGCCCGGAGAACCACAGGCTGCAGCCCTGGGGGACGCCCTAAGGGCGGAGGAGGATTAGGGACGCCTGATCGTCTCCTACGGTAAGGGCGCAAATCGGGTACATATTTTGGCCTGCGCCCATCTGAATCTGTCCTAAGATTGTGGAAAACAAAAATCGGTAGTTACTTTCTGTTTGTCTTCTCCTGTTCTTTGTTCTGTTGTCTGTACTCTTAACCTAACCGTTGACGATGGGGTGACTCCTTTAAATTTGACTCTCAGACACTGGACTGAAGTGAAGGGAAGAGGTCGCGACCTGTCTGTAGAAATTAAAAAGGGACTCTGGCAGACGTTTTGTGCCTCTGAGTGGCCCACCTTTGGTATCGGGTGGCCACCCAAAGGCACGTTTGACCTTAACGCTATCCTTTCCGTCAAAGACATTGTCTTTCAGAAGGGACCAGGAAGTCATCCGGACCAGCAACCGTACATCATCGTTTGGCAAGATCTGATCCAAAACCCACCTCCGTGGGTTCAACCATGGTTGCCCAGGCCCCGTCCAAACCCCCCTCAGGTCCTGGTGGCCCAGTCCCCCAACCCTCCAGAGGGTACAGACCTTACCAAACGTCCTAAGCGAATCTATCCAGAGACCCGAGACCTCCTTCTCCTAGACACCCCTCCCCTATATCCCCCGTCCCTTCCACTAGATGAAGAAAGGCGCAGAGACCCCAGAGTGTCACCTAACGTTAGACTTGGTCCTTCCGCCCCCTCTGAGGGTGCCCTTCTAGGGCCTGCTCAGGGCACTAGGAGTCAACGTCGCGCACTCCCGTCTCCCGATACCACTGTGGCACTGCCCTTACGGGCCAATGGGCCCCCACCTCCGCATACCGACTAGGGGCTACCTCCCCTACAGCCTCTCCAATATTGGCCCTTTTCTTTCTCTGACCTTTACAACTGGAAAACTAACCACCCCCCCTTTCTCCGAGGACCCCCAGCGCCTAACCAGCCTGGTAGAGTCCCTAATGTTCTCTCATCAGCCAACATGGGATGATTGCCAGCAGCTCCTGCAGACTCTCTTCACCACCGAAGAGAGAGAGAGGATCTTACTCGAAGCAAGAAAAAATATCCCGGGGGCTGACGGACGTCCCACTCAGCTTCCTAACCTTATCGAGGCTGCTTTTCCTCTCTCGATCCAACTGGGACTACAATACGGCAGAAGGTAGGGAGCGACTGACAGTCTATCGCCAGGCTCTAGTGGCTGGCCTCCGTGGGGCTGCCAGGCACCCCACTAATTTGGCTAAGGTAAGAGAGGTTATGCAGGGGGCTACAGAACCCCCGTCAGTGTTTCTTGAGCGTCTCATGGAGGCATTCAGGTGGTTTACCCCTTTTGACCCTGCTTCTGAGGGACAGAGAGCCTCCGTAGCTATGGTCTTCATTGGACAATCAGCATTAGATATTAAGAAAAAACTCCAGAGACTCGATGGGTTGCAGGATCTCTCTTTACAGGACTTAGTTAAAAAAGCAGTAAAAGTATATTATAAAAGAGAAATAAAAAAAAAGAGAACAGAGGAGTAAAAAAGGGAGGAAAGAGAGAGTAAAAAGGAAAAAAAGACAAGAAAAAAACCTAGTTCAGATCCTGGCCACTGTAGTGTGGGAAAGGGGACAAGAACGGGGCCCCAACAAGGGACCAAAGCCTGGTCGTATCCCACTAGACAAGGACCAGTGTGCTTATTGTAAAGAAAAAAGGACATTGGGCAAAAGACTGTCCTAAATGGGCCAAGAAAAACAAAGTGCAGCCACCCCCTCCGGCTGAAGTACTTGCCCTCCACGAGGACTCAGAGTAGGGGGGACGGGGCTCGGAGCCCCTCCCCGAGCCTAGGGTAACTAAAAGTGGAGGGGAAGCCAATTAATTTTTTAGTCTACACTGGGGCCCAACACTCAGTGTTACTGGCACCGTCGGGGCCACTTTCCAAGAAAAAATCTTGGGTCATAGGGGCAACCGGGCACCAGCAGTATCCATGGACCACCAATAGAACAGTTGACCTCGGAAGAGGCCTAGTGACCGACTCCTTCTTGGTCATTCCTGAATGTCCGGCGCCCCTCCTTGGGAGAGACTTACTTACCAAAATGGGGGCACAGATTAATTTTACCCCACGGGGTCCAAAGGTTACTCCGGATGGGCAGACATTAGTCCTAGCTGTACACCTACAAGATGAACACCGGCTTTTTGAAAGTCAAGATAGTAACACTGGCCCCCTTCATGCTTGGCTGTAAAAATATCCTAAAGCCTGAGCCGAGACAGCTGGAACGGGGTTAGCCACCAACAGGCCCCCAATACTAATAGAACTAAAAGCTACAGCTACCCCTGTGGCACTACGCCAATACCCTATGACCAAAGAAGACCGAGAAGGTATCAGGCCTCACATACAACGCCTCCTACACCTGGGTATTCTTTAAAAAAAATGTCAGTCACCTTGGAATACCCCCTTGCTGCCCGTAAAAAACCCGGCTCAAGTGACTATCGCCCTGTGCAAGACTTGCGGGAGGTCAATAAGCGGGTACAGGACATCCACCCACGGTACCTAATCCATATAACCTGCTAAGTTCTCTACCTCCAGAACGGGACTGGTATACTGTCTTAGACTTAAAGGATGCTTTCTTCTGCCTGCGACTGCACCCCTCCAGCCAGAATATATTTTCCTTTAAGTGGAGGGACCCGGACACTGGGATCACGGGACAATTAAGTCAAACCCGGCTTTCTCAGGGTTTCCGACACTCGCCTACTATTTTTGATAAAGCCCTCCATCAGGACCTCGCACACTTCTGTGCCAGCCAGCCTGAGGTGACCCTACTACAGTATGTAGACGACTTGTTGCTCGCAGGAGCAACTGAAGAAACATGTCGGCAGGGCACTGGACTGCTGCTAGAAGAACTGGCCCGCCTGGGGTATGTGCCTCTGCTAAAAAGGCCCAAATCTGTCAACAAGAGGTAACATACTTGGGCTATACTTTAAGGGGTGGAAAGAGGTGGCTCACCGAAGCCAGAAAACGGGCTGTAACCCAGATCCCCGTTCCTCGCACGCCCCGGCAAGTGCGAGAATTCTTGGGGACAGCGGGATTCTGCCGCCTATGGATACCGGGGGTTCGCCACTATAGCTGCTCCTCTTTACCCACTGACTAAAGAGGGAGCCCCCTTCGAGTGGGGCGTTGACCAACAACGGGCTTTTGATGACATAAAAAAGCCTTACTATCAGCCCCCGGCTTTGACCCAGCCTGATGTGACAAAACCTTTCACTCTATATGTAGATGAAAAAAAAGGGGTGGCCCGAGGGATACTCACGCAACCCTTAGGGCCTTGGAAAAGATCGGTGGCCTATCCCTCAAAAAAAACTGGACCCAGTGGCTGGGGGATGGCCGGCTTGCCTGAGATCGATAGCGGCTGTGGTGACACTGGTAAAAGATTCTGACAAATTGACTATGGGAAAAAATTATTAGCCATTGCCCCCCACGTTTTAGAGAGCATCATCCGGCAGCCCCCCTGACCGATGGCTGTCCAATGCTCATATGACTCATTACCAGAGTCTCTTATTAGACAAGGACAGGGTCCAGTTTGGACCCCCGGTCACTCTCAACCCTGCCACACTGCTGCCAGAGACCTCCGCCAAGGGGGCTGTCTTCCATACCTGTCAAGAAGTCCGGGTGGAAGAAACCGGAACCCGACGGGATCTCCAAGATCAGCCGCTACCAAATGCCCAGCTGACCTGGTTCACTGATGGAAGCAGCTACATCATAGAAGGTAAAAGGGTGGCAGGAGCGGCTGTAGACGGGACCAGACGGTCTGGGTGAGTAGCTTGCCCGAGGCAACCTCAGCCCAAATAACTGAGCTCATAGCCTTGACTCACGCCCTGAGTCTGGCAGAGGGAAAGGTCATAAATATTTACACTGATAGCCGGTATGCCTTCCCTACCGCCCACGTCCATGGGGCTATCTATAGACAACGAGGCTTACTGACCTCAGCTGGTAAAGATATCAAACATAACAGATCTTGGAATTGCTGGAGGCTATACACCTCCCTAAGAAGGTCGCTATTATCCACTGCCCCGGGCATCAAAAGGCAAAATCCCGGATAGCAGAGGGAAACCGGCGAGCAGATCAGGCGGCTAAGCGGGCGGCCCAGGGGCTTGATATACTACCACTGCATAAGGTGATCGACTCAGGTCCCTCAGATGAGACTCTTTCATATTCCGAACAAGACCTACTGGAAATAAATAAAATGGGACCTCACTCGGTGACCCCAGAGGGGGTATGTAAGACTGTCGAGGGGAAAGACTATCCTCCCTCAAGAACAAGCAATTGTTCTATCTATCAGCTTCATAAGTTGACACACCTAGGCTCAAAACATCTAATTACCTCAGTCCAGCAGTCCTCGTTCCATGTCATAAACCTGCGCAGACTCGCCGAAACAATAGTTAACCGATGCAGACCCCTGCCAATTAGTTAACGCCTAGCCAGACAAGACACCACAAGGAAAGCGGCTTCATGGACATCGTCCGGGAAGTTACTGGGAAGTAGACTTCACTGAAATAAAACCAGGCAAATATGGCTACAAGTATCTGCTAGTGCTGGTTGACACATTCTCAGGGTGGGTCGAAGCCTTCCCCACTAAAAAATAGACTGCTCAGACAGTTGCAAAGATAGTCCTAGAAAAAATCTTCCTGAGATTCGGGGTGCCACTGGTTATTGGGTCCGACAATGGCCCCGCTTTTGTTGCCCAGATTAGTCAGGGACTGGCCAGGGTCCTGGGGTCTGACTGGAAATTGCATTGTGCTTATAAGCCCCAAAGCTCAGGACAGGTTGAGAGAATGAATAGAACCCTAAAAGAGGCCATGACAAAATTGGCTTTAGAGACTGGCATAAAAGATTGGACAGTCCTCCTTCCCTTTGCCTGTTCCCGCGCGCGAAATACACCCAGTCCCCTCGCCTTAACCCCTTTCGAGATTCTATATGGGGGCACCGCCGCCTTTGACTAACGTATGCCTCTCTTGTTCCCCGCTCTCGAGCTTTTCAATCTCTTTATGCTAGACTAAAAGCCCTTTAAATTTGTCCAAAAAAAAAAAAAAACTTGGGCCCAACTTGCAGAGGCCTACAAGCCAGGAGACTCCCAGGTGCCTCACCAGTTCCAGGTTGGAGATTCAGTGTTCATCCAATGACACAGAGTGGCCACCCTCGAACCTCGGTGAAAGGGACTGTACCTGGTGCTGCTGACCACTCCAATGGCGATAAAGGTTAATGGTATCGCTTCTTGGATCCACACCTCCCATGCTAAACCAGCGTCTCTGCCAGACCCCACTTAGAAGGTGGAAAAACTGGATCACCCACTCAAGTTCCGCATTCGCCGCGGCAGTCTTGCTCCTCCTGATGCCTCTGCCTGCGATAAGTAGTGCCAACCCCCATAAGCCCTGTCCCTTTCTTGGGTAATCTCCTGTGTGGGCGATAACCACGTTGTTAACATCACCACCCGCACAGCCCCATTGGGGACTTGGTTTCCCACCCTAGAATTTGATCTCTGTGACCTCGTGGGTGACTTGTGGACTAAGTCCATCCACGATCCCTTCAGGCTGCAGTATGGATGCGCCGGTTTGGGCACTAAATCAGGCACCTACAATCATTACTTTTATGTCTGCCCTGTAGCAACTCTTACAAATGTGGGGGCCCCGCACATTTTTTCTGTTATGATTGGGACTGTGTGTCCACCGGCTACATTTCTTGGACTCCGCCACAACCCAGACCCTCTGATAACTGTTACTAGAGGGCCCTGGTGAGGACCTAACACCTGGGACGCTTGCAAAGGTCTCTAGTTTGCTCGGTCCCCTAATTATACTCCTTCTCATCTTAACCTTCGACCCTGCATTTTAAACCGCCTAGTCACTTTCGTCCGTGAGCGAGTAAGCGCAGTTCAAGTACTCATGCTCCGACAACATCAGACCCTCCAACAGTCAGAAAATTATTCCGATGCTCTTGTGGGTCCATAAGTTTTATGATTAAAACTTCTCCCAAAAAAACGCAAATGGGGGAATGTAAGAAAACTTTAAATT